>CM073635.1:1375426-1395426 GCA_037074605.1 Trachinotus ovatus
TAAATTGTAATGATTGTTCCTGCAGGATCTGAAGTTGGTCTTCAGCTGAGTTAGTGTGTGATGTGTCCAGCAGAGTGACATCATGGCGACTGCAGCGTCTGGTGAGTCTGTTCTGATTGTTTTTAGGAGAACTCAGGAGGTTTGACAAAGGTCACTTCAGGTCACTCTGACAGAGGCTGTAGCCTGATTCTGTATCTGTATGAATTATGGTGAAAACAAAGGAACCCAATGTAAACAAAAGACTGATGTCAAAACTTATATCTGTGCATGAAACCAGAGAGGTTGGTGATGGATTTGCCTTGATGACCTTTATCAGACTATTAACATTAGTTTGAAATAGTTACAATATAAATAGACCTGGTGTGTATCAATATGTTCCTCTCATCCAGTGTGTGGGATTTAGTGCCATCTAGTGGTGAGGTTGCAGATGGCAACCAGCTGAATACTCCAGTAAAACTACAGTAAAAATACTCAGGCTTTGGGTCATACTGACAAAATAATGTGTTGCTCTTCAGTGGATAAAATATGAAGCTCCACCTGATAATCGATGGTGAAAAATATGGGGGTGTGAACTGACTGGAGATCAAAGAAATCAACCAAACCAACTCTGCACGTTCTGACAGAAATGAAGCTCAAAGAGAGAACGATGAACAAAGAGGTAAATACATGGTGGATTTTTGCTGTTTATTTTTCCTTAATGTTTTCTGTGTAGCTTAACGTCTTTGTTCTAATATTTGTTCTTATTTACTGTGGAAAAACGTATGAGTTTTAACGTGTGTAGGCAGTGTGGTGAAGAATGACACTGTGGCAAACAGCTGTGACATCGACAGTTTATATAAGTGATACATGTAATAATAATTTTACATTTGACATATTTGTAAGGACTACAACTACCTTTATTTATGTTTGTGTGTGGTTGAGAGAAAGAGTAGTGTTTGTGACAATGGAAAATATAGAATAAACAGCTGGATATGAATATATGTAAACACTATTTGTACAGTAAATACACAATATTATAGTGTATTATACAGTATAGACAGTGGTGATAATATGTATTGAAATATGGGGCATAAAGAGTGCAGGTAAGTGAGTGGGGGAGTCACTTGTACGAATACATATTGAAATTATTTCTGCCAAACACCAATTTGTGAAAAATAATAATTTTCCTGTAACATACAAACAATGGACATGGTTGTGCTACATACAGGTAAAAAAACGTAAAATCAAGTCGTCAATGGGTGACATGAATGTACAGTATATACAGGTGGGTCATTGATGTGAAATTAGATAAATAAAAATAATTGTTTAGGTTCGTTTTACTTGCCCATAATAATAATAATAATAATAATAATAATAATAATAATAATAATAATAATAATAATAATAGCAGTATCAGGAGTCAGTCCTTTAACGTTATTCGTATTAGATTATATTATTTTTAATTCATTGTAATGACCTTATTTAGGTATTTCCGGTTGCTGTTGCGCAGTTGGGGCTGAGCAACTTTCACTTTCGTCAGACAGAAGAGCTCAGCTCATAATTAAACTGATTCAAAACCAAATAATTAAGTCGCTACATGTAGCATCGGTTCTGATCGACTGATCGATAGAAGTGATAAGTCGATTTTAACTCATAAAACGGATCATTTTACACGTGAGGGTACAAATGTATTGATTACTGATCGTTCGGTGAGTATTGGTTCAGACTTGTTGTTATGAGCTGGAGACACTTTTCTCTGACTCCACAGAAAACACAGACACAGAGACGGAAACGTCTTGTTCTCTACAGAGAACACGTTTCCGACAAAGTTATAGATTTTAAAATTGAATTATATTTGATTTAATGTGATCTCAGCCTCAGCTGTACATGTTGAATTTGAGTCTCTGGGCGGTAACTGACAGCTCCACTGTGATCGATTATATTTTAAATACTTCAGGTTCGCAAGGTTGTGACTACATGTCCAATAGTGTCAGTATTAATAGTAGTAATATCTGTTGTTTTTAGATGTGTGACCATTCGGTCCTCCAGCCTTTTGGTGCTCTGTAGATACTTCACTTCCTGTTGATCCAGTTGATCCATGTTGATATTCAGTGGAGACACTGTCCTCAGTTCTTAGAGCTCACACCTGTCACCTGCCTGAAGGACACGTGTCAGGTGTGTGCAGCTCCTGCAGAAGATGCAAAGCAGCAGAAATTATTTTATAGTTTACACATCAGCTTTTTACCAGAGAGAATAAATTCAGACGTGATCACCAACATTTCAATTTGTTACTGTAACAGATCACAACTACATTTATTTTATAATTATGCAACCATGAAACAAGTTACTACCCAACACTGGTTTTAGTCCTGTCTCTTCTCTGCAGCAGTGGTGTGAGGACGGTGAAATAAATGAAGGTAAAACCAAACAATTTGTCTTATTCAGCGAGAAAATGTCAAAATATCCAGAACTGACTGATCATACCACCTTAGCTTTAGAGAAAAGTTAGTATAGCTAGTTAAAGTACAGTGACGCAACCTGCTGATAGATATGGATTAAATATAAAGAGCAAAGCCTTGCAGATGACAAGTGACCCTGAACCACTGCACTCACACTTTGAGCTTTTACCCTCTGGGAGGAGCTGTGGGCAAATAAAACCCACCTGAACAATGTGCACAGCAAGTCCTTTTGCCAAATGCAGGCAGGACACTGAATGTAAATCAGACTAACTAACTAACTAACTAACTAACTAACTAACTAACTAACTAACTAGTTTCATGGTTATCTGAACTTCCCTTCCTGCTGCTGAGATGTTTTTTCCTTCTCCAGAACGACTGACCACCACGAGGTGTTCGCAGGTAACATCTGTCAGACTGTCATTTATCACATTACAGTGTAAGTGTGTCTTGATGCGTTCGTGCTCGTGTTGTGATGATTGTGATGCTGCTGGCCTCGTACAGGAGCGGCGGTGACACACAAGTCTTCGGCTTCAGCAGAACCCTTCAGAGATCAGAGGACACAGTGCAGCAGTGAGTATTCATGTTGTCAGGAGTCAGAAATCCAGCGAACACTGTGCAGCTGTGTGTTTGTGTCTGAGCTGTTCATCCAGATTCTTAAAAAGAGCTTCTCATTAGTCTCTGTGTCCAGCAGGGTGGCATCATGGCGACTGCAGCACCTGGTGAGTCCAGTCTGACTTTGAGCTTCATCACCAGTCTCATCGTCATCACCAGCACCACCGTCGACCTAATCAGACACATGACACTGAACGACATAAACACACATTCATATAACAACAAACTACAGAAACAGAAACATACACGACGATACATAAACATGTAAATAAACAAACCTCGCCGGCTGCACGTGACCCAGAGGGAATAAATAGGTCTTTAAAACAGGCGGCATGTCACCTTTAACTTCCTGACTGGATGAAATGATCCAGAAGAATCTAAGTGGCAGCCATGATAAGAGCTGTTCACATTCTCTAAAGGAGCCTCAATGCTTCCTCTCTTATCTCCTTTAATAGAGGAAACACTGGACCCTCCTTTAGGAAGGGAAAAGAGAAAATACAGGCCCACAGTTCCTTGCTGCAGCAACATTTAAAGTGATGCACCTACAGATGTATTGGAAGCACCGTTGTAGTTTCACCCCAGCAGACCCACAGAAATGTTGGAACAACAGAGAAGCTGTTTTATGTTTGTGACACAGTCCAAACCGTTGTCTTTTCCTAAGTCCTTATGACCTCTCCTTTACATCTTTCCTTCACCTCATGACGTTTTCCATCGCAGAGGGAAAGTGGTTAGGGAAGGAGATTATTTTGACTTTTTGACTGCAGCCTAAGTTTCTTTCAACTTCATGTGTTTCTCTAAAGGAAACTGTCACAACTTAAAGTGTCCCCTCGCAACACAGGTGCAAACTTAGTTCCTACGTGCTGCATAGAGCCAGTACAAATAAAAGGAAATTCTTGAAAATAAATCATATAAATAATGTGTGCAAATAAAACACATCAAATGACAACATACATATAAATATTGAAAATAGTTATTTAAGTCAACATTTGCTGCCTGTGAAGCTGCGTGGAGGCAGGATGATCAGTGAATCACTGCACAGGTTGGTACTGTCAGAATCAATCAATTAATCAATCAATCAGATTTTATTTGTATAGCACCATTATACAAAAACAACTAACACATAGACACAGTTAAAAGACAGAGGATCATAAGAAAAAACAGGAACTGTGGAACTGCTATCATACAGTTAGATAGATAATAAGGATAAAATATACAAGATAATAAAATACAGAAAGACAGGAGGTGGACTCAGGTAAATAAAATTATGAATGGTGGAATATTAAAAGGAAGTAAAACTAGAGATAGAACAGTTGGGATAAAATTAATGAAAGAACAGAGAAGATATACTGAAGTGATTAAAACCAGAAATAAAAACTAAGGTATTAAAAGGAAAACGATCAAGAGAATAAAATGAAAAGAATAAAATTGCTGTAGGTATTTCTTTGATCCCTCTGACTAAACTGATGTGACACAGTTTTCATTTCTTCACTTATTATTTTGAAGGATGTTTCTGCAGCTATAGTTTGATCCTCAATAGGTTTCATGTTTTCTTGCAGATTCTGCATTTACAGCTTCTGTCTAGACGACAGAAGCTGTAAATGTAGGTCAACAGGTGTCAGAAGGTGATAACAGAGTGACTCCATTACAGTATATCTTACAGGTTCATTGTTATACACCGATCAGCCACAACATTAAAACTGCTAACTGGTTTTATAGTTGTGGCTGATTGGTGTGTACCTGTGGCGTGTTGTAAAAGAGTTCATTCTGAAGCATCAGTAATTTCATTTAAAACTTAATTTGTAGTTTCAGTTATTTTCATCGACGTCATGGCTTAAAAATAAATACACACATCACTCACAACCTGTTCTAATGTTGTTACTGGTCAGTTTATTTCTTCTTGTTTTTGATGTTGGAGACGCCTCAGCTCCCTCCATGTTGTGCCCCCCACTTTCTACACCCACATCTACGTTCATGAATCACAGCATGTAGGGTTCTTGAAACAGTCTGAACTTGTCTGGATCAAATCTAACTTGTCTGAAGCCTAATTTGTGTCTCTCTACATGCAGTGAAAGATGACTCCAAGCCCTGGGAGCGCACAAGCAGCTGTGACCTCCTCCCCCCTGACAGTAAGTTAAACTGAGCTGAGTCAGGTTCAGACAGCTGACAGGCTTCTTGTTATCTGAGAGATCAATTAAAAGTAGATTTTTTTCTAATCTAAAATGACACTACTGCTGTTTTACATATTTTCATGCCTCCACTGCAGCAACAGTCAGGTCTGGAGACATATTGTTTTCATGTTGCCCATGTGTACGTCCGTCCCATTCTCATGGAGACGATATCTCAGTAACGCTGTGACAGAACAAACGTTCACTTGGACTCAGGGATGAACTGATTAGATTTTGGGGGTCAAAGATCAAAGATCAAGGTCACAGTGACCTCACAAAACATGGTGTTGGACATGTGAACCCAGTATGTCTGTAAATTTCTTCAAATTTGGTAAAAATGTTCCCCTGGACCCAATCACTTGGACAATCAGAACCAGACTCAGAGAGAGAGAGAGAGGTTTATGTTCAGGTTCAACCAGCTCTAACTATAAGCTTTATCACAGAGGAGAGTGTGAAGCCTGATCTTAAATGTACAGAGGGTGGGTACTGATCTGAGCTCTGTGTGTTTTCTCTTCAGTGTCTGAGCTGAGGGTTGTTCTGCTGGGGAACAGCTGGTCTCAGAGGAGAACAGTGGGGAACTTCATACTGGGAGAGAACGTGTTTGAGACTGAAAAAGCAGCAGACTGCTGTGTGAGAGTCAGTGGACGGTGCAAATGGGAAGAAACAGTCGTCATCAACCCCCCAGATCTGCTTCATCCCAACATCTCTGAACACAAACTGACAGAACATGTAGAGAACTGTGTGAGACTCTCTGCTCCTGGACCTCATGTGTTCCTGCTGGTTCTACAGCCTGAAGACTTCACTGAGGAACAGAGACTGAGGCTACAATCAGTCCTTGAAAAGATCAGTGATCGATCATTTGATCATTCACTGGTTCTGATCTCAGTACCCAGAGAGGAGAGTCCAGGTTCCTCAGAGAAGTATGAGCAGCATCCACCATTAAAACACATGATCAGAATGTGCAGATTCAGGTTTTTGAGGCAGAAGAACCTGGAACTTCTGCAACTGTTCACACGCTTGGGTCAGATAGTGAAGGAGAACAACGGAGAACATGTGATCTGTGGTTTATCTGACGGTGGAGGACTTCCTGCGAACATGGATCCTGCTCGAGCTGTTGGTGAGTGAGGAAAACTGGTTTGTGTACGTTACCTCGCACCTTTAGTGTCAGAAAGAGCTTAAAGAGACAATGGAAGACTGATCACCACTTAAAGATTCTGTAAAGCAGAAAAACATGAGTTCTGAGTTTGCCACACCACAGAAAAATGGCACATTAAACCCCCTACCAAATTTGAATGAATATAAATATTGCCAAATATATATAGTTAGGTCTCAAACTTGTGAAAAAATAAGCAGTATTATAAACTCTGGAACGCTGGGGGCGTGTCCGCTGGAGGCACTGAAACCACGCCCACCGCCGGGAGAACTTCCGGATCTCTGAACGGTCTCAGATTTATACTGAAAGGAAACAAGTCCAACACACACACACACACACACACACACACACACACACACACACACACACACACACACAGGTTGTACATATTTCCACATGACAAATTGCTCTAAACTGTCTGATGACCTGGTTTTATCTATTTCGATGCCGGCATCGGTACAAGAACTAGCTTATAAACTCTACACAGAGCTAATTTAGCCCATTTTCCAATGGTCAAAAAACCTGATAAGACCCGCTGACATCGGGCTTCTGTCATTGAGCCATTACACCTGAAGCTCGGTGGCTACACTGATGGTGGGGCTGACAGAGTGAGCTGTAGCTCTGACAGTTTTAAAAACACCCAATCACAGACAGAAACATCTCATAGGGAGGCTCTGACACTTTGACAGACTTTCACCAGTTTGTAGGGCGGCTAGCAGCTCACTCTCCCTCCACCGCTTCTGTGTGTGTGTGTGTGTGTGTGTGTGTGTGTGCGCTCTAAGTGCAAAGGTGACGTCGCTCCCTGCAGGTGCTTGATGAAACACAGTTTAACGTATAACTGCACAATTCAGTACCACACAAGTTTCATATGTTTTGCATGTTTTCAGGAATAGTTCTCCGACATATATATTGATTTTATAAACAAATCTGTGAATTAGCTTTACAGGCTCTTTAATGATGCAGTAATGGGAGGGGTGGAGTGTGGGCCAGTCCTACTCTGTGTCACTCATTTCTCTCTGCAGTGATTCAGTCCCTCTGCTCTTTCTTCATCACACGAAGAGCTGATTTTTATAATAACCTCATCCTTTGCTGCTGCTGTATGTGTGTCTGTCTGCTCCTCTGTCTCGTTCTGTTTAACCTCTCACATTTACTTACTCATTAATCAAAGGTGAAGCTTTTGATATCACTGGGAACTATGTCCATTTTTCTTTTCATCTGGGGGGGGGGGGGTTCTCCAATCACACAATGTGAGGCTGCCAGTGGAGAGTGGAGAGGAAAACCAGTAACAGTGGTGAAAGCTCCAGATATGTTCAGTCTGTCTGTGGAAGCAGTGAGAGAAGAGATGAAGAGCTGTGTGAGTCTTTGTTCTCCTGGACCAAATGTTCTGCTGCTGTTAGTGAAGCCTTCTGATTTCACTGAGAACAGAAAAACACTGAAGTTCATCCTGAGTTTGTTTGGTCAAGATGATTTGAAACACTCAATGGTCGTCATGACAGAGAAGAACAGTGGAACAGATTTCACTGTGAGTCAGCTGCTTAAAGACTGTGGAGGAAGACAGTACAACATGTCTGAAGATGATCACAGACAGTTAATGCAGAAGATTGAGAACATTGTTGATGAAAACAAAGGAACCTTCCTCATTAGATCATTAATGACAAAGATCGAGCAAACTGCAAATAAAAACAGTGAGACCCTCTCACCTTCTTTAGACCACATAAAACCAGCTTTAAACCTGGTTCTGTGTGGGAGGAGAGGAGCAGGGAAGACTTCAGCAGCTGAGGTCATTTTAGGTCAGACAGAGCTTCATTCAGTCTCCAACTCCTCAGAGTGTGTTAAACATCAGGGAGAGGTGTGTGGACGTCGGGTTTCCCTGGTGGAGACATCCAGGAGCTGCTTCAGAGCTGTGGAGGAAGATCTGTTGTTCTCAACATCAAGAACAAGCAGCAGATCCCTGAGCTGTTGGACGCTGTGGAAGAGATGAAACACTTTGAGAATAAACCACACTGTTACACAACAGTGACATTTGCACATGTCCAAATACAAAAGATCATACAACAAGCAAAACACATCATTGTGCAACAGGATGAACTTTAAAAGTTTAAAAACAAAAGACAGAACATGTGTAAGTAATTTTCAGTTTAATTTTGTCCTAAATCATGTCCTATATTACACTGTCTAGACTTTACTGTACCAACTGTCAACATAAAGTAACTCAAGCTTTTATCACATGTTACAGGTGATCAAGAGACTCAGAGTCCAGAAAGTCTCAGGATTGTGCTGATAGGGAAGACTGGCAGTGGAAAGAGCTCTACAGGAAACACCATTCTGGGAAGAAAAGAGTTTAAAGCTGAACCAAGTCAAACATCAGTCACCAAGTGTTGTCAGAAAGCTCAGGGTGAAGTGGACGGTCGTCCTGTTGTTGTGGTCGACACTCCTGGTCTGTTTGATACAACCTTGTCCCATGAAGAGGTTAATGAGGAGATGGTGAAATGTATCAGTCTCCTGGCTCCAGGACCACATGTCTTCCTGTTGGTGTTACAGATCGGCAGATTCACACAAGAGGAGAAGGAGACACTGAAACTCATCAAGAAAGACTTTGGGAAGAATTCAGAGAAATTCACCATCATTCTTTTAACTAGAGGAGATAAAATAAAAAAAGAAAAAAAGACAATTAAAGAATACATTAAAAAAAAATGTGATGATTCCTTAAAGAAGCTGATCTCTGACTGTGGAGAAAGAAACCATGTGTTTAATAACAATGATAAAAAAAAACACACACAAGTCAGTGAGCTGATAAAGAAGATCGACACCATGATGAAGAGAAATGGAGGCAGCTGCTACACTAATGAGATGCTGCAAGAGGCTGAAGCAGCGATACAGAAAGAGGTGGAGAAGATCCTGAAGGAGAAGGAAGAGATGAAGAGAGAGAGAGAGGAACTAGAAAGAAAACATGAGGAAGAAAAGGAATCAATGAAAAGAAGAATGGATGAACAGAGAGAAGAAACTGAACAAGAGAGAAAACTGAGAATGGAACAAATAATGGCAATGGAGGAAAAGATAAAGAAGGAGTGTGAGCAGAGAAAGAAAGAATAGGAAATGAGGGGAGAGGAAGAGAGAAAGAGGAAAAGGCAAATAACATGCTCAGTGAGTGTAGAGTTCATGAGCTCGTATTGACTGGACAGTGATGGTGTTACAGAGGGCTGTCTATTGTCTTCATAGAGTTGGAAGCTGTTCTGTAACAGAGATGTATAGTTGTGCGCTGCCTACAGGGGCCGCTGCAGGAGCATCACTGACAGATTTGATCATACACGGCAGCAGACCTGAGAACACCTGTCCCAGGGTTGTACCTGCACCTGTCTGAGGACAGTCAGGCTTTAATGAAAATCAACAACACAAACAAACGGATTCAAATACAGGACTTTGAGTAATGGAGTATTTGTACATTTTACATTGTGATATTGATGTATATTAAGAAGAAATATCCCAGGACTTTCAGAGCCTCTGTAGAAACATCATGATTTTCATTTTAAATGTTTGGTAAAGAATAGAACATTATTTTTTTCATTGCCTCTGTTGATGGGCTGTTGTAACCCAGTAATCAGACTTGTTTCATTCAGGTTATGCAAGTTTTACTTCATGACTTATAGTTTTCATAGTGGTAAATGTATAAATCATGTTTAAATCAGGTTGTAACAGAGTTACGGAAGTAATCTTCTGATCAGATCTTTAAACATTAACTCTGACCTTTAAATATTTTTCCTATAAGTTATCTTTCATCTTTATTTTACATTTTACACTTGTTCATTTTAATGCGATCAGTCTGAACTCTGCTGTGATGCTGTGTTTTTTTCCAAAGCATGTTGTTTTCCTGTGTTAATGTCATAAACATGTTCACAGATACATGTATGTTTATGTCGTTTAATGATGTAAAATAATATTTGACACTCCTTCTTTGTCTGTTTAGTGTCTTTTTTATATGTACTTACTGTGAATTCTTTCATTTGTAACCATGGAAGCAACTTTTTAATAGATGATTCATTGTTTAATTCAAAAATCTCGAACAGTCTCTGGTTGTAGAATTTCTGTGATAGTTAACAGAAACTTTTTAGATTCAAACAAATGAACAAGACGTCACTTTGGTCTAAAGGAACCTGACATTTAATAGACCAAATGATTAATGAGACAGTAATATGCAGATAAATCAATTCTGAAATAAACCAGTACATGACTCACTTTGTAACAGGTTTGAGGTCTGTGAAGCTTGATTTACAGGTTTTCCATTTCTGAAGGACTTCCACTTTCTTTCAGTTTCAGCTCATTTCCATTAAAATCTGCCTGAAACCAGATTTGAATCCTGTCAGTGAACAAAACTAAACTGTAACTGTGACTGAGGCCAAGGAGATGTGTCTGAGCTGCAGGGTTCAAGTCTCTGCATGTTGATGTTCATGAAGAGCAGCTTGGTTGTTAGAGCACACACACACACACACACACACACACACACACACACACAGGCAGAGGATTCCCAGAGTCTGTGACAGTCAGGAAGTTTCCCCTGTGTTCTCACCTTTTTTGGTCTGTGTGTTGCATGTTAATCAGTCTCAGGGCGAGCTGTGGTTTAGGAGGCCGGCCGACACTCCTCCGGCTCCTGAACAGGCCCGAACCAGCCGGAGAATGTGGACAATGTCAGCTGTGCCCGACTGCAGGGCGACGCTCACAGGGTCAGGGACATAAAGCAGCATGTCAAGGCAAACCGGAGCTGTCACCTCACTGCACCAAGAGTAAAACCTGCAGCTTCAGTTCGGGTTGAGAAACTAGAACTGAGACAGATTAACATCCGGAAACAAAGGAGTTTCTCTAAAGAGAATAATCACATTTTTATAGACTTTAAATATTAAACACTTCCTGTTTTGTAACATAAAAATAATGTTAAAATGAAAGTTATCAGATAAATGTACTGAAAGTATCAAACGTAACAGTGCTCCTCATGCAGAGTGGTTACAGCATTATACATGATATATCGTTTTAATAACGTTGGTCACAGTGTCTGTTTTTATTCACTTTATGTTGTTGGTGAAGTTTAATCCTCAGAAAGTTCATCATGTTTATAAAAACTGACAGATGACAGTGTTCCCCTGTGAAGTGATGGTTCCTCCTAAAACTGCAGCACAGCAGGACACATCTGCAGCAGCTGTTCTTCTGCTTCACGTCCATATAAGGAAAGTAGGTTTAAGGTGTCTCTGCTCATCTACGGGTAAAATCAGATTTTCACATTTTGTTTAAAATCTCTTCCTCTCAACATTTATGTTTTGTTCTTGGTTCTGGATCTGGATCACATTTCATCAGGTGAGTAAACTCAGGGTCAGTGGCTCCAGCATCGCTCAGGTAGAGGCTGAGGCTCAGTGACTGTGACTCCCTCCCTCCAGCAGGAGGGAATCTGGTGGAGTTTCAGCTGCAGCGAAGTCCATACAAGGACAAGACAGGAGCAGCTGTGGTCTGATGACACAGGGGGCATGGTCACACCTGGTGAGGACCACCTCCTGGAGTCTGACAACCAGGCCCAGGTAAAGAGCCCTGAAATCCTGCGTTATGATTGGCTGAATGTAAGGTTAGAGGTTAAAACACACAAAACAATTGAGCTTCTAGTCTGCAGGAAAAAAAAAATCTGAATGAGAGAAGACGAGTGGAACATGTCTGTGCAGGTTCAGGGTGTGGACACAATAACAGGAACACGTCTGCAACACAAAGGTGAAACTCTGAGAAGCAGTGATGTTCACCTTCATTCAAAGTGTGTTTCTGCAGTCGATTGTGTTACACTGTAAAGTGTTCAGAGCATCTTCCTCCCTCTTTACCTCTGGAGATGAAGGTAAAGAGGGAGGAGGAGGGAGAAGGCCAGGGGCCCAAGGGACAAAATGAACCCTGGGCCCCCCGTTGACCCCCACCCTGTTGATTCTTTTAGTCAAGATTCTCTACAAGACAAAGCAAAGCTTAAATAAATGCAGGAGTCACCTGCATCACTTCAGTCTATGTTGTACTTATTGGTTTTTAAAGAAACAAATGACAACGTCTGTGAGTGAACAGGAGACAGAGGAGGAAGAGAGGAAGGGAGGAGGAAGAGAAGAGGTGGTCCAGGAGGAACAGAAACTGGAGGGGCAGACACTCGATGACCCCCCCACCTCAACTAAAACAACTTTAACTGGGGAAATATTTAAAAAAGGAAAAGCCTGAACCTGAACCACCATCAACCCTCTGATAGACGTGGACTCTGTCGCTCTATAAACTACGTCACCGCACTTTTCCCTTTGCTCCTGTCATCATCACTACGACCACTGCTGACAGACGACCTCTGACCTCGTTTGCTACAGGACAGTCTCCTCTATCTCTACAGGCCGCTACAAGAAATTCAAACTCCAGATAAAAACAGATGCAGTGCGTGACAGGTCCAAACGTCTTGAAGAACAAAAGTTGGGAGCCACAGATTCAGAAGATGAAGGAAAGGATGATGATGATGATGATGATGATGATGATGATGAAGGCCTGAACTGATGATGGGGTAAAGAAGAGGCCTCTGGTGAACAGAAACCAGAGAGGGGAGGAGAGGAGAGGGGAGGGAGCAGAGGAGAGGAGAGGAGAGGGGAGGAGAGGGGAGGGGAGGGGAGGGGAGGGGAGGAGAGGAGAGGAGAGGAGAGGAGAGGAGAGGAGAGGAGAGGAGAGGAGAGGAGAGGAGAGGAGAGGGAGGAGAGGAGAGGAGAGGAGAGGAGAGGAGAGGGGAGGAGAGAGGACATGAAATGTTGCATTGAGTCTCACCTCTGCTGTGGTTGTTGTTGTTGTTGGTCCTGATTTGCAGGATTTACTCGCAGCTTGAAACAATCACTGAAACAGTTTTTAAGCTTTTGTTTGAACGTCAGATCTCACGGCCTCAGGATGAAGAACCTGACAAACATCACACTGCAGATAAACACTGAGTCTCAAACCTCTGCTCTCAGTCCTTCACTGGAGTGAACAGGAAACAGGGAGTGTACACACAACTGTGATTTACACCTGTGGTAAAGAAAACACTGTAAAAACACAATAAGAAAAACCCACTTAAATTAAATTTCACAGTGAGTATTTGAAGAGCCTGCATGAACTTTCATTTAGAACCAAGACACTGGAATAAGATGAAGGACAGTAAATATTGTGCTTTATGGAGGAAAAAACAGCCACAGATCTGTTTTCTGATAAATAACATTCAGTATTTTTCCTAAGACACAGGAAATCCAGATTTAAAGGGAATCAGGTTTCAGGTCTCAGACCAAACAGGGACTAGTTTATGAGATGCAGAGTGCAGCAGGAAGAGCGGGACAAAGTCACCTATAGGACACGACACTGTAAACAAACACAAGAGTCATGTTGGAACGTGGTTTCTGATATTTCCTGACAGGACTGAGATTCTGTCTCCGTCAGTGTCCTGCTGGACGCACAACCTGCCACACAAATTCAAACTAATCACCTTCAGGATTTACCACAGCGCTGTGTTACACTGACTGAGTTTGAGCTGGGTGTTCCTAATAAACCGAGCAGTTGTGGGATAAACTGAGTGTGTACTGGACTTTGTTTGGCTAAAAAGAAATTAAAGAAAACCAGATTAACGCTGCAAATTTCTGACGGCTTCAATCAAGACAGGTTTTATGTTTTTTGTCTCTAAATGTATTTGTATAGCACATCCTCATACACAGAGGTGATGCAGCGTGAAAGAAAAAAGAATCATTAAAACAGAAGTGAAAAGCGAGTCTCCTTTCTCATGACCACACCACCCCCAGCAGAGACTCTTAAATCTTGTTAGACTTTGAATTCACTGTATTTTTTTATAAACAGACCATTACTACACTATTCTTCTGACTTATCACAGTTACATCAGTAGTGATCAATATTCTGTTAATGAGCAGGATACTGCCTCTGTCAGAGCTGCACAGCTGCAGCTGATCAGAGTGACAGTGGGTGTGTCAGATTTACAGTAGGTGAAGGATCAAATATTTACAACTGTCAAAAGTACTGGGGGTTCTGAGGTGGTGGGGGGGCCCCAAAATCCAGCTCTGCTCAGGGCCCCATAAAGGCTTAGACCGGCCCTGCAGCTCACAACTCAAACTCCACTGCTCCAGCTCCAGCCCCCACCAATCACAACCAGCTAAACTAAACTAAACTAAACTAAACGAAACTAAACTAAACTAAACTAAAGCACCTCAGGGGCTCGGATCCTCTCTCCTCTGTGGATCAGTCAGTTTGAACCTTTAACCTTCCGGTGTAACGGGCCAATCACAGCTCTCCTCCTGCTCTGGTGGAATCCATGATTTCAGTAAAAACCCTCCAGGGTTTCTATTTTCGGGGGGGGGGGGGCTTTCATCCCTCCCACTTGACAGATGCCTTCTGCAACCAATCAGGACGCGAGCTGGGACAACCTGAGGGATCATGCTCACCTGAACCAATCAGGACGCGAGCTGAGGGAACGTTACCTTTTATGGTCAACGCCAGCACCAGTCCCGCGAACGCAAATAAAACCGGTGCGGTTTGGCTCGTGATGCTGCATTTACGGAGCACCCGCCACACCTGACCCACACCGGACCCACACCGGACCCACACCTGCGCAGGTAAGCAGCTACAGCTTCTGCTTGGTTCTTAAAAAGCTGTTTTTATCTGAAATCTCACGAAACTCAACCAGCGCAGCTTCCTCAGGAAACAGACACTTCAGGTGTTTCACCTGCAGCTGATGTCTGAGCTTTAATCACCTGTTTTCTTTTTGTTAACTTCATGTCAGACATTTTCTCTTCTGGACGTTTTCAGCCTTTTAAAATTAAGAGAAATTAATTATCTTTATCCATAAAACGGGTTTTGTTCAGTAAAGTGGTTTTAAAGTTGAACTTTGACAAGTTTATAAGTGTTAAGTTTTTATTTTCTTTAAGTTCAATAACTTTACTGGTAATAAGGAGTAATCACACAACATGGATTAAGTTCTCACATGGAGATGACTGTAATCAGCACGTCCAGGTAAACTCTACCTGATCTGTGCAGGTATGAGGATGTGAAAACCAGCAGCTGATCCATCCTGATAAACTGAGTCTGGAGCAGGAAAAGGAAATTATCACCTGAGTGTTTCTCTTTTCTTGTTCAGTCACTTTGTGTCTAAATCCTCATTAAAATGAGCTAAAGTCAAAATAAACTGAAGTCAAATTTGCACAGTTCAGGTCAGAAGTAGAGAAACGTGTAGGAAGCAGTTTGTTCTGTTCTAACGTTACAAATGTGGATTAAATTGGTTTAAGTTTCTCTTAAGTGTTTATTTGGTTGCAGTTGAGCTACTGTTGGAGTCAATGAGCAGATGTCAGTTGAGTGTCCTGAGGGTAGGGCTGAACCTTTCTGCTTCCTGTTTCTGCCCCTCTACAAAATAAAACCTCAACTTTCCTAAAACATGAGAAATGTTTGTTCTCATCAGTTAACTTTTCTCACCTCTTATTAGTTTTAAAAAAAAAAAAAAAAAAAAAAAAAAGTGTACATTGCAATGTGGAGAGATGCAGCTCGGGGTCTGTAGGGTTTTTGTTCTGCCTGAACTGGTTTTGAAAATGTCCTGAATCGATGGGACTTGAGGCCACACGCTGAAGTGCATCAGACTGGATGAGTTTATCTGCCACGCCCAACCAGCAGCTGTCATTCCTGTGTGGGCTGCTGGACGGGAACAGTTGAAAAGACGGTGCAGAAAGTAAAACTAATTCCAGTCTTAGAGAAGCTACATAACAGCAACATGTGCACAGCATCAACACATACTATTTTATTATAGTTTAAAAGTTGGTGTGTTTAGTTATGAGATACTCAAGATTTCTGTAAACCTCAGGACTCATCATGAAGGATGCTGCATCACTTTAAAACTTAAATGTGTAAAATTCCATTGACAAACTGGTAGGAAAATATTATGTCCAAACCTGATTTCATTTGATCATAATTTATAATTTAAATAATTATGTTACATTTATGCTTAGGCCTTTATTCAAAACACTGTCTGACATTATGCATTTGTGGTAAATTGACACAAAACTAAAATTTCTATTTTCTAAATGGAGCCTTTAAATATTTTAATACGATCAAATGTTTAGTTTGAACTAAAAACCAACGAGCAACATGTTTGATTAATCTAAATGTTTCCTCTCAGATATGGACGATGATATTGCTGCCCTCGTTGTTGACAACGGCTCAGGCATGTGCAAAGCCGGGTTTGCTGGAGACGACGCCCCCCGTGCCGTCTTCCCATCCATCGTCGGTCGCCCCAGACACCAGGTAACAAACCTGAACATCATGTTCTGTCTCAGGACTATAAAAACAGATAAATGCAGTGCATTATGGGAATGTTAAGGTTGTGTGTTTGTGCGCAGGGTGTGATGGTGGGAATGGGACAGAAGGACAGCTACGTTGGAGACGAGGCCCAGAGCAAGAGAGGCATCCTGACCCTGAAGTACCCCATCGAGCACGGCATCGTCACCAACTGGGACGACATGGAGAAGGTGAAGATGTTTACATGAGTTCACACCTCTGCAGCTCAACAAGGCATCAGTGTCAACTTGTTGACTGAGGTCCTTATGTCACTTTAAAGAACCAGTGTGCAGGACTTAGTGCCATCTAGTGGTGAGGTTGCAGATTGAACCAGCTGAATACACAAACCCAGTATGCAGCTATGGTGGCCTTCAGGTGATAAACACTAAAGGCCCAGTGTTTGGGTTTGTCCACCCTGGGCTACTGTAGAAACGTGATGGTGCAACATGGCGGCTCCATGGAGGAGGACCTGCTCTGTATGTAGATATGAAAGTCTCAATGTAAACAATGAAAACACAGCAAAGCTTAGTTTCAGGTGATTATACAGTAATGAAAACATTGATTATCAATTTCTACCAAGAGATGAACCTAAGTCCTTCACTGCTCCTTCAACTTATGATAAAGCAAAACTTTTGAAACGTAGAATACAGGACATGGACAATAATTGCACCCAAGTGTTTTTTTCTTTGCATTGTAAATTTGACAGCTTTATGAACTGAAGTCGATCTTCTAACCAGCTGTCCTGTCCTGCAGATCTGGCATCACACCTTCTACAACGAGCTCCGTGTTGCCCCTGAGGAGCATCCAGTCCTGCTGACTGAGGCTCCGCTCAACCCCAAAGCCAACAGGGAGAAGATGACACAGGTGTGTTCAGACTGACCGGTCCAGACCACAAACTGCTCACTGTAGTTGAGAATCAGTCGAGGTTTCTTTCAGCTGCTCTGGACCTCAGATGTTAATAATTGTGCATTTTCCAGCTATTTACTGTCACTAATTAATGGATCAGTATCTCAAACTACATTAAATCCACAATATAAAAAAGGGGAAATGAGCTACAGGGTTTTAATTTGGTCTGTTTGACAGTTTACGTTTCTTGCAGTTATCCTTGCATCCACATGTATCACTTTTCTTTGATCCAGATCATGTTTGAGACCTTCAACTGTCCTGCCATGTACGTGGCCATCCAGGCCGTCCTGTCACTGTACGCCTCCGGTCGTACCACAGGTGAGAAGAAACTCAAACACCAACAAGTCTCAGCTGTAAGATCTTAAACACTGTTTCAAATCAGCTTTTGATAGATTTACTTCCTGCTCAGAAATAACTTTACATTTCCCAAGACAGTTTTCATGCATTAATACTAGGTCTTCTTGATCCGTCTAGTGGTCGTTAGAGGAACTGCAGCCAAACAGTTTTGTGTTGGCCTTAATGTTGAATCATGAAGGTTCTGATTTTAGGAGGAAATCGCAAGTGCTTTCTTTTCTAACTGGGTGGTTTATGTCTTGCAGGTATTGTGATGGACTCCGGTGACGGTGTCAGCCACACTGTGCCAATCTACGAGGGCTACGCTCTGCCTCATGCCATCCTCCGTCTGGATCTGGCTGGCAGAGATCTGACAGACTACCTGATGAAGATCCTCACAGAGAGAGGCTACAGCTTCACCACCACAGGTATGACACACACACTGACTTTTACCTTTAAGAAAATGGTTTAGGCAAATCTATCATCTTTGAACTTGAGGAGATGAAGCTCCTTAATGTCAAATATTTGTCGAGCCTCTTGTGTCTCTGTTCTAACACAAACATTGAAACTCTGAACTCCAGCCGAGCGTGAGATTGTGCGCGACATCAAGGAGAAGCTCTGCTACGTAGCTCTGGACTTTGAGCAGGAGATGCAGACAGCAGCTTCCTCTTCCTCCTTGGAGAAGAGCTACGAGCTTCCTGACGGACAGGTCATCACCATCGGCAACGAGAGGTTCCGCTGCCCCGAGACACTCTTCCAGCCTTCATTCATCGGTTTGTAACACACCTCAACACAGACTGTATCACCATAGAAAATTCTACTTGTAACAGCCTAAAGGCTTGTTTCTGATCGACCAACCTTTAAAACATTGCTCATAGTTTTAGCACTGCTCTGGCACCAGGCCGTCGTCCTACTTGTGTTTCTGGTCTTCTACCCATCGACCTTAAAGTTTGGCCCAACACTAAAATAATTCTTGCTCTGTTTAGGAATGGAGTCGGCTGGCGTCCATGAGACAACCTACAACAGCATCATGAAGTGTGACGTGGACATCCGTAAAGACCTGTACGCCAACACCGTGCTGTCCGGCGGTACCACCATGTACCCTGGCATTGCTGACCGCATGCAGAAGGAGATCACCGCCCTGGCCCCACCCACTATGAAAATCAAGGTACAGGCTCTATATTCATCAAATCACATTCTCGTTCATCTAATCTGTCATGAAGAGTCAAACCTTCAGTCGGCTCTGCCGTGAACACACTTGTCATTAGTTTTCTAGAGGGTCTGATCTGTAAACCTTTTTGAGAACACACAGGAATATTTAATCCAACCTGATTGCTTACTTACACACACACACACACACCCTATGATTGCACAAAGGAAATGGAGGAGCTACTTACAGTTAAGAGAAAATAAAAACGGCACCAGGAACACTTTGGAAAGCTTTTCAGGTTTAGTTTTCAGGCCTCAACCAAGCAAACCAGTCCAGTAGTCATGAATGAATCCGAGTATTTAATTGACTAATGTTTCAAATCCAGATAAATCCTGCATCACTGCTTTCATCTCACCTTTTCCCTCCTCCTACCTGCAGATCATTGCTCCCCCAGAGAGGAAGTACTCAGTCTGGATCGGTGGCTCCATCCTGGCCTCCCTCTCCACCTTCCAGCAGATGTGGATCAGTAAGCAGGAGTATGACGAGTCCGGCCCCGCCATCGTCCACCGCAAGTGCTTCTAAAAAGCTTGACGTCGTCCTCCGCCCCGGTGTGGAAGCCAACACTTTTCAACTGTCCCATCCACCCAGAAATGTCTCTGGTTGATCTTGTGTGAACAGACTAAAAGATGTGAGACGCCACATACAAGAATGATCCAGCGACTGTTTACGTTTTAATGTTTCAGCCTGGCAACTTAAACTGAACTTCCTGTGAACCTTTTCAACATTTCTCATCACATCAGTCTAACTCTGCTCACAGCTTTCAATCCTCCTGGTAATAAACTACTGATGTTCAGAAAACAAACAGTATTATCACTGAACATCATCTTCTACCCACATCTTTCTACCTCTTT
>CM073635.1:1400426-1441733 GCA_037074605.1 Trachinotus ovatus
TGATATCAAAACCAGTGAATGATCAAATGATTGATCACTGAATATTTTCAGGACTCTGCAGAGCCTCAGTTTCTGTTCCTCAGTGAAGTCTTCAGGCTGTAGAACCAGCAGGAACACATGAGGTCCAGGATCAGAGAGTCTCACACAGTTCTCTACATGTTCTGTCAGTTTGTGTTCAGAGATGTTGGGATGAAGCAGATCTGGGGTGTTGATGACGACTATTTGTTTCTCCTTCCACTGTCCTCTGACTCTCTGACAACAGTCTGGTTCTTCCTCAGTGTTGAACTCAGGCTCTCCCAGTATGAAGTTCGCCACTGTTCTCCTCTCAGACCAGCTGTTCCCCAGCAGAACAACCCTCAGCTCAGACACTGAAAAGAAAACAATGAATTAGAAAGATGAACTAGCACTGTATTTGCTCTGACAGTGGCGATTAGAAATGTCTAAATACCAGTACTTTCGCACTCATTTGATGACAAAATTCTGAAAATATGACGGTACATGTTTTTCTTCAGTATTGTAAGTACCATAGATGCTGTAGGTCAAACTCGAAGAGAAGAAGAAGGAGGCAGGCACAGTAAACAATAACGACGGCAAGTGCATGTGCAGCAACAGGTCCGCCTTGACTTGTAAAAAATAAAAATACACGCCAAGACTGGTGGCCCTTACACAAATATCATATATCAGATGAAAGGAGGAAACACCTCAACCTCAGCAGCTCAAAGGCAGACATCCAGATCTACACACAGAATTAAGGGTGAGTGCTTCTCAATTGTTAACTGGTATTGTGGCATCCATATGGCACAGGTCCTGTTTCCTTTCTTTGAGGTGTCCTCCTTTTATTTGAAATGCTGTCACTCTTTGTAAACTGGCTTTTGGTTGTCTATAACTTGTCCCTGATGGGCTGCACTATAGTCAAAATTTCTCCATCCACCTGTCTTTTTTTTCTCCACATGTCACACCAGACATGTTCCTACACCCGCACTTACTGCCGCCCTTCCACATGTTGTAGTTATTATTTACTGTGCCTGCCTTCTTCTCTTCAAGTTTGATGACAGACTAGAATTGTAGGGTTATTGTTAGTGCTGTATAAAAACAAGTACAGAATTTTCAGAATTTTGGCCTTGACTTGGTACTCATAGTCTTTGTCCATTTAGTCATAAACAGCATTTTGTCAAACGAAAATGAACAGACAATCCTCCATGTTGCATGTTTGTATCATGTTCCAACAAGCTAAATAAATGGATAAATGGTAAGTACTTCCGAGAGACCTCTGTGTCTTCATGCCTTGCAACTGCTGTATTCGAAAAATCATAAGCTTACTGTCCAGACATTCTCATCCCTGGCAAGCAAGTCCAGACCTGGTGTCTTGTCCTAGTGACCTGGGCAAGGACAAAGATAAAGCCCTCAAAGTGACAGAGCCTATTGATTAGGAAAGGGGTGAGAATCGACAGTGCAGTGTTTGTTGTAGGAAGAGAGGATATTCCAAAGCTGGCAGAGCAACTTCTCTGAAACACAGCACAGCACACAGCAGAGCTCTCTGACAGACAGATGGTGAAGCTGGTAGTTCAGTTCACACTCTACCAGCATGTAATTTGCCCACTGAAAGTGTGCAAGATTCCATTATCAGTAGCCAGCAGCAGGATGGATGGCATCTCCAATTAGGAAATGGTTGGACCTCCCCTGCTGCTTTTCTGAATCAGGCCTCTGACTTAGTCATTGCAGCTGCTATTGCAATCCATCAGCCTTGGATACAAGCAACAGCAGAGCAGCTAGTTCCGGAGTTGAGGGAATCAAGGGACCAGCTCATAAGGAATGCAAAGGTGAATGTCAACACAGGGCGCAGGTGGAAGGCATAGATACAGGTCGACCAAGCCCTCAGCGGGTTGCAGCAAAAAGAGATGCTGGAAAGAGTACAAGGGAATTGGGAAGGACTGGGCTGTGGGAAGCCTGTGCAGTTCTGATCCAAGGCCACAAGGGGGCAGAGAAAGACCATGGTGGTGGAGGAGGTGAAATGAGTGGAGAAGGAGCGCTACTTCATCAAGGCAGTTTCCCAGGGCCGGTTAAGTGCATGGATATGGTGGGAGGCCACCACAAGCAGAAGAATCAGGTGGGCAGACATCTGGACCCAAAGCCAGACAAAGAACCACAACGCAGCAGGACCTGACAGATCTGGGAGGTCACCAGCAGAGCAAACAGGTCAAGCAATGGAGGCAATCCCCCAGAGCAATAACCCTAACCCTGATCCAGCTGCACAAGAGGAGGAAAGCAGACAGAGGACAAAGCCAGTCTGAAGGTGTTGCGGGAGAAGCTCAAGCAAAAACTCACCAAGCTGGGCCAAGCAGACCGGATCCGGAGGTGTAGGAAAAGGAAAGAGAAAGAAAGAAGAGACTTCTTCAAGTACACCCACCAGCTGCTTGATGAAAAATGTAGTGGAAGGCTAGACATCTCCAAGGAGGAGCTGGAGAATAAAGGGCCAATACACAGACATAGCCAGAGATGCACCATTTGGATCACCAGGGCACGTGCCATGCCCACCTCCACAAATTTCCCCCTTTCACACCTCGCCTCCAAGGCTGCGCAAGATCCAAGAGCTCCAGGAAAGGGCCAGACCAGCTTGGGTGCCAGGACCAAACAGGCTCCTCTACAAGCTCAATAACCATTTTCCTCAGGGGCAATGGGTTTATTGAAACAAGTTGCCAAAAGGCTGGACTTCCAGGCCTCCCAGGATGTATAGTTCATACTTCTATGATCTGGGAGCAAATACAGCATGTCAAAACAGAGGGTGGCAACCAAAATTTGGTGTCACTTGATTTTGCGAACACCCATGGCTCAGTGCCACAGAAGTTGATTGATTTGGCATTGAAATTTTTCCACATACCATCCTGCTTTTTCAACATCATAACCAAGTATTTCAGCAACCTCTACATGTGCTTCTCCCCAGAAAGATTTACAATGGGATGGCAACAGCTAGAAGCTGGCATTACCGTGGGACACTCCATCTTTCTCATACTCCTTGTAGCCCCATTTAAAGGCAGGGGGGTACTGAGAGGACTGAAACTACCTTCTGGCAACAAGACTCCCTGCTCTCAGAAGCTACATGAATGACATCACAAACATCCTACAGACAGCCCCATGTACAGCACGGCTCCTGAAGTGCCTTGATGAACTGATGATATGCACAAAGATGAAGATAAAGCCTACAAAGTCATGAAGCCAATTGATTAGGAAAGGAGTGAGAATCGACAGCACAGTGTTCGTCGTAAGAGGAGAGGAAATTTCCAAGGCTCACAGAACAACCTATCTGAACCTATCCCTTCATATGGTTTGTATGATTATTTCAGGAGTGCTGAGTGTTTTATCACAGTTTCCACTAAACATCTGTTTCACAGTTTACATTCAACTGCATCACCATTTTGGAGGCTGTAAATTGGGCTGCTGTTGAACTGCATTGCAATATACTGTATATAGAGGTGTTTCCGATGTTATATATAAAATATTAGAAATATTAGAATACTTGAAAAAATATTAGAAACACTTGTCATTTCAGTCTGTGTCTCCAATAATCATTAATTAATCCATGAAACTGACTAATTTTAACACAATTAAAAGTTTCGATCCAATATTTACATTTCACTAAGAATATTTGATATATTTTAGTGTTTAAATGACAACAAACCGTAATTAAATAAATATTTAAATAATATTTCTTTTCTCACTAGTCCAATAACAGAAACTTCAGCTGGTTTGATCACAGTATATTACTGTCTATTACTGTCTAAATTTGGATCAGTCTTTTTCTTAACAGAATTGATTAGATTCATATCATGACCTTTGTTAAAAGTGTTTTTATTGTGTCAGAATTTATTTTATGGGCTTTATTTATGGGCTTCAGCTAAAAATGTGTTGGTCATGATTCAGCTGTAAATGTGCTGCACTTTCGTAGGTTAAGCAACACAGTTACTAAAGTTCTTTCTGATCTTATGCCAGTTCTAGAAAAACCTGAAGCCACTTTGGAAATATACACATAAAACACCTAAAGTCGAAGCTGTTGAACTCACTGTAGGGGGGAAGCCACTCACAGCTGCTGCTGTGGCTCAGAGGTCTCTGCTTCACTTCTTCTGTAAGAAACACAACAGTAACATTTCAGAAACCAAACCTCAGTCAAATTAACATTCAGATTCCTTTATACTATAGAGCCTTCCTTCAGTAGGGACACTGGCAAACTTTGTTTGCTAAGTTGTGTGGATGGTGTAGACAAGTTAATTGACACCAGGAATGGGACGATATGAATTTTAAAGCTTAACATATCAAATAAATGATCTGTAATTATTGATATTCATAATATTTTCAGTTTAAAGACAGAGGGTGTATTCTGCTTAGCAAATAAAACTTGCGTCTATTATTTATGAAACATGTTCATCATCTTGAATCATTCTTGATAACACACGTCCCATGAAAGAGATGGAACACAGAATCCACTGTCCTCGATCAGGAAGGGATCTCATGTATGAACAGGAGGAACTGTTTCACTTCATACGAGCACCTGACGACTGTTTTAAAACCAAACTGAGAAAGTTTGAACCTATTTGTTAAGCCTTTGTAAAAGCAAAGGAGCATAACTTCTTGATCACCATATATGAGACCCCCCCATACTGACCCTCTCCCAGATAATCTGCCTCAAACACTGCAATAGTCGTCCCAAAACATAGTAATGATGGACATTGTGAATCCAGTATTAGAAGCATAGACTAAACTGTTTACTAAACTATTTTTAATGTAACATAAATCATCTTACGCCTGAACAAATCAGTGGAGTTATTGCATATTTCTGCTGTTAATCTGAATGTACTCACCAGATGTTGCAGCAGCTGCCATATTGTCACTGTGCTGGCAACAGGAAACACCAGTAGAAGCTCAGCTGGAGACCAGTTTAGTTTTTAAAACACTAAAAACACAAAAGAACAAAATGGTTCAAAGATCATTCTCCAGGACACTTTGAACAACCGGGAGCGGCTCTGTAACATGTTCCTCTCTGTAAATGATCACACCGACTTTATGGTTTAATACCTATTTTTCTGGTTGAAGTTTCACAGTAAAAAAAAATTTTAAACACATCAGATTCTAAAAGGGAAAAAGTGACAGGAAAAAAGAACAACAATGGACCTTATATCATGTATCACAGTAAACTGAACCTCTCTGTGATTTGGATTGTGGGTTAGGGTTACACAAAATAAGAAAAGTTGGGAAGTTGTAATTAACATATTGTGATAAATATTTTTGGACATTTCATAAGATAAATGCTTGATCAGTCAATCAATAAAACAATTAGCTGATTAATTGATACTGATAATAATCATTTGTTGCAGCCCTGAATCTACACCTATGCCTTCATTTAGTCCTTTAATCTTGCACTTGAATTAGATATTATCTGTTCTATAATCTGTTTTATAATGTTTTCTTATTGTGCTTTTTACCTCTATTTTTATGCTTCTTTTATTTTCTGTTAAGCACAGTGAGTGACCTCTGTGTATGATAATGTGCTGTACAAATAAATGTGCTTTGCCTTGCCTATAAATCACAGGGTTTCCTGTGAAGAGGCCTGCACCTCAGGATCACTGTGAGACAATGATGATACTGACACATCACATGAAATGAATGTGCTGAATATTGTGTTGTTTTTTCTACACAGGTGCACAGTCATTACTTTAACACAGAAGAAGCCAGCAGTGCTGCGGCTTCCAGGAATGGAGAAGCCTCAAAGTACAAATGTTCATCCTTAAATTCTTGGGTGGTAATTGCACTGAAAAGCTATGATGACACAACAAGGCTTGGAACTGGTCATCAGGTAAAGGTGAGAGTGCCCATAGTCTGCCAATCAGGGTTTCTGTCCTAATGATCCGTTACAGTCCAGGAGAGATCACATGATTCTCACAGGAAGGAAACCTGTGTTAGAATAAAAACAACAATCTGGGAATGAAGGAACAGCCTGTTGGTCTTATTTTATTTTTAACCTTTTCTCTTTCTCTTTGTCTCCAAAGCAAACACAGAACCATAGTGCCAGCATCTTGATATGATGTGCACACAGCAGCAGGACCTGCAGCCTCACTCATTTTCTATCTGTCATTTGAACTGGAACTCCTTGTTGCCTCTGTGTTGAGAACAGAAACTGTTTTAAGTAAAAATATATATTTAAAATCATACTAACCCTGTTATTCTCAAAAACTCTCTCAACTCGCTTTTTTCTATTATAACTTCGCTGCCTCATGTCTCCAGCTGCGGCGCACTCACCCTGCGCAGGTAACAACCTGAAGATAATAACTCCATGATCTTTATGAAGAGTCTCGATCCAGCTACACTTCATCTGATCATGTATATTTCATTTCTCTAAGTTTCTAGTGGATTTTTACTCACCAGCTTTTTCTCGCCGCGCCATCGATCAAAGTGAAAGTAAAGTTCAAAACGTTTTAAATCGTTTTTTTCTCGTGTTCAGATGATTCTCATTCAAAAGCAGCAAAATATGTAAAAACAACAAGAGCAAAAATCAATCATGAACATGATCCTGGAGACAAGCTGAGAACAACTTAACCATTTCCTCCTCAGACTGTGTCTCAGCGACCTGACCTGAGCGGGACACGGTCACATGTGAGACACGTCCTCTGTCCTCTTTCCCTATTGGCCCGGCTGCAGTCTCAGACCAGGGGGCGTGGCCTGACCACGGTGTGCGTTCAGCTGCTCTGTCTGACCAGGTATGGCTGTACTTACCATGGACCATGGATATTACATCATCATTCATCATCCATTATTGCCTCCTGACTGTTGAGTTCATCATTAGTGCCTGCAGACTATGTTCTGACGACCTGAGATATATGTAGACATATAAAGCTTTATAATATAAAGTCACTGTTGTGGAGACATGAATAAGAGGATGCACTAGTTTGTGCTCATGAAGACAGGAATTTAAAGATGTGTCCAGAACTCAGTGACAGCGTCACATGTTTGTAATATTAATGCAGAAATCTTTTTCATGTTAGTTCTATATTTGAATTCTTTTCTTTCCTGGATCTCTTGCTGCTCCAGCTTGTGGAAACAGAACAAATTGAAAATGTAATTTAAATAAAAATGTTATGCTAATGCCATGACTCAAAATAATGTCATTGTCTGTGATCAATGAAGGAAATAGTTTATATTGTCATAATTAAGATGGATAATAAGATCCTTCCTTCTTTTTTTGTCACTAAACCTGATTGGATCCATGGTGGGAAAAGGGCGACCAGAGGGGCCCAGATAAGTTCTCCTAGACCCCCAGATGCTCTCAGCCCAGCTGGGAGAGTCAAGAGTGTGGATAATGTACGATCCTCACCGTCTTCTGCCTGGTGCACATTAAATATAACTGAAGGCTGAAAATAAACTAATCAGTTTGTTAGAAAGCCCAAGTTGTTTAGGTGTTTTCAGTTAAATACCGTTCATTTATATTGTGTTTTACGGTGAGTTTTCATATGTCCTACGCTCATGAACGCACCATAGCGTTCCGATGCTGTTGAATGCAGCACACCTGTAGTTCACCTTTCCTCCTGCTCGTCGCTTCCGCCTGTTTCACCTGCACGCGCTGGGTTTACTGTGTAGATGCCTGAAGGTGAGTTTGTGTTAATGTGTGTTGTTTACCTGCTAATGCGGCCTCGTGCTGCTGTGAACCTGCGTGAGGTCATAGTTCACAATACGAGTCATTCATCATGTGTTCAATGACTGAATACGGTCCTTCTGTCCACAGTTGTGTTGTTATGTACATTGTGTGTGGTCTGTTCTGCGCTGATTGTTGTATCACAGCCAAATAAATCCACCACAGACTGGACATCTGTGTCCGTGTCTCTGAACGGGACTCACCGACACCTTTAATAAACCAGCTGATTCCTGCAGAACCCGCTCCTCTCCTTTTTACAGTTCTTGTGATTTTTTAAATTTGTATTATTATTATTATTATTATTATTATTATTATTATTATTGTTAATGATCCACATACACAAATGTGTGTACTGTAAGAATATTATTAGTCGAGACGAGGACCGGGGGGAGCCGGGGATCGAACCCGCGACCCTCGGGCTCTATCAGCCGCAGCCATGTTTGTTTGAGGGGGCGTTCCGTGAGCGGGAGCAGCATGACTGCGATTGGCCCACTGTGGGTTTGGGGGTGTAACCGGATTGTGACGTCACGCCTCGAGCACGCCACGCCCCCTGGTCTGCAGGCTGCAGCCGGACCAATCAGGGGCGGACCCTTCTCGAAACGACACGTCCAAAGCAGCTTCAGAGACAAACCCTGCTGCCACCACCAGGGGGCAGTCAACCACGTGATCAGTGCAAACAGGCATCAGAGCCTTGATGGGACAGAGAGCTGTTCTGAGATCAGATTTAAGAACAGACATCACTTTAACTTCAGTGATGTTCTCATTAATGTCTGTTTTTAGCTGTAACTGGGCAAACATCATCATAACTGTTAAAAGCTAACATGACAGCTAAACCACTGTCAACTCATGGAAGGAAGCTGGAAGCAGCCTCTTGTGTTGAAGTCTGTCGGACACTTTGAAGCTCTATAATAACGTTACTGTGCTTCCTCCTCTGCTCCTGATAAACAGTGGCTCTAATCACTGCAGCTGATGAAGGTCTTTGAACAAACACGTGGGATTTTGGACATAAAGTGAAACGATGCTGCTCCGGCTCCTGAGTGTCGTTTCCAGCTGTGTCTTTGCATGAAAGAAGAGAGGTGCAAGCTGGGAAAAAATCTTTAAAAAATCCTCTTTCATTTTGAATTTGAACAGAATCAAGCACACAGGTGAGCCACGTAATGTAATAACACATGAAGAGAACAAACTGAGGCTGTGATTAAATGAGAAAATGACTTCCTATGGTATGTTCAGTACATACTGTGCAAATAAAAAAGGAAATAAACACTGCCATTCATTCGTGTCTGTGATGATATAGATATATATAGATACATTGTGAAGGAAACTGCATTAACTCAAGGTTTGGTCTCTTAATATAAATCACCACAAAAATGCATGAAATAAAATCAGTAAACTCAAGTCCACTTCCTATAAACACTGTGATAAACAACCAGAAACAACCACTGTAAGATAATAACTACAACCACATTAGGTCTGAATTCACAGAACAGAAAGTAATAAAGTAATGTTAACACAGGACAGAAGGTGATGCACAGTGAGTTTGGCCCAAAAAAAAAAAAAAAAGATAGTAATAGTAGAAACAGTAATAGTAGTAGTAGATAAAATGAGACCATAGTAAAATAAAGGTACATTCTTCTTGAAAAGTGTTGAAATAAAAACACTCATGCATACCTTCATGTCTTTATTCTTCATTAGAACAAAACAGCTGTGAAAAAAGCTGAATTCCTGTTTATTCTACACAGATTTTCCAACATGTCTGGACTAAATGATTAGTTCCCTTCAGAAGAGCTGAGAAAGTGGAATATTGTCTTCAATTATGTGTCTCCACTCATATCATCAGACATTCAGTCAATCTAAATGGAGAAAAGTGCTCACTGTGCTGTTTGGTTTCATTGTGAACGTGGACCAGAGAACAAGAAGACGGGAGCTGTCTGAGGAGATAAGGAAGAAAATAAGACTACAACACAATCTGCAAGCAGCTTGATGTTCCCACAACCACAGCTGATAACACTGCAGTGACGCCTCAAAACTTTGTGCTACACAATATTCAGTTAAGTGTCCCAATACTTTTGTCCATTCCATTTTCATTTGTTGTATTACTTCAATAATAGGCCACAGCAAAAAATAATGGGGATAGAATAATGGAGATTTTTCTTTTATATGTGGAAGGGTACTAATAATTCTGTATGTGCACTTTACATTTTACATATTAACTTGCAATTTTTGTTCTTAAACCATTCAATAGAAATCCTGTTCTTTTACTCATAATACAATGTATATACACAATATATCTATATAATACATAGTGTTTGGTATGATGCTTTGATATTTTGAACTTAGACAGCCAACACAACTTATACACTAAAGCAGATAGTTATACCACTAATACAATGACCCACAGTCATGTTATAAAACATTGTCTGATATGAGATGTTAACGACTCGGGATCTAACTTCATGTAGGGAGGCACGTAAATGTTTTACTCACAATCTCTACGAGTACTGTACAAGAGAAACAGCAACACAAACATGTCCCAACGATCCCTGCCTTTAGCTACGTGTTCCAGCTTCAGATGATTATTGCTATTCAAGGTGACTAAATCTAGAAACATGGTTATTTGTGAATTAATCTTCAAAAGGAACAAGGTGAACAAAGATGAAGAATAGTTAAGCAGACTTGTCATGTAAACCAGATTTTTCACAGTGGTTTGGCCAAACATTAACATTAATACTGTCACCTAAAATGATCATGTTACTCATGTTCTGTGAGCTAGATTTAAACAATAATATAGCAGTAAATAACTATTTTCTATCTAACTGTTGTCCCTCACAATGTTTAAACACACAGGCACTGGCCACATGTGGGCTGACACAGCACAGTATGTAGTGTTCAGGGGGAAGTGACAGTGTTTAGGTAGCAGAGACCTTCCAGAATTTCCTCTACTGAAGAAACCACTTTTTCATCTAAAAAGGCTCCAACAAAGAAAGGAGATGAGACCAGAGCACAGGTGGACTGACCATGTGGAGCACTGACTCAAACCCCAGTTGGCCAGTGGGCTGGGTGGAGGTGTGGCTGACGAAGCATTTGTTTTGGTCTGAGATGCTGGTGGTCTAGTGCGACATCTGGTGGTATTTTACAGAACTTTTTAAAGGGAAATTTGCTTATTTGTGCAGCATCGGATCGGAGGAAATTGAAGGGTCAAGTGGAAGCTAGGGGAAATGTTAGCCTACCTCCATCGGAAGTGCTATCTTCTTTATGCATATGTGGTAGTTTACGAATACTACTAGCTAGCTAACTACCAGAAAATGGTAGGCAAGACAATTTTGCATAAGGTTGCTAGAGGTAGTAGTTTTGATGGCAACCAGTTGTTTCTGTGTTTCCAGTCTTTCCACTAAGCTAGGTGTTAAGCCTACAAATAATGTGAATAACTGAATTTCCCATGAGCTTAAGAAATTACAAATTTTAAATTAAGTATTTACATTACACTTACTGACAGTAGTGGCTAGTTACTATTTACTGTTATCTCTTCCTAGCTAGCTAGGCCTGCCTGGAATTCATATTCTCCTGGTTTTGATCAGACTTTTAAGGGTGTTTGAACCCTGAGATTTCACTCACAAAGTTCACATGGACAAAATATTCCTTTTTATTTTACACAGCTAATGAAGTGAAAATTCCACTATGATTTCTGCTGATATGCAGCTGTGCTGTGTTGTGATATTTGTGCATATCCAAACGCCTGATAATGTCTTCAAACTGTTTTAAAATGTGTTTCTCCTTCTGTCCAGAAATGTGTATTTCTCACCCTTGTAAACTGTTGTCTATTTAGTTTGTGTACAACTCACAGATCTTACTGCTAACAGGTGAGAGGCCGTGTGTTGCAAAAACCCCAAGAGCAATGCAAATTCTGAATGCACTGTATACATGTTGAAAAACCTGACCCCAATAATATCGACACATCCCACATGTCATTATCAGAATATCCAAACGGAATATGCTTTTTACATGACCTGTATCAAATTCAGAATATGACAATATTCTGAATTTTAGATCCTGGAGTAATAATGAAATATTACTGCACGTACAAAGGTACTGACTGTGAAGACGGGACTTCTGGGAAGAGAGAGACTTCTAACTTATCTAAGTTAGCAGCTGATGATTAGTAAACCATTTGAAACTATGATGTGGCCTGTGGGTGTGGAGGCCTTGATGGAGCTTCTGAGTAACGGATAATAATCTAACATGTAATCTTACTACATCTGCTGCTGAGTAATTAGAAATGTATTTTATGCAATTTTTCAAGTTATTTGCTCATCACTGCTCTTCAGCACCAGAAATATAATTCTACAGGTTTAACCAACTTACTTCAATGTATCTCTATCCCTGTTAATTAGTCATGTTTACACCCACACTGGAAAATTAAACCGATTATTGTTGTTCATTTTCATTTGAAGTCACATAGTGAACTGGGGTTTCAGAAAACCTACCCTACAACCAGAGGACTGCATTAGAAGCGGAACAAATATGAAAAAACACGTTTTTCGGAGGTACCTTTAAAGGTAGAATGATATACCTTTGAGAACCAAACATTGTTAACACAGTGCTAACTGGTGTTACCTGGTTAGCAGCAAAGGCTTCACAAATTCACTGTTCTACACAAACTACTGAGGTATTGTTGTTTGTTCATATCGTTTTTCAGCATTTTGTGAAGCAAAAACAACCCAACAATCCACCATGTTGAATGTGTCTGTGTAGTGTAAAATTAAAACTGCTTTTCTGCACAACTAAATTCTGTTGTTGATGTGAAATGGCTTATTGATGGGATACTGGTTCAATACATATTACATAGCCGGTGAAAGGGGCGGATCTGGAAATTTTTAAATCACTTTCTTTAACATAGTAAGATGGGGAATTGCATGATATTTTCTGAAATTCTCATGAAATAATGTTTGGTTCTTGATGCATAAAATAAGACACATGTATGGTGTTTAGATCTAGGAGTGCAACTGAGTGCAGATATTTTCCTATTGTAAGAGCTAAACAGACAGCTAGGGTTGTTTGTCATGTGGCTGGTGAGTAAATCGCGTTCTATTTACTCCGAGAGTGTGAACTCCAGATACAGACCTTCATGTGTAAAGTCCATCAATGTTAAACTGAAACTTTTACTTGGTACTATGTTGTAAAACTCTTCCTCTGAGGCCTTTTGGCTTAGCACTCTGTAGTGGGTGAGGATGCCTATCTCGGAAATACATAATACAATGCAAATACAAATATAACTATGGATAGCTTAGCATTATATGATTTCTTACGATGGGACTCCTCTTGGAGCTTGCTGAATCTTGTTTTCTCCTCCTCCAGGTTCTGTTTTAGATCCATCATTCGTTCCCACGTGCCCTTTTTTTCTTTATCCCAGGCCTCTCGATCTCTCTTCATCTCTTCTACAACTCCTCTACTCTGCTCCAGTTTCCTCTCAACAGTTTCCTTTTTTTCTCTTTCTGATTGAACTCTTTTGTCTGAAGCCTCCAGTCTTCCTCTCCATTCTTGTTGCAGAGTTCCTTCTTGTTCTTTCCGTCTCTTTTCCTCTTCCTCTTGTTCTTTCTTTCTGTCCTCACGTTCCTTGTTGATGGATTCATCTTTGTCCTTCAGCTGTTTCGATCTTAGTTTTCTCTCTTGTTCAATCTCTTCTCTCTGTTCATTGATTTTCCTTTTCAGTGTTTGTAATTCTTCCTCATGTTTTCTCTTCGTCTCCTTCATCTCTTCTTCCTTCTCTTTCATGATCCTCTCCACTTGTATTTTTGTGGATTCCTCTGTGTCGTCAAACATCTCAGCAGTGTAGCAGCTGTCTCCATTTTCCTTCACCATGGTCTCGATCTTGGTCAGCAGCTCACGGACTTGTGTGCGGTTTGTTTCATCTTTGTTATTAAAGACCTGATATCTTCCTCCACAGTCGTTTATTAGTTGTCTGACAAAGTCATCACAACCTTTGATATAACTCTCAAATGACTGGTCGTCCAGTTCTTCTCCTCTGGTGAAGATAATGATGGTGAAGTCTCCTGACTTTTTCCCAAAATATTTCTTGATCAGTTCCACAGAGTCTTTTTCCTCTGGTGTGATGTTCCCGATCTGCAGAACCAGTAGGAACACATGAGGTCCAGGAGCCAACAAGCTGATGCATTTTTTAACCTCATGATGTAATTCATCGTCAGAGAGACTTGTATCAAATAAGCCGGGGGTGTTGACCAGAACAACAGGTCGTCCATCAATCTGTGCAGTTGCTGTCTCACAAGACTTGATCATTGGCTTTGGGGCGACTCTGGGTTTGAAACGCTTTTTGCCCAAAATGGTGTTTGCTGTTGAACCCCTCCCACTGCCAGTCTTCCCAATCAGCACCATCCTGAGAGGCTCTCTGCTCTGACTTTCATCATCACCTCTCATCTGACTCCTCACATCCTCAAGTTCAGCTTTGAGTTTTATGTTAGCATTTGGCTGCTCTACAACCTTCTCTATCTGAGCCTTGGTGAACATGTCCTTTGTGAAGAATCTGGATCCTTCAACTCTCATCTTTTCCACAGCGTCCAACAGCTCAGGGATCTGCTGTTTGTCCTTGATGTTGAGAACAACAGATCTTCCTCCACAGCTCTTTAGAGAAACCTTCTCTAGAAGAAACTGACATCAGCCATGAGCGCTGACATATAAAGTGACATCAATCGCTTTGATAACGACCCCAACTCAAGAGGTTTCTTGGATGAGAGGTGAAACTCTTTCAAGTATCTACAATCAGGTCCAGTTGCCCTTGATTCCTCTTTCCTTGGATAACCATGAGCTGGATGAATGAGAATAGTCACAGACAGATGTTACACATAAATAGCGATGGGAGGGAAAAGAAGCTTTCTGAAGCATTTCATCACTATGAAGCAAGTCAGGTGTCAGACATTTAATGAGCTAGATACAGCTGTATCTGAGTAACACTGACAATCTCACAGAAAACAGCAGTAATCGGAGATCTACTGACGGTCTACTGCGAATGAGGTGTCATTTCTAGAAACCACACAGAAATACCCAGAGCCCTCAAGAGTTTTATATTAATGCATCAGTGGTAATTGGAGCAATAACTGAATTGTTCTTGGACCACAACAAAAAACAAAAAAGGCAGCTGTTTGAAGCCTTTGCTGAAATGTCTATAGACTTGCAGCAGCAGCAGCTTTCCAGATGATAAACTGTCTTCAATTTCAATCTTTGTAGTCAACAGAAGAATTTTATTTGAACAATGTGTTTTGGCTTGTGGCCTTCATCACGGTCCTTGGACTGTTTCATTTTAATCTTCCAACAGCATCACATCTCAAGGGATCATGGATGAGAAATCCGGTTGGTCAAGATGACACTGTAAACAGCTGCTGATGCACAAACCATCCCAGAAGTGTTGCTAATCACTTCACTTAAAACTGAAGCAATGCTAAAATATCTCCTAACAACCAGACGTATTTAGAGATGTATATCTTTGTCAAGTACTTTAAGTTAGTGCAACACCATAGTTGGCTGATTCCATATGAAAGCCAGCAAACTGTTATATTTGCTTTGGCCACTAGATGGCATCATAAACCTGAAAATGCCACAGTCACTTGCTTGTTTCAAGAAATTGACCATTTACATCAAATAGTTAAACAGTTCAGATTTTGCAGGAATGAAGCTGCTGTTTGAGGGAGATCTGCTCTCAGTGAATTCGAGCATATATCATATTGTTCAGTGAAATGACCCCAAATTAAATTTTTTTGTATTTAATATAATTAACTTATACTACTTAGAGTACTTTTAATTGAGAGCAGTTTTTGGCTACTACATACACCTCGAACAGCTGCAAGGAAAATACTGTGATTAATTTACAGAAGGAAATACCACTTGTGTTGTAATGTCATGTAAACTGCGTTAGTATTTATTCAGTTCACTTACTCTGGTTGGTTGTACGCTCCACTGGTGATGGAGTGTGTGACGTATAAGACTGGATCGCTGTGAAAAGACAAAACCATGAATTATAGGAGGCTGTTTTCATCTAGATGTCTGACTGCATCTGATTAGAATTGTACGTTTACGCACAGTGGACACCAACGTCTCTGGCTGAACACAAGGAAGATTTCATACCTGTAAAAAAACCAAACAAACAGAATATTAAATTCTTTAACTTAATCAAGGACCATATGTTTGCCACATTATCAAACAGTTCCTGAACCTACCAACGGCTCGATAAGGATTCAAGTAGACCCTGCTTGTTTCCACTGTCGGGCTTCCAAGACCACTGGTTACATCAGACTCTCTGTCCTCAAATACATCACAGATCACATGATCTCCATCATTCTCTTTTACAATTTGGCTGATGCGTGTTAAGAGCTCCTCAAGTTCAAGTTTCTTCTGCCACAAAGACCTGTATTTACATGTTCTGCTCATGTCTTTTAATGGTGGATGTTCCTTATATTTCTCTATGAAACCTGAACTCTCCTCTCTGGGTGTTGATATCAGAACCAGTGAATGATCAAATGATTGATCACTGAATATGTTCAGGACTCTGCAGAGCCTCAGTTTCTGTTCCTCAGTGAAGTCTTCAGGCTGTAGAACCAGCAGGAACACATGAGGTCCAGGATCAGAGAGTCTCACACAGTTCTCTACATGTTCTGTCAGTTTGTGTTCAGAGATGTTGTAATGAAGCAGATCTGGGTGTTGATGAGGACTATCTCTTTCTCCTTCCACTGTCCTCTGACTCTCTGACAACAGTCTGGTTCATCCTCAGTGTTGAACACGTTCTCTCTCAGTATGAAGTTCGCCACTGTTCTCCTCTCAGACCAGCTGTTCCCCAGCAGAACAACCCTCAGCTCAGACACTGAAGAGAAAATTATATGTACTATTACAACACATACTAGAGTATATTAATAATAATTTCAATGAGTCTTTATAAAAGAACTCTGACTCTGTTGGGTTTGACTCACTGGTAGGTCATCCATGGTCATAGCTGCTTCTTTGCTTCATGGGCTCCATCTTGCCTGCGACAGTAAAGATACAGAAATAAACATATTCATTCATTCTGCTTTGGGACACTAACAATGACATCAGTGAAATGTGCACTGATTATTGGTGTCTGCTGACAAGTATGATTTATACCAGTTATTTCCCCCCAGATCGTAATGTATTAAATAAAGACAGAGGTTCATGGAACAATAAACTCAGTCAGAAAGTCCACCCACTCCCCCAGGTAAATAGTTTGAATTGATTTTTAGATGTTAAAGGTCTTTGCACACAAGTCAGAAACTTTTTATGTCATTTAAGTTTTCAGAACAGGTTCGACTCTCACTGTTTTTTAGTATGTGTCAAAAGCATTTAGATTGTTGTTTGACTGATTTGATTGTTGAAACCTTGGTGCACCAATAAATGAATTTCAAGGTGCGAACACTGCATCCACGAACTAGTCAACGAGGCAACTCGGCCATTGACCGTGATCTTGAATGTTGCAGCATTTTTGAGGCACAATTCAGATTGTCTATTAAACTAATACTGTGTGTATCACTTCCTGATTGATAAACCTGGATCAGACCTTGGCCCCGCCCACCACCTGCTGGCTCCAGGTGTCCAGGTGAAAGAGCAGAGAGGATGAAGATGTTAGAGGAGGAAACATCAGAGACTCAGCCTCATGTTGGAGCCTCAGTCAGACCCAGACTCAGATGAGGAGTCTGTTGAGACCAGAATCAGAGACCAGCAGACGGATCAGAACCGTTAGCATAGTTAGCATCTTGTTTTCGGGTTGTCTGTCTGTCCATACATAAGTACGTCTGTCCCATTCTCATGGACACGATATCTCAGTAACGCCTTGAGGGAATTTCTTCAAATTTGGTACAAATGTTCACTTGGAATCAAGGATCAACTGACTAGTTGAATTAATTAGATAATTAGTCAAAGGTCAGTGTGACCTCACAAAACACTTCACATAACAAAATTTCACACAAATTCATATTTGATATAATTCTGGATGAACAGGGATGTGATCTGAAACCAGTCTGAGTTGCAGAGGGATACAACCATGAGGAGGTAATTCTAGTTTATGTTGTTTGTTAGCTTGTAACTGGCAATGGCTGACACAGTGTTGGTAGTTGTGCTAATGCTAACTCTGGCTCTCTGTACTGACAAGGTTTCAGGTGTATTTAGCCCCGCCCCCCGTCCTCACAAGTTGACAGGATAGGTTCCTTAGGTTCTATGATGTATGAATCCCTGGCTGCCTGAATCTGTTGGTTCACTGTAGTTCAAGGTGGAAATACTCAGTCATGATACTGCTTTCAGCTTTGTGCTGCACCAGAGCCATTACACATGACCGTTCACTGAGTTTACCTTCATTAAATCATCTGAAAATGACACAGGGCTACACCACAACCACACACACCTCTACATACATGCGTCTGGTTGGTTATAACTCAGTATAACCACATAAAGATCTTATTTAAAGAGTCACCGTGCCTTCATGTGCTGTCAGAATATTCATAAATCACACACAGTGACGAGTGTAAAAGTGGCCAAAGACTGACGAGGTCTGGGTCTCAGATTCAGGTCTGTGCAGAACTCTACATGTTGCAACATGTTGTTCAGATCAATGAACACTCACAGAATTTCCTAACCTCAAGTATGAAATAAAACCTGATGCTCCAGAGTAAAACAACACAGCGGTGGCAGAGGTCACGCAACACACAACACTTTCCTGTCAAGACCTGATTTGAGTCTGGGGACAAAGTGTTGTGATGATGTGTGTAACATGAGGACAGTGCGCGAGTGACTCACCTGGTGCTGCAGCCGCCATCGTGTCCTCTGCTGAGAGAACAGGGCGTCATTCAGCTGGAGCGAGGAGGAAATTCACACGGTGAACTGTTAATCACACACTCTGACACTATAATGAACTCATTATCAAGTGTTAGACAAGCAGTGAGTTTCAGCTCTGTGTGCTCGGATCTGTGGGAGCTCTGCTGAAGTCAAAGAGCTCAGTCTCACTTAATGTCCCGACAGCTAATTGAAACGAGCCCTGCCCACCAAGGGGCCCCTGACATCCTACACTGATTGGGGACCACTGGTTGTAATAACAGAGTGAGACAATCCAGTTATTCCCCTGTGATAATGGCCTGCACCAGCACCATAATACAAACCTGTGGGGCCCCCACAGCTGATTCTGAGGGGGCCCCTTTCCTGCAGCTCAGAGCAGGTGAGTTTTCAGTATCAACGCTGTCAGGACTCAGCTCCACATACAGACGCTGTTTTACAGATGTTAAGTTCAGAAGGTTTCTCCTGATTCCAAAGCAAAAAAGACTTTGTCTCAGGTCAGAGGATTGTTTGGATTATTTCTGTGTTGAGCTGCACATAATGAAATTAGGTTGAAGTCTGAAAATATGAAGCATAAGGCCACCACTGTCTGTAACATGGCAACAGCATGATGTTCAGGTTGTGTCTGGGCAGATCAGTGCTTTCATTTGGCTGCTCTGTAAAATCCACAGACATGTTCAGCAGCGCAGACAGAAAGCTCTTATTTTCATTTTAGTTAATTCTGATTTTTTTTAAGGGCAAATGTTCAGGAACTGGAAAAACTGAGGAGTAACTAGGGTTTGTTCTGAAACACAGTTAAACATATAACTGCACAATTCAGTACCACACAAGTTTCACATGTTTCACACGTTTTCAGGAATAGTTCTCCAACATATATACTGATCTTATTACTGATTTTATTACTGATTTTATTACTGATTTTATAAACAAATCTGTGAATTTGCTTTGCAGGATCTTTAAGTTACACACATTCATAGTGAACATGTTTAACTCTTCATATGAAACATATTTAACTCTGGAAGCTTCCCTGATCCAGATGTGCTGTCCTGTAACTTCTTTAACCAGCAGCAACTATTCGAACCGCTGGAACTCCCGCTGATATTAAAGCTGGATGCTGAGATGAAGGCAAGGCAAGGCATCTTTATTTATATAGCGCATTTCATACCAAGGCAACTCAATGTGCTTTACATAAAGACAAAAAAAAGAACAGCATAAAACAGCATAAAAACAAAAGAAAACAGAGTTAAAAGCAGGGGCAAAAAAGTAAAATAGAAGAAAATAGAGTTTTAAGTTCTTAAAAAGAGCTCAGCTATAAGCACATGAAAAGAGAAATGTTTTTAATCTGGATTAAAAAGTGCTTACAGTTGGGGCTGATCTCAGTTCTGCTGGTAGTTTGTTCCAGTTGTGTGCAGCATAACAACTAAATGCTGCTACACCATGTCTGGTCTGAACTCTGTGCTCCACTCTCTGACCTGAGTCAGTAGATCTCAGAGCTCTACTGGGTTTATACTCTACTAACATGTCATTCATGTATTCTGGACCTAAATCATTCAGTGATTTGTAGACCAGTAGCAGAACTTTAAAATCTATTCTGTAGCGGACTGGGAGCCAATGTAAGGTCTTAAGAACTGGGGTGATGTGGTGTGATCTCTTTGTTCTGGTTAAAACTCGAGCTGCAGCTGTTTGATACTTTTTTGTTACAGTAATCAAGTCTACTGGAGATGAAAGCATGAATCAGCTTCTCCTGATCAGTTTGGGACATGAAACCTTTAATTCTGGATATGTTCTTAAGTTGATAAAAGGCTGATTTGGTGACTGATTTGATATGGCTGTTGAAGGTCAGATCTGAGTCTATCAGCACGCCAAGGTTTCGGACTTGGTCTTTGGTTTCTATGATGAAGCATCGACGCTGCGTGTTTTTCAGTTGAGGTCTTCCTGAAACTCCCGCTGCATAACGGAGCCTCTCAGTGTGAAGAGGCAGAAACTGTTTCCAGATCAGTTAGTGAAGGTTTGTTCCCAAAATGATCTGAACACTCACCTGCGGATGATCACGGTTACCTGCTTGATTCATTGCATCATTTTTATGAAACTTCCTCCACAGAACTTCTCCCTGGGACATCAGGCCACGCCCACAAGGGAAGTGAAACTGATTTCTCACATTAAAAAAAAATCAAAACTCTTCAGATTGCTCAGGCTCCTCTGGTGTGCAGATTAATAACATGTTTTGTTTAAATCAGTTGTAGTAGATTGTAGACACAGTAACCAGCGGACACCCACCGCCCTCTGATGGTCTAACAACACATTTATTCAAGGGTTTGTGTGGAGTCAAAAATCTGATATTTCTGTTTTATTGCAGAGATGTTGCGTCATCAAATCTTCCTCACATCCAGAGTCATCACTGATGACGTCAGAGGATCTGCAGAAACAAGGTTCCTCCTGAAATGAGTCTGAAGAGCTCTCATGTTGTGTCTTTATACATGTTCAACATTAAACTGAGCTTTACATCAGTGACGGTTTGATAGATGATGTATTGTATCAGATTGTGATAGATTATTGATTAATGACTGATGTCATCTCATTGAACCAGGCAGGTGGATATGATAAAGCAGGGCCGTCAGACTCTGATGATCTCCACTGGGAAATCATCTACATGACTTTGAACGGTAAATCCTGTGGGCTCAGTAGACTTTATGGTGCATTCAAGTGCACCTCGTAAACTCAGAAATCTGTCCTTGAATGGCCACAAAGTTTGTTTAATAAAACGGAAAATGTGTATGATTTTTTAACATGATGATTTATGACCTTTTGTTGTTTTATAATGTGACTAATGTGTAAATGATTGTGCACCACCACCACCTGAACTGTGGTGTATTTTATGACTATATTTTATAACTAACTCTAAAAAAAAAAGTCATGACAATTTCCCATTCAGTTCTACTTTGGCATAATTTCAGAATTCTATAAAAAAATTAATCTAATTGTTATCAGCAAACTCAATCATTAATAATTTTATACTAAAGACAGAAGCATTGTTGTTATTTTAGCATCTAATCTTAAAACTATTGACCAAGTATTAGCCATTATAATCAAACCAGATTTAAAAACTAATACTAGAGCATGTCTGACTGACTTGATTGGTCCTGTTTGTAAAAAGTGCAGGAGGTTTATGACGTCACTCTGTTTACTGTTTATTTTCAACACTGTTTTTACATCTGTGGATTATTGTTTCTCATATTGCACATTTAGCTTCAGGGTTTCTCTCACTGACCGTGGTTTCAGTCTCTCAAGCTCAGGTTCAGTGGATGGGAGATTGGGGTCAGACAAGCTGAGTGTGTCAACACAGCAACAGGCCGTCCACCAGCCTCTCCTGTTGCTTTCTGGCTAATCCTGGTCACAGATTTTTGGTTGGGCTTTGGTGTAAAATGTTTTGGCCTGTATTGGTGTTTCCAGTTGAACTCTTCCTGCTGTCTGTCCTCCAACCAGCACCATCCTGAGAGGCTCCTGCTCTGATTTTCATCACATCTACATGTTTCACTGTTGCTCTTTGTACCTTTTCCATCACAGCTCATGTGTCCATTGTTCTTTTTACAGTTTGACCCAAGTATGTTAACAGCTCTGGATGTTCAAGGTTCTCTGGTTTCAAATGTCTGTATCTACAAGTTCTGATCATGTTCTTTAATGGTGGATGGCTGAGAGTCTGGAAAGATGCTTATAAACCACAGGTCAGTGAGTTTAATGAAAGTTCCTCCTGACTCTGTTCTGTCAGTCAAAGAAGCAACTTCAAACAGATGAAACAGACTGAAACTAACCATCAACCATCAGCAGATCATCAGGATTTAAACTGGAGAATGAATTAATAATTATTTCTGTTTTTATCTTCGCAGCCTGTCTGAGCTGATGCTGGATCAGTCAGTAAAATCTGGAGCCTGGTACAGTTACATCATCCACTCACTTTATCTTTCTGTACAAAATATCAATAGAAGATAAATCCACTTTATATATGTTGAAGTTTACTCACCAGCTGAAGTTGTTGCTGCAGTAAAAGTGAAGAGAAGAAGAGGAGGAAGAGGAGGAGGAAGGTGTCTCTGCACTTAAGGTTGTGGAGTCAGTTCTCACTCTCTGCTGGGTGGGGCCACAGCAACTTGATTCCTGTAAGAGACTCAGGCTTCAGAGAAGGGAGTTCCTGTGTGTGTGTGTGTGTGTGTGTGTGTGTGTGTGTGTGTGTGTGTGTGTGTGTGTGTGTGTGTGTGTGTGTGTGTGTGTGTGATCTGTAACAGAGCACATGTCGAAGCCATAAGTAAAACCAGACAGTCATGTCTCACAGAAATCCCCCTGACTAAATATTTGTCATTTACATCACATCAAATCCTAATAACACCTTTAATAAATTCCAGTGTCGTCTGGTTCATTAGACTCTGTCTGACTCTGAAACTGAATAATCTGATTTAACAGCAGGACAATTACTGTGGTCACAAATTGGCATATGGATTCTACAAATTTCAAGATAGTCTCAAGACAATAATTCATCATTTAAGTAGAGGAAATATAATATTCTTGGTCTTGTTAATATTATTTTAATATGTAGTTAAATGTAGTTAATTAAAATCTACCATTGTTGAAAATCTTTTTCCAGCTGTTGACAAAATAATTTCACTACAAGGTCCATTTAGTAGCTGTTCTCATGTTTTTGATGATATCACATGGTCTTCATCAGTAGATGAAGTTTGCTCTGTTGTGTTGATGTTCAAATGTCCATTATTCTCAGCACTTCAAGCTCCTGAGCCTGTGCCGGAAGAAGGTTCTGTGTGTGTGTGTGTGTGTGTGTGTGTGTGTGTGTGTGTGTGTGTGTGTGTGTGTGTGTGTGTGTGTGTGTGTGTGCGCGCGCGCGAAACTACCACCATGGGCATCGTGTCAGGATGCAGGAAAAATATAACCATGAAAATCCACTTTCAGGAAGGTTTATTCTTAAATATTAATGAATAGCAATCAGAATATGAAGGGGGGAGGGGAGGGGGGGTTGAAATAAAACAAACGGAGATTAGAGTAGAAAATGAAAAAATTTAAGTTTTCAGAGACTGTCAAGGACATAGTATAAGAACTGCCGCCCCGTGCAATGGTGAAAGAGAGGATGGATGTGAGAGCTCTAAATAACCTTGTGGTGACCAGGTGAACCCAATCAGATAATGAGAGGTGGTGAGGGTATAATCAAAAGCCAATTGGTGATGAGGAAAGGAAAGGAAGTGAGGTGGGTGAAGGAGTGGAAAAAATAAAGAAAACAGGAAACGTTATAGCCGCCTCCGGATTTCCAGTGAGAAATACAATTAAAGACCAAATTGAAGCTTGTCTTCAGGGAGGGCAGGAAGCAGGATTAGATGTGCTACAGGCCGGACATAGGACTCGTCTTTTACTGCAACTTCAGCGGTCCAAATTCAGCCATCTTTGCTTTGTAGGAGGCGGGTCACTTTCCTACAGGCCACAGGGCTCTTGGTAGTTTGGGGTCAATAATCATCACAATGGAGTTCAACTGCAGATCTGGTTTGTGCCTTTGCCATTTGTGCCATGTTTGAAGTAATGGTAGGTAGGATTTAGTGAAGTGATCACACAATATCTGAGCACTGCGCCAACGCCGTCGACTGAGGAGATCTGAATCAGCTTATGATACTTGAAGTGCTGCATCATGTTGTCCCATAATGAAAAGGTTGGGGGTGACTGGATCAACATCAGCAATATCTGAGGATACAAGAGGTTTTGAATTAAGAATGTCATCGATTTCAATCAGCACTGTTCTCAGAAACTCTTCGGTGACCATTTGTGCACCAATGGTTTTTTTCAGAGTGTTCTTCACCGAACGTATTTCCCGCTCCCAGACACCACCGAAGTGGGGTGTATGTGGAGGATTGAAGTGAAAGTGAATTTTTTTGTTGCCAGTACTGACTTGAGAGTGGGAGAGAGGTTGTCAAAGGCTTCCTGTAATTCCTTGTTACCTCCTTTGAAGTTAGTCCCCTGATCACATAAGATCCTCTCTGAGATGTAAAATGTTGAAGGGCCATGAGGAAAGAATCAGTATCCATGTTATTAAGGAGGCCAAGATGCACACATTGTATTTTGAGGCATTTAAATATGATCCCCCATCTCTTCTCAGATCAGCGGCCAATCCTGACATTATATGGTCCGAAACAGTCCATTCCTGTGGAGTAGAAAGAAGGTTTAAGTAACCTGAGACAAGCAGTTGGCAAATCAGCCATTCTTGGGATGATTGGTTTTGCTCTCCACTTCTGACATGAAACACAGTTCCGCTGATGTCGGCATACTGCCTCTCGTCCTCTCAAGATCCAGAATTTCCAACGTATTTCAGCAGAGTCTTTCTGAGCCAGGGTGGTGTAATTGTTCATCATAATCCTGAATGATCAGTTTTGTTACATTGTGAGTAGGATCCAGTACAATCGGATGGATCAGCCCAGATTCCAGCTGATGGCTTTGCTGCAATCGACAATCGGAGGGAGTGGTCTATGTGAGTGGAGGCAGGATAAATCCTAACCAAAGCTATACATCTGTGCTTATTGGAGGACTCCCTGTTCTGCTTTCAGGTAGTCAGCTGCAGAAGGGTTTCTACTGGAGAGGGATCGGGCAGTTACATCCAGAAGCTCCTAGTAAGTCCTGAAACTGGTGGTGCTTGAAACATTAGCAGTGGTATTTATGGCACCACAAAAGTAAGACTTTCTCAACTCTGCATGATCATCAAGAGGTTCAGCTGATTAAAGTTTGGGCCAAGTATCTGAGCGTCCATACAGGAATGGCCTCTTGTAACATCATCAGCAGGGTTATTAGCTGAATCCACATATCTCCAATCTTGACTGTGAGATTTTGGATTTCTGATACTCTGGCTCCTACAAATACTTTAAAGCGACAAGAGTCTGTCTGAAGCCAGTGGAGTACAGTTGTAGAGTTAGTCCAAAGTGTAGCCACTCTGATTGGTAATGCGAGTTCATTCCTGATGAGGTCACAGAGGTGTTCACCAGATAGTGCCGCGCATAACTCCAATCTTGGTATTGACAACTGTCGTTTTGGGGAGACACACAAACGAGCTAGTATAAAGCTGAACTCTACTTGGCCTTTGTCATTTTCTGATCTTAAATATGCAACAGCACCATAAGCATGTTCTGAGGCATCACAGAAGATGTGGATATCTTGAACTGTGGTAAGAGCATCAAACTCTTTGGAAGTGTAACAGCGAGGAATAGTGACTTGAGGAAGGTAGTTGTGTTCTTCCTCCCGGGATTTCCAAGCTGTTAGGAGGTCATGTGGAAGAAGGGGATCATCCCATTCTCGTTCCTTTCACCACAGCTGTTGAAACAGAATTTTTGCACGAGTTGTGGAGGGAAGGAGGTAGCCTAATGGATCATAGAGATGAGCAAGAACCAACGTGGCTGCTGTTGCTGATCTGCTGCATCTCATGCAGGTGAGTGTGGTCGCTTTAATCAGTTAACATGGTCCCAAAATGAAAAACAAGATGTTCCACACATCACGTGTGCCAGAGCCCTTAGAGGAGTAACTGTGATGCTCAGTCTTAATACTCTGCGACTACCAGGGGGCAACATACACATACAAGTGGTTAACAGCTATTTCTCAGTGAAACTCCATGGAGAAGTTCATGTCAGACCAAATTAATAAAGAAAAAAATTATGCATCTATGATGTCAAGTTTCTTCTGGCAAATACTAACAAACAGTTTATTTTATTATGTGTATAATATGTGGACTGTGAGAGACAAATAAAGTTGAAATCCACTCACCAGATGTTGCAGACGATATAATGTCACTCAGCTGGAGACATCAGAGACTGATTAAACAGAGACCAACTGTTGGGATTTGATCTAAGAACAAGAAAAATAACAAATAGGTTCACTTGCTCCAAACTTTCTGTAACCCAACAAACCAAACAGGTGTCAGTTTGAACTGGTCTAGAATTTAGTAACTGACATATTTTGGTACCACAATCACACATTTACACACAGAGGAGTTGTGCTTTAAATCCCCATAAACCATTTTAAGTAAAACCCGTAGAAAACTATAACTATTTCAACCTATTTTATCTAACTTTGGTTTGACCTAAACCTATCTGAGTTCAAATTCAGTAACAATAGGAACTTAGGTTCCTATTGTTACTCATTTTAATTTGCATTTTATGTAAATCAGGTGTATTTAAGAATTTAGTTCTACCTTCTTATTGATGTAATTAACAAAGACAAAAAACTCACAATTTCATAAATCAAATTACATGATCAATAAACTCAGTTTTCCTTCACAAGTCCAAATGAGCCCCAAAGCTGTTGAAACAAAATACTGAAAGTTTAGTCCTACCATGATTATGGCGTATAAATCAGCGTCCTTATCTTGGGAGTGTAGCTTGGTCTTGCGGAACTATCTAAAATGCTGTCTCTTATCAGTGGCTCGCAATATTCATTCACTGTTGGGTGTACAAATACCAAACTCCTTACTCAAAAAAGTTTAATTTATTACTTATTACTTTTTTGAAAAGTAATATTTTTACTTATTACTCCATGCTCATAGTAGTGCGTTACACTACTCCTTGTATTAAATGAGTTGACCATTGCTCGATTGCTAGACTGGGTAAAACTAGTCTGGACGCATTCACTCCACGACAACAACGTTCCTCGCTTGCAATATTATTTATTAACAATAAAACAACTAAACAGTGTGTGCATGGCTACAGTCAGAAACTGTGTGCTCATCCCAGCCCCAATCACTACAACCTGTTGAGATGAGCTCACCTATCTACCCTCTTGTCCAATAACAAAGACCACCCCTGCAGAGTATTTCCACAGCACAACACACCGGTGTAGGTGTTTCAAGAGGTTTGAGGTTGTTTTTTCACAGTAGCACCTGGACACAATTACATTTGACATCGATGTTCTTGTCACCTCCAGAACAAGAAGTTAACAGGAATATTTCCAGCTGCTGGGCGTTTCCATCTCCTAAGATAGCTTCATGTGACTGAAACATTTGTACTGAAATTCTGTTTAAATTAGTTTCACTACCCATCAGGCACCACACCTCACAATAACGTCTGAAAGATGTTGGTCGAAAATGGAATTTGGGATGAAGTTGAAACCCAAAGCTGGTTAATTCACATTGTGAGGTTTAGCAGCCATTGAGCTTTAATCAGGACTAGAATGGAAGCATCATGTATGTCCATGCTGGTGGCTGCTGCCTCCAGGGAAAGTAACTGTCCTGCTTAACCGGTAACTGACCAAGACTAAAACTAAAACCTCGCCTGCTGTTCAACAATATAATATAGATACAATTACCTTAGCCTTGCACATTTAATTACAAAATGAAGTATTTGAGGAAGACTAGCACCTTCCTAGTTAATTTAAGCGCTCTACAGTGGCGGCGTTCATCTCATAACCAAGCTCAACTTGTCTATGCCAGTTGCAGGTCACTTCTCAATTCACTTTAAACGAAGTGAAATCACTAATTACAAAATATAAAACTTACTCAAACTACATTGGCTTACCTACTAGCAAATTTGGCTGAGCAGGGAGCAGGAGCAAAGTCAACAGTGAGGGCCACTAAGGACTGTGTATGACTGACTGAGTTGGTTTTTCCCCGTGGTCTAGCAAAAGTGTGGTTCAGGTGACATTTTAGTCTTAATACTAATAGGAAAAATAACTTCATAAATGAGGCACAGTAAGTTAAACTATCTCTGTCAATAAACAATCCTCCAGTAGTAGAAAAATAACATAACATCCTTCATCATGATGTGTGATATGTGTTGAAAGGTTCATTTCTCTTTACTCCACTACAAGCAAAAGTCTCACAATCAGAATCTTAAGTAAATATCATTAGTATCAGCAAAATGCACAAAAAGTTTCAAAAGCAAAAGTACTCATGCAGCAACTGCTGCATTAATGTGCATGTTGCATTTTAACAGTCTGGATGTTTAAGGTTGTGCTCATTTTAACTACCTTATATAGTGCTAGGTTACTTTAATTAAAGCAATACATCACATGATCTAAAATCATCATATATTTGCAGCTTCACTCTCCTGTGAAAGGTCAGCTTTTCGTGACCTCAGAAAAACAGCTTTGTGACGATGCATTTTCCAGCTGATCCAAAAGGTTTAAAGTAGTTTATTTGGATCAAGTAGGAGAATTTCCTCAACCCATGAAAAAACACACAGTCCTTCTGTTTACCACTTAACATATATCATTCATATAAATTCAAAGTCGCCAGATTTGGAGATACATGGTCACTGGACAGGAAGGGTCTGAAAAATTGTTACCTGAAAAGTAAAAGCTGTAGTAAAAGGTACAATATTTGCCTTTGAGATGTAGTGGAGTAGAAGTAGCCTACAATGTTGCATGAACTGGAAGGTGAAATCCAGATACCTAAAAAAAAAAATGTTTAAACATAATGAACAAAGATTAAATAAAATAATATTGATTCAAATTGACCCAAACAAGAGAAATACAATACCAAGTCAGCCAGGGTACACACCATTCAGATATGACAGAAGCCGTCAACAACACACACACACACACACACACACACACACACACTCTCTCTCTCTCTCTCTGGTCTCTGTACCTATGTCTCCTCTCTCACCTGGTACAGTCATGATCAGATGAGACTCCAGCCTCAGCAGCTCTGGACACGTTTCTTTCATCCTGAGTAAAAACCGCTTCCTGATCCTCCTCCTTTAGTGTCTCATTGTGGTTAATGCTGGCTGTGCACTGCAACAAACATGTCACATTTAAATTAAATTAACATGCTATAAAATGCTAAAAATATATCAATGGTGGTCTACTCTTCACTGTATCATCGACTTTGTGTATCACAGGATATCAAGTCAAACACACAACTGGTTTTATATTTCTGAAACTACGATGTGAATTTCAGATCAGATTTCAGACTTTTTAAGAGCTTACACACCTGAACAGGTGAAGATAAAATCTGAATTAGAAACAACAGCCACTGTTCTGGTCTCCAGTCAGTTTATTTAATGACCAAGACACAGACCAAGAGCCCCCTCTACAGACTGTGTAACGGGGGTGACATCACCGACTAAATTCTGTTTTCGTCAAAATAAAACAATAAATTTTTAAACAACATAACACACATAATATTTCATACACATAAGAGTCTAGAGAATATGACTATATACTCTGCAGTACTTTATACCCACCACATAGGTAGATTAATATTGTGTTTGAAACCTGATTCAATACGCACCTGAACAATGATAATCAATCAAACAATCAATGATAAAGTTCCAGTTACTGATGCACGTTTACACACTTGGTTCTATGTGCTAAGGAACCTTGAACCTTGTCAGTTCATTGTGGTCATTGATTCAGGTCAGTTCTCTTATGTACCAACACTCCAGGATTATGACAGCTGAGAATAGATAAAGATCATGTCCAGATAAAATCAGCGGTTAGTCTATACAAGTGTTTCAATGTTAATATGTTCTGTTTTTATTGGTTTTCTTATTGTTCCTCTGACACTTTGTATCATCACCTTTGAAAAGTGCTGCACAAACCATATTATTGTAATGAGGCAGAGGTTGTTAGAGCTCCACCTGCTGGACACAATGGTGCAAACACACAATGATCAAATGAGGTGAATACTGTGCAATGAAGTGAATATAACGAACGGTTGTGGCTTTCTTTTTTTATTTATTTCAAAAATGTCTTTATTTATCAGTCGTAGGTATGATCAACATCTCAACAAAGGGTATGTATATCTATATATATTTACATAAACACTTATAAATATACAGAAAAAAATATACATAATCACTGTTCAATCAGTGATGTATAATAATAATAAAAATAATAATAATAAAAATAACAACAACAATAATAATAATGTAAGAAGCAACACTGTGGACTGTGGTATGTTATATACATATGAAATGTACTATATTAATGAAAGTTTCAGATGCTGTTAAAAGAATAGTAACTTTTATGTTAATGATCTCATATCTCATATCATACATACATCAGCATGTGTAAACAACATGCAGCATGTGCATTTAAGTGCATTCATTCATTACCTAATTTCCCTTCTGGGATGAATAAAGTCATCTATCTATCTATCATTCATATTCTCTGATGGCTTAAATGTAAAATGTTAACTGATTTCATGTCATACATACACAATCTTCAAACAACATGTGAACTAAACTGCAAATGTATTCCTTTGTTGCTCTGCCCATGTACAAGGCACAACCATATCAAACACATCCTATGATGAATTAAATGTCATCATCATCATCTTCAGATACAATCTCCGCCTCAGACTGGTGACGATCCATGAAATCGGATGAAATCTCTTCTCTTTGCTGGTTGCTGTACTCCGGCAATGTGTCGCCACATACTTGAAAACACCAACCAGATATTCTTGTTCACTCCGTGCGCTTTCTGACTGACTGACTTAACTAAGCTGACGTTACTGCAGATAACTTGATACATTTTCGAATGTTGAATGACGGTGGACAGTCAGGGACAACTTCAAAATTTGAAACGCATCATCAGTAGACGTGCTGTAGCTGTATTACTGTCTATGGCATTAATGATGAAAGTTAGATAGTAAAGCAGGCATATTTCAGTGGCCTGCCAGTGGTGAGTGACCTAATTATTTTATTTGCCAAAACATATTTCTACACGCATTTGGCAAGTGGCTTGTGCTAATTTTAAACCCTGATTTCAACAGGTCAACACTTTCTCTGTTAATCTTTCACTGAAGTCTAACTAACGTAGGTTCAGATGTTCTCCATTGTTCTCTTTTACAATTTGACCCAAGCGTGTCAACAGCTCTTGAAGCTCAAGATCCTTCCGCCACAAGAATCTGTAGCAACATTCTCTGATCACGTCTTTTAATGGTGGATGCTGCCTGTACTGCTCCATGAAGCCCGGCTGCTCCTCTCTGGGTGTTGAGATCAGAACCAGTGAATGATCAAATGATCGATCACTGAATATTTTCAGGACTTTGCGGAGCCTCAGTTTCTGTCCCTTATTGAGGTCTTCAGGCTGTAGAACCAGCAGGAACACATGAGGTCCAGGATCAGAGAGTCTCACACAGTTCTCTACATGTTCTGTCAGTTTGTGTTCAGAGATGTTGTAATGAAGCAGATCTGGGTGTTGATGAGGACTATCTCTTTCTCCTTCCACTGTCCTCTGACTCTCTGACAACAGTCTGGTTCTTCCTCAGTGTTGAACTTGTTCTCTCTCAGTATGAAGTTTCCCACTGAACTCCTCTCAGACCAGCTGTTCCCCAGCAGAACAACCCTCAGCTCAGACACTGAAGAGAAAAACACTGAATTAGAAAACACAACTAAGTCCTGTTAAATACAAAAACTGGATTAAAGACCAGTGAGGAAGTCACAGTTGAACAGAATCTATCATCGGTTATCAACCAGGAACTGAGAAACATGTCACTGAAATAAACTGTGAGTCTGTAGCTCCACCTACACAACACTGTGATTCTATGATAACATACATGAGGATATTTATCAATCTGTTCAGTTGAACTCACGGTCTGGTGGCAGGTATGTGAAGCTGCCTCCTCTCCTCAAATGTTCAACTGTAGAGATACAGAAAATATAGAAATTAATTTATTCATTCTCCTGTATTCTGTAATAATAATAGACATCCCATGACTCCTGGTGTTCACAACCCACATGAACTCTTTCACAGCCTGAACAGATCCTATCACTCATCAGAGCCAGTATAAGGGCTGGGATCAGAGGGGTGTCAGTGCCAGTGGGCCAGAAGACAGTGTGAAGGCTGTGTGGACTAGTGATACTGCTACACGTGTTACTCCCTGCAGCTGGCAGGGTGTTTCTGTTTTAACTTGTACTTTTCCGGTCCCCTGAACCACTCTGTGACGCAACAATTAGGTTTTCAGGTAAAAAAACGTTGTGCTCTCCCTGTTACAAATGCATCATTAGCAGCTCTGTTGCACCTGTGCCCCATATAAACTCCACCTCTCATTAGTCTGCACTACCACCTGTGAGCTCACTAACTGTGAACTACACCTGCAGACATCATGAATGGCTGCTACATACTCTGTCTGAACCAGGTGCATGATACTAACATCTGTGTCAACATCTGGAGACCACACCGCAGTAGCTGTGATGTCTGTGACACTGGACTAACAATAACACTGGACTAACAACCAGTGAGGAAGTCACAGCTTCTTTAAGGTGGAATGAACAGAATCTATAATCTGTTATCAACCAGGAACTGAACTGAGAAACATGTCACTGAAACAAACTGTGAGTCTGTAGCTACCACCTACACAACACTGTGACTCTACATAATATACATGAGGATATTTATCATTCACTTCAGTTGAACTTACGTGGACGTGGCGAAGATGATGGAGGTGACTGACGTGACTCCTCAACTGTACAGAAAATGTAAATATGATTGAATTCATTGATTGATTAATTCACTCATTAACATGTATTCTGTTGTAAGTCTTATATTTCAGTGGTTCCATGACTGCTGGTGTCCACAACCCACATTAACACTTTCACAGCTTTAACAGACTGACACAGGTATCATCTTCTCTGTGTGAACCAAGTCCATGATACAAACATCTGTGTCAACATCTGGAGACCACACCGCAGTAGCTGTGATGTCTGTGACACTGGACTAACAATAACACTGGACTAACAACCAGTGAGGAAGTCACAGCTTCTTTAAGGTGGACTGAACAGAATCTATCATCTGTTATCAACCAGGAACTGAGAAACATGTCACTGAAATAAACTGTGAGTCTGTAGCTACCACCTACACAACACTGTGACTCTACATCATATACATGAGGATATTTATCATTCACTTCAGTTTAACTGAAGGTGTCGTGGAGGTGTCGAAGATGATGGAGGTGACTGACATGATCTTCTAGCTGTACAGACAATGTAAATATGATTGAATTAATTGATTTATTCATTCATTGATGATATAACTTACTTGAAACCTGTTCCAGGTTACACTGGGTGAGTTTCTGTGTTACACCTGTACAGGTGACCAGTCACTTACATTCACAATGACTGGGAGTTTAGAGTTACCAAATCTCTGACCAGATGCAGTAATGTCAGTCCCCTAATTGGAGACGATTCCTAAGAATCTGTGGAATCCATAACTGGAGAAACATATGTTTCCACACTGCATCAATGTGTGGAGCTGAAAAGACAGGAGGTCTTTCATTACAAGATGGAGTCTGTTTGTGGGTTAAAACATCAACATGTTTAGGTTCAGAGGCGTCTCTCTTGTTATTCTTCCAAAATACTTCTAAAAGCCTCTGTACTTGATAAAAAAACTATTGAGAGAAATTAGTGAAGGACAGAGAGAGAGAGAGAAGTGAGTACAAGCAAAAAACTAAATGTAAGCTGAAATAACTGTATCCATTCATCCATTATCTGCACAGGGCTGCATGTTTTTGCACTGTGGGAGGAAGCCGGAGTATCCGGAGGGAACCCATGCAGACACGAGGAGAACATGCAAACTCCACACAGAAAGGCCCCAGAAACTCTCAGCAACACCTCAGTAGCAAGGTCCACAGTGGTGTCAGGTCTCTTTATATCCAGGTGTGTGTTTTGACTTTCTGCTGTTTTCTGGGCCTGCAGCAACTCATGAGCAGTGTTGGGCCGTAATGCGTTACTCACTATCAAATTAACGTAATGAGTAGTGTAAGGGATTACAATTTATACAATAAAACAGTACTAATATTACTGTTACTAATCCTATCAGCACTGCATTACTATCTAATGATGATGTTGCTCTGCTGTGCCTTTTGTAGCTGCTAGTTGTCCCAAGTTCAAACTCCGATGGCTTCTGAGAAATGAGGTTGATACTCTGAACCAGTTCCCAAACATCAAAAACATTTACATGAAGACCAACGCTCCGACCCCATCCAGCTCATCTGGGGAGGTTTGACAAAGAGCAGCCTGTCTGATCAGAGGTTTGAGAAGCTGCTCTCAAATATCATTATTTCACTTCTGAACATCGGGGGTCTATGCTGCTCAAACACTGAACAGACTGCCAGGGGAGCTCAGACTGGAGACTGTGCTGACTGCTTTCAAATCCAAACTAAACACAATTTTTAAATAACATGCACATGGTCTGACCTACAATTTCATAAAGCTGCATAGACCTGATTACAGACCAACATCTTCTTTGTATTATTGCCCTTATGATTCAGCCTGCTTCAACTAACAGTTTTCTTTACAAAATTAATTTACTTGTTTGCTGTTACAGTTTTTATTCTTTGTTGTTTGTTCTAATATTAATCTGTCACGTGTGAAAGCCTGCCCAAAGCCAGTTGATTGACAGACTGGCCCTTGAGGGTATATCAAAAGCAATAGATTTAAAGCATTTTTTAAATTATTTTATTTATTCCTATTTATATTTCCACTGTTATGTTCTTATCCTTTTTTAGATGTATTATGTTTCTGACACTCCTATGACTCCATCTGTCTGACTTAACTCTGACAAACTACAGACACAAGAGTAAGATCTGTAATTCAAATAACTGAAAACAGCCTGTTCCTCTGCACAAAAAGATGTTGCTCATTTATTTCTGTGTGGCCTGACTCCTCTGGGATAATGGTACAGTCATATTAATAACATCATCTATAAATAATGTTTGAGTTCCAGAAATCAGACAGTTTATAGTGAAACAACAAAATTAAGTGAAAATCCCTGATTTATACACAACTGTTCATAGTGCCACAGAAACAGGAGAGAGGACACGGTTCATTTCTGATGTGTAACATGTGTACAGTGTGTTCCCTCCTAATGTGAATTTCCCCACTGTGGGACTAATAAAGGCGATCTTATCTTATAAAGCCTGGACGGACTCACCCGATTGTCTATTGCCCATGATGTCCTTCAGCCAACTGCAGACAAACCGCTGGGTTCAAGAATCTAAATGGAGAAAAGTTAAAATGTGAACTAGTTGTAAACTTGTTTTAAGATTACTATGTTCTGACAACCTGAGACAGTCACTGTTTCCATATAAAGCTTTATAATATAAAGTCACTGTTGTGGAAACATGAATAAGAGATGCACTAGTTTGTGCTCATGAAGACAGGAATTTAAAGATGTTTCCAGAACTCAGTGACAGCGTCACATGTTTGTAATATTAATGCAGAAATCTTTTTCATGTTAGTTCTATATTTGAATTCTTTTCTTTCCTGGATCTCTTGCTGCTCCAGCTTGTGGAAACAAGAACAAATTGAAAATGTAATTTAAATAAAAAATTTTATGCTAATGCCATGACTCAAAACAATGTCATTGTCTGTGATCAATGAAGGAAATATTTTATTTTTTTGTCACTAAACCTGATTGGATCCATGGTGGGAAAAGGGCGACCAGAGGGGCCCAGATAAGTTCTCCTAGACCCCCAGATGCTCTCAGCCCAGCTGGGAGAGTCAAGAGTGTGGATAATGTACGATCCTCACCGTCTTCTGCCTGGTGCACATTAAATATAACTGAAGGCTGAAAATAAACTAATCAGTTCATGTGATTTTTAATTTTTTTTAATGATCCACATACACAAATGTGTGTACTGTAGACGAGGACCGGGGGGAGCCGGGGATCGAACCCCCGACCCTCGGGCTCTATCAGCCGCAGCTATGTTTGTTTGAGGGGGCGTTCCGTGAGCGGGAGCAGCATGACTGCGATTGGCCCACTGTGGGTTTGGGGGTGTAACTGGATTGTGACGTCACGCCCCCTGGTCTGCAGGGTGCGGCCGGACCAATCAGGGGCGGACCCTTCTCTGTTTTTCACCCAACTAATAAACCAAAATAAACTTCCGCCAGCAAAACAATCGTTTTATTTCGATTGTTATTTTTCAGTCGTTGTGGGCCAAAATGAATTATTGATCCAGGAAGTTCATCTCTCTGAAAATCTATATAATCTAACTACAACCTCATCAATGTCCGTCACTGATGGTTGAGTTTGGTATTTCCGCTTCACACACACAGAGCCCGCGAACTTCTCTGGGCACAAACAGCAGAGATTCACATATTAACCTTCATGTTCCAGCAGCTACGTGTTAAACTGTGAAACTACATCATTTCTACATCATCGCTGTTTTCAGATCAGTTACTGAACTGACTGTGAAGATAAACGGTGAATAAGGAAATAGGCGACAGGACGATCGGTGTTTTATTTTTTCATTTAATAAGTATTAATAAAGTAAGTATTATATTTTAATAAGTAAGTATTGTCAACCTAAGACACCGATATATATTTTATTTTATTCTCTAGTTAAATCTTGAATCTTGATCTAGTTTCAGCGGAGTTCACTCACCTGCTGAATTTCTTGCTGCGATACGAATCAAAGTGAAAGTGAAAGTCTTCTGTTTCCTGTCTGCGCCCCCCCCCCCCCCCCCCCCCCCCCCCCTCCATGCTCGCTCCCGAACGGCGCGGAGCACGCGTTCATGTAAAGCTCGCACCCGAGAGGCTGTGCTCGTACCACTGTTGAACTGTGACACGCAGCATCCCCCTGTTTTAATCAGTGATGGAGAGAATCACTGAACACTTCAAATATTTGGGGAAAAAAAGAGAAATAGACTTTACATTAAAGATGATGTGTTTTAATTCATAAATGCAAAGGCAGCAATAACAAGTAAAAACTGAAAATTTGTTATTCAAAAAAATAAAAATCAAACCATCAGGCGTGGGGGATATCATGTTACAGGAGGATTGGAAATGTTAGCCACCAGAGATTATCCTACATTGTATTTTAAATACTTTTTAAAGTAAATTAGTCAGTTGGTCAGATGACTGATTTATAGTGATATTGGATTTTTATGTGAATATGTGATCTGACCTTCATTTGTATTCAAGTTTCTGGATGAGCCAAAAAGAAATTGTCTGGTGATTTTATCCATGAACAGTTTCTCATTTGATTGTCTGGATAATTGTCTTTATGATACATATCAATATCACAACAGAAATTCACAAAGATATCACCCACTCCTTTCAAAAATAATAACTAAATAATACATCCTGAATATCATGATCAATGCCTTAAACCTGATTAAAGATAAAATGATAAACATGTTGAAATATGGGATAAATGTTGATTAAAAAATTGTATTAGTTCAACAAACCACATTGTATTACTGAATAAAATGTCAAAATCCATCAATGACTGATGGTAGTTTGGTAATAAGATTTTTTTAAATGTTTTCATCATCCTCTAACAGGCTTATGAAATGATCAAAAATCAATTATGTAAATTCTACATTTGAATCTAACCATGAGATTAATATAGAGACAGTAACAGTTATGGGAAAAGGACAAAAGTGTTTTCAGTCTTTTTGCCACGTTCACTAATTCCCTCACGATGCATTTTAAAAATGCAACGTGGGAGCCTCCCATGCTCCCACGTTGCTGTCAGAACAATCCTCCCCCTCGAAGCGACGTGCTGCGGGAAGCGTATTGTGTCACTTCCGGTTGGTGGTGTTGTGTTTGTTGCTGCTCTCCCTGAACTCAGCTGATCCTAGTTGTATTTTTGTATATAACCGCTAATTATCTGTTGTACTGTCGAACTTCTGTTCGATCACTCAAAGCTCTCTACTTCTCTTCGTGAGATTCTCATTAAAACACAGCTGTTTACACGCTAGCTCTGTTAGCTACTTTAGCTTAGCAGTTAGCGATAGCCTCTCTCTCTCTCTCTCCTGCTTCCTTGCTCAGCCTGCTTCCCATTTTAAGTTACTCTCTGCCTCATCACGAATTAAGGTACTGACATTAAATGTAGTTGTTTTGCCGTTATGGAGCGAGGCTCTAATGATTGGAATCTGCTCGCACCGTGGAACCGACATTTAGTTGTCAGTTAGCCCCCAGCAGCTGGTGCGGACCGACCCGGTGTAGCTCCTTCTCTCTCCCCAGCAGCTCCCGAGCAGCCGGGAGGTCAGGGCGGCTGGTGACTGTAACAAGAAGAGGCTTACTCCTAAACAAAAGCCCACAGCTCACCACCAACCTGTTAACGTTTCTAACAGGTTCTCCCCACTAGCGACACACCCGCTGGGAAACAGACTCTGGTCATTGTGACTCTGTTCTGAGAAACATGAAAGTTATGCCGGAACACCAAGCCGGCCCCAGTCCACGTGTTTCCTGGGCCAGACAGCGACACTGATCGACCTGAAGCTGCTGAGGAAAACGTAAATACAGACGATTGTAATTCACGTCGGCACTAATGACACCCGATCACACCAATCAGAGATCACTAAGATATGTGGATCGGTGTGTACTTTATCTAAAGCAAATGTGAACTCCGTAAGTTTTCTCTGGCCTCCCCAACCTGACAGCTGGGAACATGAAGCCGTGTCATCGTTCAGCGTGGTTACTAGCCTGGTGTTTCCGCATAACGAGTGGGTTTGTTGAATCATGCAACTTTCTGGGGAAGAAATGCGATTAGACGAACAGCAAACATCCACTTGGATGGAGATTGCGCTCCTTATCTGAAACTTCATGAGTTTTAGAAGCAAACCAGGACAAACAGAGCTGAGACCAGGAGGCAGAGTCGCAGTCTTCTCTTCTCTGCGCCTCTCTTTGAGCAGTCGCCTGCCATTCACCACCTACAAACTGTGTCTGTCCCCAACACCTACATTTAAAATATATAATCAAACAGTGAACAGAGGGATTAGACATGAAACTAATAAATTAGCACATGTAGCAAACCAAATAACAGGAAAATTTAATGTGGATTATTGAATATCAGCTCACTCTCATCTAAATCTCTACCAGACAGTGATCTGATAACGATCATAACATTGTCTGCTCTGTCTGATTGAAACCTGGCTGCAGCAGAATGAATATGTTAGTCTGAATTAATCAACACCCCCCACTCGTGTTAACGTTCATATCCCTTGAAGCACAGGCCGAGAGAAGGTGGCAGCATTTATCACCACTTCTAATAAATCCTAAGCTAGATTAATCATATTCATTTGAAGCTTATTCTAGTCTCTCGACCAACTGAGACAAAAACCAGTCCTACTAGTTTCTGTATATCGTCCACCTGCACCTTACTCTGAGTTCTTATCTGATTTCTCAGACTTTTTTATCTTGAGTCCATTCTCAGCACAGAAAAGTTATCATGGTGGGGAAACTTTAACATTAGTGAATGTAAAGGAAGTTGACGTGATGCATTTAATTCATTATTAGACTCAATTGGATTCTCTCAGCATGTTAATGAACCCATTCACTCTTTTAACCATACACTTGATCTGGTTCTGACTTATGGGATTGAAATTGAATATCTAACAGTTCTCCAGAAACCTCTTTTTCTACGCAATCTCTGTTAACATTTGGTTTCAGTCATGACTTAACGCAGCGGGAGAAAATCTATACAGGACAGGTGTCTCCTCTGACATACCATGCAAATTTAAAGAAGGATCCCATCAGTTGAGCCCGCCATCGTACTCATGCAGTAAGGGAAAGCTCTCTTAACTTCACAGCCAAAGTTGATAGATTTTTGATATTATGTAAGCTCCACTGCGTGCAACTCTAGACACTGTGGCCCCTCTTAGGAAGAAGGTAGTGAGTAAGAGAAGGCTAGCTCCATTGTACAACTCAGAAACACGACCTTTAAAGCAAAATTCAAGGAAGCTAGGAAGAAGGTGGCGTTCTACTAGCCTGGAAGAATCTCTAAATGCTTGGAAAGACAGCCTACTGGCATATAAAAAAAGTCTCCATAAAGCCAGAACATCCTATTATCATCAATTGAATAGAAGAAAACAAGAATAGTCCCAGGTTTCTGTTCAGGACTGTAGACAGGCTGACAGACAGCCACAGCTCTGTTGATTCATCTATACCTTTAGCCCCCAGTTGTAATGACTTTATAAGCTTCTTTACAAATAAATTGTCTTGGCTTAGAAAAAAATTCACACTCCTCCACAGAGGTCAGATTGTACTGTCCAGTTCAGCAACCTCAGAGTCGACTGTACTGGCCTTATATTTGACTGTCCTCCTGTACATCTCTTTGACTCACTTACAGTTTCTTCATCTAAACCATCTACTTGTCTTCTAGACCCCATTTCAACAAGGCTGTTCAAAGTAGTTTTTCCTTTAATCGAAAACTCTATATTAAGTCTGATTAACTTATCTTTATAAACTGGTTATGTCTGCAGGCTTTTAAAAGTGCAGTAAATTAAAACTCTACTTAAAAAGCCTACTCTTGATCCTGATGTTTTGGCCAATTATAGACCTATATTCAACCTCCCCTTTATTTCAAAAATCCTTGAGAAGGTCGTTGCAAACCAGTCATGTGATTTTTGCACAGAAATTGGTTTTTTGAAGATTTCCAGATCAGGTTAGAGTCCATCATAAAAAACACAGAAACAGCTTCTGGTAAGGTTACCATGACCCTCATAGCTTCAACATGGGAACTTGTCCTTGTACTTTGTCCTACAGATCTAATGCTGCATTTGACACCATTGATCATAATATTTTATTACAGAGACTAGAAAATATGGTTGGTATTAAAGGAACCGCACTAAGTTGGTTTAAGTCATATTTGTAAGATAGACTCCAGTTTGTCAATGTTAATAATGACTCTTCTATCATCACAGAAGTCAGTCATGGAGTTCCACAAGGTTTTGTGCTAGGACCAATGCTCCTCAGTCTATATATATGCTTCCTCTGGGAAACATTATTATGAGGCACCAGATAAATTTACATTGTTACGCAGATGACAACCACCTGTCCTCCTACCTGAGCAGGTGAAGCTAACAGGCTAGCCAGCT
>CM073635.1:1441833-1479812 GCA_037074605.1 Trachinotus ovatus
TTCAGGCTGTAGAACCAGCAGGAACACATGAGGTCCAGGATCAGAGAGTCTCACACAGTTCTCTACATGTTCTGTCAGTTTGTGTTCAGAGATGTCAGGATGAAGTAGATCTGGGGGGTTGATGAGGACTATTTCTTTCTCCTTCCACTGTCCTCTGACTCTCTGACAGCGGACTGGTTCTTTTTCAGTGTTGAACACGTTCTTTCCCAGTATGAAGTTCCCCACTGTTCTCCTCTCAGACCAGCTGTTCCCCAGCAGAACAACCCTCAGCTCAGACACTGAAGAGAAAATGAGTTCAGTCATTCAAACAGTAACTTGGTGCTAAATCCACTTTGAGGTAGTAAAATGAACATCCATTTAATTATTCTGTAAATTGATTAGTGTTTTACAACTGTAAATCCTATGACAATGCCATGAACTTCATTTACTTGAATCTGAGAAAAAATGTTTCTGTTTCTGAACCTGAACCTGAACCTGACAGGTCTGGACAAATTCCAGGTTCCTAATTGGATCAGCTGCGATTACCAGTGGTGAAAGCAACATGCATAATGAATTACAAGTGTTGCTGACCTTGGCCTGACAATTGACTTCCTATTTACACTGGCACGTTCATGCCCTTTGTACATTCTCATGTGATATGTGTTTTCAGGTGTTAGTGTGGACAATGCAGACGATATTTCTGACATGAAGCTAAAACACTCGTCTGGACAAAGATCATTCTTGTTTTAAAAAGTTGTTTTTGTTGTTGCAGTGTGGACGTAGATTTATTTATCTTCAGGTATTTTAACATTTGTTTTCATCTGAAGTCACATAGTGAACTGGGGTTTGACAAGAGCTACTTGACCTCCAGAAGAACTGAATTTAGGAGCCATAAAGTTCTTTACACATCAGGAACAACACAAATAAACATGAAAAAACAAGTATGACCTAAACACACCACATACAGTCACATCAAATATTGTGCAATGTGAATCCAGGTTCTAAAATATTGTGCAATGTCAAGTGATGATGAGATATTTTTTTATATAATACTGCTAGCATTAACTGAGTAGCTAGTATTAGCAAAGGTTTCACTATGTCACTGTGACTGTCTACAAACTACTAATGAAGTGACTCCATTATTCATGTCTTCATTGTCTCACAGTCTGTCCTTTTTGTAAAGGGTTAAAAATATGTTGTAGAAGACATGAATAAAGAGTGTAAAAAATCAAAATGGATAAATGTGTGTGTATATATCTGAACAGGACATTAGATGGCGCTTTGTGCCTGTGAGGAACTTAGGATGTGGGAGAGGCCAGTGCGGTGCAGAAATAATCCTGCACGCAAGCTGAACACAAGCTAAAATTTTTGGTCTGTTTGTTATCATACACAAGTAGGTTAATATTCCTCAAATGCAGATGCTTATGCTCACAGTGGATAAGAGTGTGTGGAACCCCTGTGAAGTTGTGTAGCTACTGTTAAGAGCTTTTGTAGTGACGTAGTGAAATTGAAGTTGTTATGAGACATGCTACAGTGCTAGGCTAGCGGACCTGACACACAATGCTACTATGATGCTAATTAGTTAACTTTACTGTCTTAGTGGACTGACATGCAAATGTTTGTGTTAATATGTTGTATGTTGTAAGCATGTCCTGTACTGCGAATTTTCCTCATAATAATTGATAGTATTTCTTGTGCTAACAATAAGTTGTGAGCACATAACTTAATATCTGATGTATGCATTTCTGCTCTGGCTTAGTTAATGACTATTTTTCTTATAAACAGCAGAATAAATCCTGCATGCAAGCTGAATGCAAGCTAAAGTTTTTGGTCTCTTTATTATCATACAAAGCTGCAGGATTTACACACCCCACCCATCAGGCAAGGGTGGGCAACATTTTTGTCATAAAATTAAGAATTTTGGGAGACAAAAACAATGATTCACCATATTGAATGTTTTAGTGTCTCATTCCAATGTTCAATAAATATTCCAGGTGTGCCAAAAGAAAATTCCTTAATTTCCTTAATCCTTAACTGTTTTGTTAGTCTGGTGGGTATTTTCCATTTCTACACACTCTGACACATTATTACTTATTAGTTATTTGTGTTTTCAGTCACGTTGCTGGTGAGTAAAATCAATTTCTATTTTCTTTCCTCTGTGTATTTTATTGAATCTTCCAGTCAGGAGTATAAACTTCAGATATCAACCTTCATCTGTAAAATATTATAAAAACTCTGCGAGGATGCAAAAAGTCAGTGTTATACTTTCTGAATCTGCAAATACACAAGTGTCCAGTAGGGTCCATGTGACATAAACGTAATAATCTGAGGGTGTATGTGAGGTTCTGGTGCAGACGTCAGTGTACCAACCTATTTGTTTTATCTGCACAGCCACTAACCTACAAGAGCTGGAAAATTAATATGTACACTGAGTTTGGAGAGAGGCTGTGAGGAGGTCCACCGCTACCCTCACCTCTACAGCTCAGAAGAACAAGTAGAGCAGACAAAGCAGTTCTTCTACTTCCTGCATAGATGTCACCATTTTGATTTGAATCATGGTGCACATGTGCAGAATACGTAGATGATCTACTCTGCAGGTGTGGAACCTGTTCCTGAAGCAGAGGATAAATCAAAATAACTGTGTGTCTGTAGGATCTGCAGCTGTCTGTGTACACGTCTGTGAGCGAGTACAGCTCAGAAACATAATAATACAAGTGTTAGAAACAACGTCAGTGTGAAAAGAGAATAAATCTTACAATGGGACTCCTCTTGGAGCTTTGTGGACGTTGCCTCCTCCTCCAGGTTCTGTTTTAGATCCTGCGTTTGTTCCCACATGTCATTTTTTTCTTTATCCTCTCGATCTCTCTTCATCTCTTCTACAACTCCTCTACTCTGCTCCAGTTTCCTCTCAGCAGTTTCCTTTTGTTCTCTTTCTGATTGAACTCTTTTCTCTGAAGCCTCCAGTCTTTCTCTCCATTCCTGTTGTAGAGTTTCTTCTTGTTCTTTCCATCTCTTTTTGTCTTCCTCTCGTTCTCTCTTTCTCTCCTCACGTTCCTTGTTGATGGATTCGTCTTTGTCCTTCAGCTGTTTCGATCTTAGTTCTTTCTCCTGCTCAATCTCTCCTCTCAGTGTTTGTAATTCTTCCTCATGTTTTCTCTTCATCTCCTTCATCTCTTCTTCCTTCTCTTTCATGATCCTCTCCACTTGTATTTTTGTGGATTCCTTTGTGTCGTCAAACATCTCAGCAGTGTAGCAGCTGTTTCCATTTTCCTTCACCATGGTCTCGATCTTGGTCAGCAGCTCACTGACTTGTGTGCGGTTTGTTTCATCTTTGTTATTAAAGACCTGATATCTTCCTCCACAGTCGTTTATTAGTTGTTTGACAAAGTCATCACAACCTTTGATATAACTCTCAAATGACTGATCTTCCAGTTCTTCTCCTCTGGTGAAGATAATGATGGTGAAGTCTCCAGACTTTTTTCCAAAATATTTCTTGATCAGTTCCACAGAGTCTTTCTCCTCTGGTGTGATGTTCCCGATCTGTAGAACCAGCAGGAACACATGAGGTCCAGGATCAGAGAGACTCACACAGTTCTCTACATGTTCAGAGATGTTGTAATGAAGCAGATCTGGGGTGTTGATGAGGACTATCTCTTTCTCCTTCCACTGTCCTCTGACTCTCTGACAACAGTCTGGTTCTTCCTCAGTGTTGAACACGTTCTCTCTAAGTATGAAGTTCCCCACTGAACTCCTCTCAGACCAGCTGTTCCCCAGCAGAACAACCCTCAGCTCAGACACTGAAGAGAAAAACACTGAATCAGAAAATACATCCATGTGTAGACTTCATCTAAGATGCACAGTGGCTGAAAGTAATGGAGCACATTAACTGAAGGACAGTTCTTAAGTACAAATACTACAAATACTTGTACTTTACTTGAGTCTCTTCTCCACAACACTTCTGAGGAAAATATCATACTTTTTAATTTTACACATTTACTTGACAGTTTTAGTTACTTTACATAGTCGGATTTTATGAACAAATCATATGAAGAACTTTAAAATGTGATGCTTTGTTATGAATTAATCTACAACAGTGACTCTAAGTTCATCTGAAACAATCAGTCGACAAACAGAAATGTTATTTATTTAAATCATTAAACTGTTTGGTTTGTCTACAAACTTTTGTTTTGTAGATTTTCTTTTGAAGTAATTCGAAAAATGTTTTCACCATTTAAAAAAAATATTTTTGGACAAAACAAACATTGTGAAGATGTCACTTTGAACTCTAGGTAAACTATTTTCATACATTTTATAAATAATCAATTGAAAAATAATCAGCAGATTGATAGAAAATTAAAATAATCATTGGTTGATGATCTGATGATATCATACATTATAGTATATAGTCATAACAAGGGGCATTTAACTACTTTTCCAACTTTAAACACATTTTCCTGATTAAACTCACATAATTTTACTTCAGTAACATTTTCATTTCAGGACTTTAACTTGGGTAAAGGATCTGAATATTTCCTCCATCACTGAAATAAATAAATATAGTAAAACCAGATTTATAACCAATGAGATGTCATGGCTTTTTGAAGGTGGAAGTAGTGAATGTGTTTACTGTTTTCATCTAGAAATAAGATTCACCTCAGAAATAATCAAATAAAATAAAATGGGAGTTTGTACCCACCACCTGTAAATACTGTAATTCTATTAGTTGATATACAGAAGAGTAATTCTGACTCAGTTTAACTCACTGTTTGGAGGCAGGAGATCAAAGCTGTTGCGCCGCTTCACTGGTTGCAGATCATCTGTCACAGAACATCCACAGAACATCGAGTCAATCACATGTAAATTTGAATTCATCTCTTCTTAATTAATCTTTTCCTGGAGGATCATATTACTGTCAATCATCTTGTATTTTCGTGTGTTTTTACTTATTTTAGTTAAAAGTAGTAAAAACCAAGAGCAAAACCAAACAGAGGTCTTCTGCCTCAGATCCAGACAGAGAGAGTTTACAGACAAAACTCAGATTAAAGCAACATATGGAAAAGATTTAATGACAACGTGAGACGTCTCTGACAAACATGTGAATATTAAACTTTGGAGCTTGTCCTGAACTACAAGGTGTCAGATTCATTCACATATCTAACACAGTCTGGGTCAAACTGGCAGTGATTCATTTTATTCTCAGCCTGGACCCAGAAACACACTGCTTTAGCTAACTGAGGTTCTGGAAGAGAAAATATACAATAAAATACAGATTATCCATCTTATTGCACAATACACAATACAAGTCTATGAATGTGCTCAGTCAGCTTCCTCTGCATATTGTGTTCTGCTCAGTTATTGTTCCACGTACTTCATCACCTTCTGTGTAGAAATATGGAGAAATGTATTGACAGTAATGCTACTGGCTACATATCTGATTCCCTCAGTAATGTTGCACAGACAAAATATAGATTGCTCAAAATACTTGACTCTTTCATCCCCTTAGAACCAGAAAACACATGTGGTTTAAATCAGCACCATGGTTTTCAGATGGCACCAACCAACTCAAACAGATTAGTAGAAAACTCAAGAGCAAGTGGTGTATAACAAAAAGAGACTTTTTTTACCTTGTCTGGATCGAGAGTTTAATAAAAATAATCCACAGTTTCTGTTTGTTTCTGTTGCTAACCTTACACAGGATACCCCAGCCAGTAGCTCTTCATTCAGTGCTAATGATTTCATGACTTCTTCATGTTAATTAGATAAAACCACTGGTCCATTCTCCACTCAGAGTGATGCTGACCAACTCTCTTTGACGGATACAGACACTGTGACTTGGACCAACAGCTTTCACTGTGTAGGAAGCAGGTGAACTGCCTCCAAACTTCCAACCTCTAGATTAGACAATATACTTTAAAGACCTGTTAACTGTTTAAAGAGTCTGATTCTTGCTTCATTATCAAGTCACCTTCCATGGGCTCTGTGTCCTCAGCTTCAAACACTTCCATTATTAAATCACTGCTTAAAAAAACTTAATATTAATGCACAAATTTTGAAAAATAATCAACCAATTTCAAATCTTCATTTCATGTTAAATTTACAGGAAAGGTCTGTCACTGCCTCCTGACCAAACAATGTTTCTGATCAGTGTCAACCAACTAGATTTGATAATGTTGTCGTATTATTTTTAATTTGTGTCATTTTATTTGCTTGCTGTCTGTATTTTCTCTCATCTTAAAGTGTATTGGGACCATGTTGCATGGTGAAATCAAATTATTTCATTGATTGATTACCACCCTGCTGGTGATTCCTAAGAAACAATGAGTGGGACTGTGCCTTGCTCAAAGACACTTCACCTGGACAGCACATCGGGAAGAAGACACAGTTTTTCTCACTCAGATTCTTATCAATATTTCAACACTCTTAAAAAGCTGAATTTGTTCACAGAGGAAGGATTGTTGGCTCAGTTTCCACAAACTAGAAGATTACTATAAAACAAAACAGGAACAGTTTATTACATGAAGGTGCAGCAGTAGTTATACACGTGTTCTTAACCGTGTGTTTCTACATGATATGATCATTTATAATATGTAAATGTTCCACATTCAAATGTCTACAAATGACTGGACTCATGTTTATATTTTTGAGTCATGTACTTACATTATCCCAAATGATTCCAGCAATTCCCAAACCAGATAAATAACAATGTGTGTAACATGAACAGTGTGAGGAGACAACAGTAGTGTGTTATCCACACTAATGAAGTCGGACTGTACTCACCTGGTGCTGCAGCCGCCATCTTGTCCTCTGCTGAGAGTAATTCAGCTGGAGGGAAGAGGAATGGTTTAGCTTCTGTGACACTGAACTCTGTTCCACTCAGACGCCTTAATTAACTCATTATCAAGTGTTTGGTTAATGTTGTTTGGCAAAAACAAAAAGTGTTTCCTCCCTGTGTCACCAACTGTCCTGTAACAATAACAGGAAAAACATTTCACTCTTCATACAAAGGTTTTCATAAAGCCAAAATATTTCACTGTGATAAACTGAAGAGAAGTTTTCTAATCCTGGTGTTGTTCTCTTCTTCCTGTGATCAACCACCGGAATCTGAAACTAATTCACCACACTGAATTTAACTTTTCTACATTTACGTTCAAATCTGAGACACTGAGCTCAAACTCTATTGTCTACATGTAAAAAATAAAGATGTGTGTTAAGATAAGCAAACACACAAACCCAGTTACGGGACGAGTCGGTTTACGGCCCTAATCACAGCTGATATGCTACCGGTCAGAAATAATAACCCACCTTTAGAACTTAAACTTTGTCAGAGTCCTGCATCTTCAAGGTTCTGTCCAAGGACAAGAGCCACATTTAACACCTGCCAAAGGAGCCGCTCAAAGCCCCACAAAGCTGCTTCCAGATCAGTTATTCAAGGTCTGAACACTCACCTCCGAGCCATCAATCACTTTTCAACGTTGTTTTGTGTTTAATTTGAAGTTTCACCACTGAACTTGTTGCTGCGCCATCAGTCCGAGCCCATAAAGTGAAACTGTCTGTACCTGTACAAACAGGTGGAACAGGTCTGATCAGTGAAGGGACATGGTTCATTTTATTTCCTGTAACTGGGGCCTAGGATGGGGAGGTGGAGAATCTTGTCATACATGTCAGACACACCTGAAGTGGACCGTACCATTTCTTCATGTTGACGGTGGTCATTGAATGTCTCTCCTGCCTCCCTCCATCAGCTGCTCTGTCCTCAGGTCTCTGCTCCCTGTTGCTCAGACACTGGAGTTAAATGGAAATGTCAGTGTTTAACTGTCCAGCTCGGTGATTACATTTTAGTTTCTTACCTTCACAGTTTGTGAATTAATTTGACAAGTATGAGCTGATAATTGTTCATGTTGGGTGATTTCTAACTTTGGCCTTCAGTCATGTCAGCTGGCTGATGCCTTTATATCTAATGCTGGTTTGGTAACCACTGCTCCACCACTTCCTGCTTCCTACATGCAGTGCAGCATCCCTGGTTGAATGATGGTCTTTCTCTCCAGCTGATGGTTCACAGTTCTTTTAATTTGAAACATTGCTTGTACTGTAGTTCATGAATGACTATTTGTGTGAGAGGTGAGAGGACAGGGCTGGCTCTCTCAGCTGTTGTGCAGTGAACAAGACGGTGTATCGGTCAGGACACAGGGAATGAGGACGAGTTGGTGTCAGACTTCAGCCGAGTTTATTGCCAGTCACTCAGTATTGTCATTAGTTTAATAACAACAGAACATACGACCGCTGTAAATACCCAAATATACATATCTGTATTAAACAAACCATAGACATTTATCCTGAATATATGAATACACATAGTGAGGCTTATAATATAAACAACAGCTTGAATTTCTACAATAGGAGCAGAATATAACTCCTGACCCAGAAATACAATATAAAGGTATGAAGGGCTGATACTCGGAGAAATGAAGCAACATTCAGATTGAACAAAGTCACATGGTCCAATAGTGACACCTACTGACCACACAAGGTACTACACATCATCATCATTATCATCACCTCATACTGAGTGACTGTAACATACAGAAGGATGGATTTCAAATGAAAGGTAACTGGACAGAACTTTCTATCTGTATTGCTGTACTGTGTTTATGTCACTCCTGTCGTAAATAATGTCCCCTATGCAAATGTTCACATAAGAGACCAGAGCCTTTTATACACTATTTATAACTTATTCCCAGCTTCCACAGCCTGATCTATAACTCTACTGCAAAACTCTTAAAACACACTTCAGTGTCATACAAGCATAAAATGAAACACACACCAAACTTGTGCCTCTATCAACAGGAGCTGAATGACCAAACAATATCAAAGAGTCTCTTTCTGACAGCACTACTGTTTGTTACCGTGATGACGTTCTTACTTTAAATGCTACCGTCAATGTACTTCAAAATAAAAGCATGACCTTTGCCATAAAACCAGAAGAACAAACAACCATAGACTTACACCGACCAGCCATAAATGATCGAACTAATATCTTGTTACAGTGGCACCTGGCAGTGGGTGGAATATATTAGGCAGCAAGTCAACATTTTGTCCTTGAGGTTGATGTGTTGGAAGCAGAAAAAATGGGCAAAGATTTGAGCGACTTTGACAAGGGCCAAATAGTGATAGCCAGACGACTGGGTCAGATCATCTCCAGAACTGCAGCTCTTGTGGGATGTTCCCAGTCTGCATTGGTCAGAACCAATCAACGGTGGTCCCAGGAAGGAAAACCGGTGAACCATGAACACCGGTTGCTGATCCAATTGAAGAGCTACTGTAGCTCAAATTGCTGTAAATGTTAATGCTGGTTCTGATAGAAAGGTGTCAGAACACAGTTTGTTGTGTATGGAGCTGTGTAGCCACAGACTGGTCAGGGTGCCCATGCTGACCCATGTCCACCACCAAAGCGCCTACAATGAGCATCAGAACTGGACCATGGAGAAATGGAAGAAGGTGGCCTGGTCTGATGAATCACGTTTTCTTTTACATCATGTGGATGGCCAGGTGTGTGGGCGTTATTTACCTGGGGAAGACATGGGACCAGGATGCACTATGGGAAGAAGGCAAGCAGGAGGCAGTTTGATGCTTTGGGTAATGTTCTGCTGGGAAACCTTGGGTCCTGCCATTAATGTGGCTGTTACTTTGACGACAGTATTCCCTGATGGCAGTGGCCTCTTTCAGCAGAATACTGTCCCCACCACACTGTAAAAATGGTTCAGAAATTGTTTGAGGAGCACAACAATAAGTTTGAGGTGTTGACTTGGGCTCCAAATTCTCCAGATCTCAATCCGATCGAGCATCTGTGGGATGTGCTGGAAAAACAAGTCCAATCCATGGAGGTTTGTAGCACCGGTATCACACCATTTACTGCGCCACTGGACCAGTTCTAGGTTCTAAGGAGTGGGGAACAAGAATATTTACACCAGAGACTGTTGCTTTAAATTCAGAAGGCCGGCAATTTACTGAATGCAAAAAACACATATAAAACACAGTAAACAAAACAAAAGAAAATACCCTGCAGGTTCCCAATTTTGAGGTAAGTATTATTATGAAAAGGTATTTCACTTTTTCGTTTTGTTCTTTCGTTCACCTAGTTTATTTCAGTAAAGCTAATCTAAGTTAAGTTAGACCAGTCTCTTTTCTCCTAGGTTGCATCTATTTTAGAATTCCTATTTTTCTTCCTGAGTTAACTCTTTTTCTGTCTTTTACAGGTAAAAAAATACCTTCAATTACACAATCAAATCAAAGTGAACCACAACAATTTCAAATCACATTCAAAAATATGAACTCAATAGGAAAAGGAAATTATGACACTTTCGATCCAAATTCAAGTCCAAATGTGAGTTCAAGTGTTCAGTTCAATGAAACGTTTCAGTTCGATTCAGTCCAAAAATAATAATTCGATCCGTTCTCAGTTCAGTTTAATCCCAGATACTCCTACCACTCTGGCAGTNGAAAAACATTTCAGTTATGAAATTAGACTCTGACTGCATCTGTGGTCTAAACCTCTGATTCATTCAACACAAACTGGAAACTGACGTGTTGCTATAGCAACAGAAAATTCTGGGTGAAAGGGTGAAAGATCCAGATCCGTTATTAACAATTCTCATAGACACAAAGAGTAACTCAGTAACTTAGACTGAAAATCAGTTGTGCAGCAGTTAGAACATTTTCTTTATAGAGTTATAAAACTGTTACTTTCAGATCTTTGGTTTAGACTTTGACATTAACAGACACACAAACAGGCTGCAAGGAACTAAAGAGAGAAAAATAATGTTCCTTACTGTGTTATTATTGTTGCATCTGTCTGTAAAATGGGCTGCTGTGAATGGTCCAGACTTAACACAAGATTGTAACTCAAAAAGTGTTTTCTTTGACTATATTTAAATATTTAAAGAGTTTATTGTGGTCTAACTGTTCATTTCAGCAGTTAAAAATCAAAGTTAGGCAAATGTTCTCCAGGTCATTTGGGCCAAATGTACCAGTGGGTGGGTCCAGGCCTGTTAGGCCCAAACATAACACTGGGTCTGATTCAGAGGTTTATCAGTGAAGTGTTGAACAGACTGACTCAGCTGACAGAAGCAGCTTTTCTCCTGAATGGGTCAAACACAAGTCGAACACATGTCGAGTATCTAAGTCATGAGTGGTATTAATTTACTTACACTGGCTGTTTCTACTTTCAACTGATGGAGTCTGTGATGTAGACCAAGGGTTCCACCCTGTTAAAAAACAAAATATATATGAATCACAGTAAATCAACTTTCTCCCAGATCTCTGACTGCATGATAATCATCTGTAAGTGTACTTACATCTGGAGATGAAGCTTCCTGTTGAATGAGACGTCTGCTGTGGCTGTACTCCTGTCATAACTGGTCCTACAGAAATATAAAAATAAAAAAACATTAACTGAAAAAACCTTAAACTCAATGTTCAAACCTGATCATGGATGAGTTTTATTCATCGAATATAAAAACTGTTCCTCCACTTACTCTGAGCTGTAACAAGATCCAGGTTGACACGACCTCCTGCTCCTTGATGACTCCTCGATGAGTCAGATGTTGCATCTTTGAAAACATCACAGCTCACATGTTCTCCATTGTTCTGCTTCACCACCTGATCCAGATGTGTTAACAGATGTTGACGTCCAAGGTTCTTCTGCCACAACAACCTGGATCTACATTTTCTGATAATGTCTCCTAATGTTGGATTTTGTACATATTTATCTATGGAACCTGAACTCTCCTCTCTGGGTGTTGATATCAGAACCAGTGAATGATCAAATGATTGATCACTGAATATGTTCAGGACTCTGCAGAGCCTCAGTTTCTGTTCCTCAGTGAAGTCTTCAGGCTGTTCTTGGTCGTCCTTGTGTACTCCAGGTCCTAGTCTCTCAGAGTGTGTCAAGAGATGTACAAGACAGTCAAACACAAGTCTCTACAGTCCTACTTCTAGATCTGGGGGGTTGATGAGGACTATTTCTTTCTCCTTCCACTGTCCTCTGACTCTCTGACAGCGGACTGGTTCTTTTTCAGTGTTGAACACGTTCTTTCCCAGTATGAAGTTCCCCACTGTTCTCCTCTCAGACCAGCTGTTCCCCAGCAGAACAACCCTCAGCTCAGACACTGAAGAGAAAATGAGTTCAGTCATTCAAACAGTAACTTGGTGCTAAATCCACTTTGAGGTAGTAAAATGAACATCCATTTAATTATTCTGTAAATTGATTAGTGTTTTACAACTGTAAATCCTATGACAATGCCATGAACTTCATTTACTTGAATCTGAGAAAAAATGTTTCTGTTTCTGAACCTGAACCTGAACCTGACAGGTCTGGACAAATTCCAGGTTCCTAATTGGATCAGCTGCGATTACCAGTGGTGAAAGCAACATGCATAATGAATTACAAGTGTTGCTGACCTTGGCCTGACAATTGACTTCCTATTTACACTGGCACGTTCATGCCCTTTGTACATTCTCATGTGATATGTGTTTTCAGGTGTTAGTGTGGACAATGCAGACGATATTTCTGACATGAAGCTAAAACACTCGTCTGGACAAAGATCATTCTTGTTTTAAAAAGTTGTTTTTGTTGTTGCAGTGTGGACGTAGATTTATTTATCTTCAGGTATTTTAACATTTGTTTTCATCTGAAGTCACATAGTGAACTGGGGTTTGACAAGAGCTACTTGACCTCCAGAAGAACTGAATTTAGGAGCCATAAAGTTCTTTACACATCAGGAACAACACAAATAAACATGAAAAAACAAGTATGACCTAAACACACCACATACAGTCACATCAAATATTGTGCAATGTGAATCCAGGTTCTAAAATATTGTGCAATGTCAAGTGATGATGAGATATTTTTTTATATAATACTGCTAGCATTAACTGAGTAGCTAGTATTAGCAAAGGTTTCACTATGTCACTGTGACTGTCTACAAACTACTAATGAAGTGACTCCATTATTCATGTCTTCATTGTCTCACAGTCTGTCCTTTTTGTAAAGGGTTAAAAATATGTTGTAGAAGACATGAATAAAGAGTGTAAAAAATCAAAATGGATAAATGTGTGTGTATATATCTGAACAGGACATTAGATGGCGCTTTGTGCCTGTGAGGAACTTAGGATGTGGGAGAGGCCAGTGCGGTGCAGAAATAATCCTGCACGCAAGCTGAACACAAGCTAAAATTTTTGGTCTGTTTGTTATCATACACAAGTAGGTTAATATTCCTCAAATGCAGATGCTTATGCTCACAGTGGATAAGAGTGTGTGGAACCCCTGTGAAGTTGTGTAGCTACTGTTAAGAGCTTTTGTAGTGACGTAGTGAAATTGAAGTTGTTATGAGACATGCTACAGTGCTAGGCTAGCGGACCTGACACACAATGCTACTATGATGCTAATTAGTTAACTTTACTGTCTTAGTGGACTGACATGCAAATGTTTGTGTTAATATGTTGTATGTTGTAAGCATGTCCTGTACTGCGAATTTTCCTCATAATAATTGATAGTATTTCTTGTGCTAACAATAAGTTGTGAGCACATAACTTAATATCTGATGTATGCATTTCTGCTCTGGCTTAGTTAATGACTATTTTTCTTATAAACAGCAGAATAAATCCTGCATGCAAGCTGAATGCAAGCTAAAGTTTTTGGTCTCTTTATTATCATACAAAGCTGCAGGATTTACACACCCCACCCATCAGGCAAGGGTGGGCAACATTTTTGTCATAAAATTAAGAATTTTGGGAGACAAAAACAATGATTCACCATATTGAATGTTTTAGTGTCTCATTCCAATGTTCAATAAATATTCCAGGTGTGCCAAAAGAAAATTCCTTAATTTCCTTAATCCTTAACTGTTTTGTTAGTCTGGTGGGTATTTTCCATTTCTACACACTCTGACACATTATTACTTATTAGTTATTTGTGTTTTCAGTCACGTTGCTGGTGAGTAAAATCAATTTCTATTTTCTTTCCTCTGTGTATTTTATTGAATCTTCCAGTCAGGAGTATAAACTTCAGATATCAACCTTCATCTGTAAAATATTATAAAAACTCTGCGAGGATGCAAAAAGTCAGTGTTATACTTTCTGAATCTGCAAATACACAAGTGTCCAGTAGGGTCCATGTGACATAAACGTAATAATCTGAGGGTGTATGTGAGGTTCTGGTGCAGACGTCAGTGTACCAACCTATTTGTTTTATCTGCACAGCCACTAACCTACAAGAGCTGGAAAATTAATATGTACACTGAGTTTGGAGAGAGGCTGTGAGGAGGTCCACCGCTACCCTCACCTCTACAGCTCAGAAGAACAAGTAGAGCAGACAAAGCAGTTCTTCTACTTCCTGCATAGATGTCACCATTTTGATTTGAATCATGGTGCACATGTGCAGAATACGTAGATGATCTACTCTGCAGGTGTGGAACCTGTTCCTGAAGCAGAGGATAAATCAAAATAACTGTGTGTCTGTAGGATCTGCAGCTGTCTGTGTACACGTCTGTGAGCGAGTACAGCTCAGAAACATAATAATACAAGTGTTAGAAACAACGTCAGTGTGAAAAGAGAATAAATCTTACAATGGGACTCCTCTTGGAGCTTTGTGGACGTTGCCTCCTCCTCCAGGTTCTGTTTTAGATCCTGCGTTTGTTCCCACATGTCATTTTTTTCTTTATCCTCTCGATCTCTCTTCATCTCTTCTACAACTCCTCTACTCTGCTCCAGTTTCCTCTCAGCAGTTTCCTTTTGTTCTCTTTCTGATTGAACTCTTTTCTCTGAAGCCTCCAGTCTTTCTCTCCATTCCTGTTGTAGAGTTTCTTCTTGTTCTTTCCATCTCTTTTTGTCTTCCTCTCGTTCTCTCTTTCTCTCCTCACGTTCCTTGTTGATGGATTCGTCTTTGTCCTTCAGCTGTTTCGATCTTAGTTCTTTCTCCTGCTCAATCTCTCCTCTCAGTGTTTGTAATTCTTCCTCATGTTTTCTCTTCATCTCCTTCATCTCTTCTTCCTTCTCTTTCATGATCCTCTCCACTTGTATTTTTGTGGATTCCTTTGTGTCGTCAAACATCTCAGCAGTGTAGCAGCTGTTTCCATTTTCCTTCACCATGGTCTCGATCTTGGTCAGCAGCTCACTGACTTGTGTGCGGTTTGTTTCATCTTTGTTATTAAAGACCTGATATCTTCCTCCACAGTCGTTTATTAGTTGTTTGACAAAGTCATCACAACCTTTGATATAACTCTCAAATGACTGATCTTCCAGTTCTTCTCCTCTGGTGAAGATAATGATGGTGAAGTCTCCAGACTTTTTTCCAAAATATTTCTTGATCAGTTCCACAGAGTCTTTCTCCTCTGGTGTGATGTTCCCGATCTGTAGAACCAGCAGGAACACATGAGGTCCAGGATCAGAGAGACTCACACAGTTCTCTACATGTTCAGAGATGTTGTAATGAAGCAGATCTGGGGTGTTGATGAGGACTATCTCTTTCTCCTTCCACTGTCCTCTGACTCTCTGACAACAGTCTGGTTCTTCCTCAGTGTTGAACACGTTCTCTCTAAGTATGAAGTTCCCCACTGAACTCCTCTCAGACCAGCTGTTCCCCAGCAGAACAACCCTCAGCTCAGACACTGAAGAGAAAAACACTGAATCAGAAAATACATCCATGTGTAGACTTCATCTAAGATGCACAGTGGCTGAAAGTAATGGAGCACATTAACTGAAGGACAGTTCTTAAGTACAAATACTACAAATACTTGTACTTTACTTGAGTCTCTTCTCCACAACACTTCTGAGGAAAATATCATACTTTTTAATTTTACACATTTACTTGACAGTTTTAGTTACTTTACATAGTCGGATTTTATGAACAAATCATATGAAGAACNATGAAGCAGATCTGGGGTGTTGATGAGGACTATCTCTTTCTCCTTCCACTGTCCTCTGACTCTCTGACAACAGTCTGGTTCTTCCTCAGTGTTGAACACGTTCTCTCTAAGTATGAAGTTCCCCACTGAACTCCTCTCAGACCAGCTGTTCCCCAGCAGAACAACCCTCAGCTCAGACACTGAAGAGAAAAACACTGAATCAGAAAATACATCCATGTGTAGACTTCATCTAAGATGCACAGTGGCTGAAAGTAATGGAGCACATTAACTGAAGGACAGTTCTTAAGTACAAATACTACAAATACTTGTACTTTACTTGAGTCTCTTCTCCACAACACTTCTGAGGAAAATATCATACTTTTTAATTTTACACATTTACTTGACAGTTTTAGTTACTTTACATAGTCGGATTTTATGAACAAATCATATGAAGAACTTTAAAATGTGATGCTTTGTTATGAATTAATCTACAACAGTGACTCTAAGTTCATCTGAAACAATCAGTCGACAAACAGAAATGTTATTTATTTAAATCATTAAACTGTTTGGTTTGTCTACAAACTTTTGTTTTGTAGATTTTCTTTTGAAGTAATTCGAAAAATGTTTTCACCATTTAAAAAAAATATTTTTGGACAAAACAAACATTGTGAAGATGTCACTTTGAACTCTAGGTAAACTATTTTCATACATTTTATAAATAATCAATTGAAAAATAATCAGCAGATTGATAGAAAATTAAAATAATCATTGGTTGATGATCTGATGATATCATACATTATAGTATATAGTCATAACAAGGGGCATTTAACTACTTTTCCAACTTTAAACACATTTTCCTGATTAAACTCACATAATTTTACTTCAGTAACATTTTCATTTCAGGACTTTAACTTGGGTAAAGGATCTGAATATTTCCTCCATCACTGAAATAAATAAATATAGTAAAACCAGATTTATAACCAATGAGATGTCATGGCTTTTTGAAGGTGGAAGTAGTGAATGTGTTTACTGTTTTCATCTAGAAATAAGATTCACCTCAGAAATAATCAAATAAAATAAAATGGGAGTTTGTACCCACCACCTGTAAATACTGTAATTCTATTAGTTGATATACAGAAGAGTAATTCTGACTCAGTTTAACTCACTGTTTGGAGGCAGGAGATCAAAGCTGTTGCGCCGCTTCACTGGTTGCAGATCATCTGTCACAGAACATCCACAGAACATCGAGTCAATCACATGTAAATTTGAATTCATCTCTTCTTAATTAATCTTTTCCTGGAGGATCATATTACTGTCAATCATCTTGTATTTTCGTGTGTTTTTACTTATTTTAGTTAAAAGTAGTAAAAACCAAGAGCAAAACCAAACAGAGGTCTTCTGCCTCAGATCCAGACAGAGAGAGTTTACAGACAAAACTCAGATTAAAGCAACATATGGAAAAGATTTAATGACAACGTGAGACGTCTCTGACAAACATGTGAATATTAAACTTTGGAGCTTGTCCTGAACTACAAGGTGTCAGATTCATTCACATATCTAACACAGTCTGGGTCAAACTGGCAGTGATTCATTTTATTCTCAGCCTGGACCCAGAAACACACTGCTTTAGCTAACTGAGGTTCTGGAAGAGAAAATATACAATAAAATACAGATTATCCATCTTATTGCACAATACACAATACAAGTCTATGAATGTGCTCAGTCAGCTTCCTCTGCATATTGTGTTCTGCTCAGTTATTGTTCCACGTACTTCATCACCTTCTGTGTAGAAATATGGAGAAATGTATTGACAGTAATGCTACTGGCTACATATCTGATTCCCTCAGTAATGTTGCACAGACAAAATATAGATTGCTCAAAATACTTGACTCTTTCATCCCCTTAGAACCAGAAAACACATGTGGTTTAAATCAGCACCATGGTTTTCAGATGGCACCAACCAACTCAAACAGATTAGTAGAAAACTCAAGAGCAAGTGGTGTATAACAAAAAGAGACTTTTTTTACCTTGTCTGGATCGAGAGTTTAATAAAAATAATCCACAGTTTCTGTTTGTTTCTGTTGCTAACCTTACACAGGATACCCCAGCCAGTAGCTCTTCATTCAGTGCTAATGATTTCATGACTTCTTCATGTTAATTAGATAAAACCACTGGTCCATTCTCCACTCAGAGTGATGCTGACCAACTCTCTTTGACGGATACAGACACTGTGACTTGGACCAACAGCTTTCACTGTGTAGGAAGCAGGTGAACTGCCTCCAAACTTCCAACCTCTAGATTAGACAATATACTTTAAAGACCTGTTAACTGTTTAAAGAGTCTGATTCTTGCTTCATTATCAAGTCACCTTCCATGGGCTCTGTGTCCTCAGCTTCAAACACTTCCATTATTAAATCACTGCTTAAAAAAACTTAATATTAATGCACAAATTTTGAAAAATAATCAACCAATTTCAAATCTTCATTTCATGTTAAATTTACAGGAAAGGTCTGTCACTGCCTCCTGACCAAACAATGTTTCTGATCAGTGTCAACCAACTAGATTTGATAATGTTGTCGTATTATTTTTAATTTGTGTCATTTTATTTGCTTGCTGTCTGTATTTTCTCTCATCTTAAAGTGTATTGGGACCATGTTGCATGGTGAAATCAAATTATTTCATTGATTGATTACCACCCTGCTGGTGATTCCTAAGAAACAATGAGTGGGACTGTGCCTTGCTCAAAGACACTTCACCTGGACAGCACATCGGGAAGAAGACACAGTTTTTCTCACTCAGATTCTTATCAATATTTCAACACTCTTAAAAAGCTGAATTTGTTCACAGAGGAAGGATTGTTGGCTCAGTTTCCACAAACTAGAAGATTACTATAAAACAAAACAGGAACAGTTTATTACATGAAGGTGCAGCAGTAGTTATACACGTGTTCTTAACCGTGTGTTTCTACATGATATGATCATTTATAATATGTAAATGTTCCACATTCAAATGTCTACAAATGACTGGACTCATGTTTATATTTTTGAGTCATGTACTTACATTATCCCAAATGATTCCAGCAATTCCCAAACCAGATAAATAACAATGTGTGTAACATGAACAGTGTGAGGAGACAACAGTAGTGTGTTATCCACACTAATGAAGTCGGACTGTACTCACCTGGTGCTGCAGCCGCCATCTTGTCCTCTGCTGAGAGTAATTCAGCTGGAGGGAAGAGGAATGGTTTAGCTTCTGTGACACTGAACTCTGTTCCACTCAGACGCCTTAATTAACTCATTATCAAGTGTTTGGTTAATGTTGTTTGGCAAAAACAAAAAGTGTTTCCTCCCTGTGTCACCAACTGTCCTGTAACAATAACAGGAAAAACATTTCACTCTTCATACAAAGGTTTTCATAAAGCCAAAATATTTCACTGTGATAAACTGAAGAGAAGTTTTCTAATCCTGGTGTTGTTCTCTTCTTCCTGTGATCAACCACCGGAATCTGAAACTAATTCACCACACTGAATTTAACTTTTCTACATTTACGTTCAAATCTGAGACACTGAGCTCAAACTCTATTGTCTACATGTAAAAAATAAAGATGTGTGTTAAGATAAGCAAACACACAAACCCAGTTACGGGACGAGTCGGTTTACGGCCCTAATCACAGCTGATATGCTACCGGTCAGAAATAATAACCCACCTTTAGAACTTAAACTTTGTCAGAGTCCTGCATCTTCAAGGTTCTGTCCAAGGACAAGAGCCACATTTAACACCTGCCAAAGGAGCCGCTCAAAGCCCCACAAAGCTGCTTCCAGATCAGTTATTCAAGGTCTGAACACTCACCTCCGAGCCATCAATCACTTTTCAACGTTGTTTTGTGTTTAATTTGAAGTTTCACCACTGAACTTGTTGCTGCGCCATCAGTCCGAGCCCATAAAGTGAAACTGTCTGTACCTGTACAAACAGGTGGAACAGGTCTGATCAGTGAAGGGACATGGTTCATTTTATTTCCTGTAACTGGGGCCTAGGATGGGGAGGTGGAGAATCTTGTCATACATGTCAGACACACCTGAAGTGGACCGTACCATTTCTTCATGTTGACGGTGGTCATTGAATGTCTCTCCTGCCTCCCTCCATCAGCTGCTCTGTCCTCAGGTCTCTGCTCCCTGTTGCTCAGACACTGGAGTTAAATGGAAATGTCAGTGTTTAACTGTCCAGCTCGGTGATTACATTTTAGTTTCTTACCTTCACAGTTTGTGAATTAATTTGACAAGTATGAGCTGATAATTGTTCATGTTGGGTGATTTCTAACTTTGGCCTTCAGTCATGTCAGCTGGCTGATGCCTTTATATCTAATGCTGGTTTGGTAACCACTGCTCCACCACTTCCTGCTTCCTACATGCAGTGCAGCATCCCTGGTTGAATGATGGTCTTTCTCTCCAGCTGATGGTTCACAGTTCTTTTAATTTGAAACATTGCTTGTACTGTAGTTCATGAATGACTATTTGTGTGAGAGGTGAGAGGACAGGGCTGGCTCTCTCAGCTGTTGTGCAGTGAACAAGACGGTGTATCGGTCAGGACACAGGGAATGAGGACGAGTTGGTGTCAGACTTCAGCCGAGTTTATTGCCAGTCACTCAGTATTGTCATTAGTTTAATAACAACAGAACATACGACCGCTGTAAATACCCAAATATACATATCTGTATTAAACAAACCATAGACATTTATCCTGAATATATGAATACACATAGTGAGGCTTATAATATAAACAACAGCTTGAATTTCTACAATAGGAGCAGAATATAACTCCTGACCCAGAAATACAATATAAAGGTATGAAGGGCTGATACTCGGAGAAATGAAGCAACATTCAGATTGAACAAAGTCACATGGTCCAATAGTGACACCTACTGACCACACAAGGTACTACACATCATCATCATTATCATCACCTCATACTGAGTGACTGTAACATACAGAAGGATGGATTTCAAATGAAAGGTAACTGGACAGAACTTTCTATCTGTATTGCTGTACTGTGTTTATGTCACTCCTGTCGTAAATAATGTCCCCTATGCAAATGTTCACATAAGAGACCAGAGCCTTTTATACACTATTTATAACTTATTCCCAGCTTCCACAGCCTGATCTATAACTCTACTGCAAAACTCTTAAAACACACTTCAGTGTCATACAAGCATAAAATGAAACACACACCAAACTTGTGCCTCTATCAACAGGAGCTGAATGACCAAACAATATCAAAGAGTCTCTTTCTGACAGCACTACTGTTTGTTACCGTGATGACGTTCTTACTTTAAATGCTACCGTCAATGTACTTCAAAATAAAAGCATGACCTTTGCCATAAAACCAGAAGAACAAACAACCATAGACTTACACCGACCAGCCATAAATGATCGAACTAATATCTTGTTACAGTGGCACCTGGCAGTGGGTGGAATATATTAGGCAGCAAGTCAACATTTTGTCCTTGAGGTTGATGTGTTGGAAGCAGAAAAAATGGGCAAAGATTTGAGCGACTTTGACAAGGGCCAAATAGTGATAGCCAGACGACTGGGTCAGATCATCTCCAGAACTGCAGCTCTTGTGGGATGTTCCCAGTCTGCATTGGTCAGAACCAATCAACGGTGGTCCCAGGAAGGAAAACCGGTGAACCATGAACACCGGTTGCTGATCCAATTGAAGAGCTACTGTAGCTCAAATTGCTGTAAATGTTAATGCTGGTTCTGATAGAAAGGTGTCAGAACACAGTTTGTTGTGTATGGAGCTGTGTAGCCACAGACTGGTCAGGGTGCCCATGCTGACCCATGTCCACCACCAAAGCGCCTACAATGAGCATCAGAACTGGACCATGGAGAAATGGAAGAAGGTGGCCTGGTCTGATGAATCACGTTTTCTTTTACATCATGTGGATGGCCAGGTGTGTGGGCGTTATTTACCTGGGGAAGACATGGGACCAGGATGCACTATGGGAAGAAGGCAAGCAGGAGGCAGTTTGATGCTTTGGGTAATGTTCTGCTGGGAAACCTTGGGTCCTGCCATTAATGTGGCTGTTACTTTGACGACAGTATTCCCTGATGGCAGTGGCCTCTTTCAGCAGAATACTGTCCCCACCACACTGTAAAAATGGTTCAGAAATTGTTTGAGGAGCACAACAATAAGTTTGAGGTGTTGACTTGGGCTCCAAATTCTCCAGATCTCAATCCGATCGAGCATCTGTGGGATGTGCTGGAAAAACAAGTCCAATCCATGGAGGTTTGTAGCACCGGTATCACACCATTTACTGCGCCACTGGACCAGTTCTAGGTTCTAAGGAGTGGGGAACAAGAATATTTACACCAGAGACTGTTGCTTTAAATTCAGAAGGCCGGCAATTTACTGAATGCAAAAAACACATATAAAACACAGTAAACAAAACAAAAGAAAATACCCTGCAGGTTCCCAATTTTGAGGTAAGTATTATTATGAAAAGGTATTTCACTTTTTCGTTTTGTTCTTTCGTTCACCTAGTTTATTTCAGTAAAGCTAATCTAAGTTAAGTTAGACCAGTCTCTTTTCTCCTAGGTTGCATCTATTTTAGAATTCCTATTTTTCTTCCTGAGTTAACTCTTTTTCTGTCTTTTACAGGTAAAAAAATACCTTCAATTACACAATCAAATCAAAGTGGACCACAATAATTTCAAATCACATTCAAAAATATGAACCCAATAGGGAAAGGAAATTATGACACTTTCGATCCAAATTCAAGTCCAAATGTGAGTTCAAGTGTTCAGTTCAATGAAACGTTTCAGTTCGATTCAGTCCAAAAATAATAATTCGATCCGTTCTCAGTTCAGTTTAATTCCAGATACTCCTACCACTCTGGCAGTCACCATACAGAAGATTTCCTCACTGACGATGGAGAGGAGGTGGAGGTCTGGGTCTGGCCCGCCATCTTGAATCCCGCCTGTGGCAGACCGATTCCCGCCCCACCGAGCTTCAAACCAAGCAAAAAAACCTGACCCGTGTAACAGGTCATAAACACAATAAATCTCTTTTTAAATCCTCAAATTACACAAATAAATGTTTCACAGTCTTCATAAACCCAACATATTAACTGGTAAACAGTTTATGACGGAGCATTTCCTTGTGAACAGCTATGTTTTTAGCGTTAGCTTTCCGCCAGAAAAAAAATACAAGACAAAAATGCAAGAAAATAAACACAAAACTCACCAAAACCGGTGTGGCTTAGTTCTCATAAAATCCCCGTCAGTTCCCGACCAGGTAAGTTATGTTTTTTCAACTGCAAAATCAACTTTTTCACTGTTTTTCTGCTTATTAATCGCTGCTCGTTCCCTCAGGTCTCCGCTGCCGCGTCACACAGGCGCGACATCTAGCGTCACTAGTCCCTTAAAGGGGCAGCGACACTGATTAACTGTCAGCTTCCTTTTAATCTTATTTATGTCATTTTTTAACATGGGTTACAGGATCCACCTCACAACTTACAGGACTTAAAGGATCTGCTGCTGACGGCTCGGTGCCAGATACCACAGCAGACCTTCAGAGGTCCAGTGGAGTCCATGCGTCAACGGGTCAGAGCTGTTTTGGTGAATAAAGGGAGACCTACTCAATATTAGGTGGGTGGTCATAAAGTTATGGCTGATCTGTGTAAGTCAATATGTATAAAATGATTAAACATAAGGATAACAAATTATGAAATAATGTTTGACCATAATAAAGGTCATTTACATGCAGTGACCCCTAAATCTGCTGAATACAGAAGAAAATGTAAGAAGGAGGCAGAAAAAAAATACAGTTCACACATCATGGCTGCTGGAGTTTCACCACTGGATTTATTTTGCACAAATATTTGCACAAGTTTATCTGAAGCAAATATGAGACTTTGTCTTAATTAACTGTAAAAACTGGACAAGTCTTTTTCGTACATACTTCCTCTTTGTCTCACTATCCCCCCACTGCAGCTCAACAAGAAAACACAAGCCAAGAATTTCTTATATTACAATGTCTGTGACTTTGGAAGGTCCCCACCTGATATATGGATAACTTAGACTGCTGAAGCTTCTTATCAACTTCAGATAAACCAACATTCTTAGGGAGGTTATATTTTACATGCATGTTATGTTTGATTGTTTGCTTTGTTTCTGCTTTTGTCATCTCAGCATCATTGAAACTGAGGGTCAACCCTCAATGTATCTCTGAGAAATAACTAAAGGTTGATGATGATAATGATGATGATGATGATGATGATGATGTGTTAGTCTAGTAGACAGTGTAACTGTATTACTGATGTTTAGTTGATGAGGTAAAAATTTGCAGCTGTGTCACTGATGATGTCTGAGCACAGCTACAACAGAGACCAGTCAGTCCAGTTTATTAAAGCAAGGTTTATTAAAATAATACATTTATCAACTCAGCAATCTACAGAAAAAATATAGTCTCTCATAGCATTTAAATTTTCTGGAAGAAGGAAAAAAAATCAATATGATGGATATTATGGATATGGATTCATGATGATGGATATGTTTGATTCTGTACAAATACACATCCTGGTCATTAGCTCCAAATATAAAAACACGTCCACTGGGTAAGATTCATATTGTTACAGGATGAATTATTACAGAACAAAAAGAACGTTGAGATCCTGGGATTTACTGAGAATATGAAGTTTTTCAAACATGTAGATTCCAACATTTTGTATCTATGTCCCTTTAAACCAGTTTGGTTCCATTCTTATTAATATACAATCAGTTATGTCAGAGTAACTCTTATTCCATTGTGTTTGTAGACATATGTGTTCAGAAAAGTCCAGTATTCAGGGAACAGAGGTTTTAACAGTGAATACAACACATGATAAGAACGTGACAGGATAAGTTATTATAGAACAACTTGATGGAAAGATCATTTTGACTAAAGCTCTATGAGATAAACCATGAACATTTCTGGAGAGAGGAGCAGTTGTTCTCTTTTGCTTTGTCAACTAAAAAGCTACAAATATGAACAAACCAATACAAAGGAAAAGGAAATGAATACAAAGCTGGAGAAAGTCTCTTCAGAATGATGATGTTGTGTTAACTTTGTGACCTTTATTTGCTGGTGAAAAAGAAAAGTGCAGCTCAAACAGCAGAAAGTGTTCCTACAACTTCTCTGAGGAGAAACAGGATTCATGGGATGTGCTGCTCCATCAGTGGCATTTTCCCCCAAATCCATTTAGAATCAGCAGGAAACTGTGGCTGTTAACATTTACTGAACAAGTACACACCTGGATGTAGTGATATGTAATGTACTGTTATACTGTTATATTACCTAACATATTTATGTATTTATAGGAAAAAAGATCAAATTACATTACAATGAAATTACTTTCAAAACCATTAACATACAGAAAAAAAACAACAAAAGAAACCAAAACAACCAACATCATGTAAATAAAGAAAACAAACTGGACTGCAGCTGAAACAGCTGGAAAATATGAACATTATCTCATGAAATTGAACACCATCTCTTCTCCTCTGGCGTCAAAAGCTTTTCTTTCAGTTCGTTCATTTCTTTCTCGTGTTTTTTCTCCAGTTCATCTAGTTTTTCCTGACAGACTCCATCTTGGGTCTTCAGTTTCTCTTTTAATTTCTCAGTCTCTTCTTTATGTTTTTTCTCTAATTCTTCCATTTTTTCTTTCTGTTGTTTGTTATTTTCATCTAAAACTTTCTCTCTGAATTCATTCATTTCTTTCTCATGTTGTTTCTGTAATTTTTCAATTTTTCTCTTCTGAGTTTCTTTCTGCTGAGTCAGTTTTTGTTCCAGCTCCTTCATTTCTTGTTGATGTCTGGAGGATAAATCAGCCTTTTTATTGCTCTGATCTTCTTTACATTGGTTTGAAACTTTCTTCTCCAAATCTTCCATTTCTTGTCTGTGTTTTTGCTTCAATTGATCAATTTCTTCCTTTTCTTTGTTTTCATTTTCAAGATCCTTTTCAAGATCAACCATCTCTATTTTGTGTTTTTCCTTCAATTTCTTCATTTCATCCTTATATTCTTTCTTTTGGGTCACAAGTAGCAGGATCAAGTCAGTCAGTTCTCTTTTTTGTTTGTCCTGCAGTTTGTCCAGTTGATCAATTTCTTGTCTCAGATTTCTTTCTTTATGTTCTGCGAGATCCTTTAACCTGTTATATTCCTCCTGTTTCTCCTTCATGTGTTCCTCATGCTGTTGTTTCAGTGTCTTTATTTGGTTCAGATGTTCATCTATCAGAGCTGCAAAGTCTTTCTCCTTTTTCTGCTTGAACTCGTTGAATTCTTCGGCTTGTTTTCTGGCCTCTTCTTCAGAATTCTTCTTCATTTCCTCCAGTTTTTTCTTATAATTTTCCTCAAATTCTTTTTTCTCCTTCTCCTCTTGTTCTCTTCTGATTAGATCTTGTTCTTTTCTTTCATTTTCATATTTATCTCTTTCCTCTTCATACTCTTCTTGGAGTTTTTTCAGTCTTTCTTGCTCCTCCTGTCGTCTCTGTTCATCTTCTTGATATCGTTTCTCCCACCACTCTTTTCTTTCCTTCTCCCAGTTCTTTCGTTCTTTTCTCATCTCCTCTCTGCTCTGTTCCAACTCTCTGTCAATAGTTTCCTTTTCCTTTGATTCAAACTTTATTTGTTTTTCCAGATCCTTAAGTTTTTGTTCCCACTTCTGTTGTTGAATTTCTTCCTGCCTTTTCTTCTTCCTGTCTTCCTCCTCTCTCTTCTCATGTTCTTTCCGTCTCTCTTCACGCTCCTTCTTTATCTTTTCCTCCTTTTCTTTTAGTTGTTTGTCTCTCTGTTTTCTCTCTCGTTCCATTTCTTCTCTCTGTTCATCCATTCTTCTTTTCATTGCTTCCTTTTCTTCCTCATGTTTTCTTTCTAGTTCCTCTCTCTCTTTCTCTCTTCATCTCTTCTTCCTTCTCCTTCAGGATCTTCTTCACTTCTTTCTGTATCGCTGCTTCAGCCTCTTGCAGCATCTCATTAGTGTAGCAGCTGCCTCCATTTCTCTTCACCATGGTGTCGATCTTCTTTATCAGTTCACTGACTTGTGTGTGGTTCCCTTCATCATAGTTATTAAACACATGGTATCTTCCTCCACAGTCAGAGAGCAGCTTCTTGAAGGAATCATCACATTTTTTTTCAATGTACTCATCAATGGGCCGTTTCTCACGCATTAGTTTATCTCCTCCAGTTAAAAGAATGATGATGAACAACTCTGAATTCTTCCCAAAGACTTTCTTGATGAGTTTCAGTGTCTCCTTCTCCTCTGGTGTGAGTCGGCTGATCTCTAACACCAACAGGAAGACATGTGGTCCTGGAGCCAGGAGACTGATACATTTCACCATCTCCTCATTAACCTCTTCATGGGACAAACTATTGTCAAACAGACCAGGAGTGTCGACCACAACAACAGGACGACCGTCCACTTCACCCTGAGCTTTCTGACAACGTTTGGTGACTGATGTTTGACTTGATTCTGCTTCAAACTCTCTTCTTCCCAGAATGGTGTTCCCTGTAGAGCTCTTTCCACTGCCAGTCTTCCCTATCAGCACAATCCTGAGACAATCTGAGCTCTGTTCGTCCTCATCAGCTGTGAAATAAGACATGAAGTTATAGTAGGCTGTACAGTATAGACTTAATGCTGAATGAAAGGTTCATGACAGAAAAATATTTGTCTGAATTATGATTATTATAATTCATATTTTAAAAAAATGTAAAGTACAGGGACACCAGGATTTTAATCAACCTGTGGCCCTTTGCTGAATGTCATCACTTCTCTCTCTCCCTGACTTTCCTGTTTCTCTCTCACTGTGACTATCAGAATAAAGGCAACAATGCCCCAAAGAATAACTTTAAAAAAATATAAAGTACTTACAGCTGCCCTTGTTTTTTGTTTTCAGATCCATCAGCTCAGACTGTAGCGTGTGAAGGTTTTTCTCTTGTTGTATGATCTTTTCTATTTGGGCAAACGCAAATGTCTCTGTTGTGTAGCAGCAGGGTTCTTCTTTGTAGAGTCCAACTTTTTCCACAGTGTCCAACAGTTCAGGGATCTGCTGCTTGTCCTTGATGTTGAGAACAACAGATCTTCGTCCACACCTCTGAAGCAGATCCTGGATGTCTCTGCTCTTTTCTACAAACTCAACAACAGCTGGAGCTGTAGGATCTGACTCCACAGTGTAAAAGTTGTGCAAACACTTTACAGAGACTGTTTATGCTTCACTGTGAAACATAAAGTGGAATATTGGAGGGTTAGTTCACTCAAATTACAGTTATTCCTCATATCTATACACAACTATAATAAGTGGGCAAATCTTCTTAGAACAATCATCCTCTGTGCCTCACTCTCCTCCCACTGCAGCTCAAGACGACCTGATACATCTATAACTCAGACTGCTGAAGTCTCACATCAACTACAGATAATGTGTATAAAAATACAGCTGTTGATTCCCACTGGTTCTGTTTAATAATCTTTGCTGAGCGACGACAGAGACCATGTCAGTCCAGTTTCAGTGAGATTTATTAAAATTATACATTTTCAAGCTCAGCATTTGATGACAGATATAATTTCATGATTATGGACATTTCTGATTCTGGACACATACAAATACACACCCTGGTCATTAGCTCCAAATATAAAAACATGTCCACTGGGTAAGATCCATATCGTTACAGAATAAATTATTACAGAACAAAAAGAACATTGAGATCCTGTGATTTACTGAGAATATCAAGTTTTTCAAACATGTAGATTCCAACATTTTGTATCTCTGTCCCTTTTGGTTCCATTCTTATTAATATACAATCAGTTATGTCAGAGTAACTCTTATTCCATTGTGTTTGTAGACACATTTGTGTTCAGAAAAGTCCAGTATTCAGGGAACAGAGGTTTTAACAATGAATACAACACATGATAAGAACATGACAGGATAAGTTATTATAGAACAACTTGACTGAAAGCTCATTTTGACTAAAGCTCTATGAGATAAATCATGAACATTTCTGGAGAGAGGAGCAGTTGTTCTCTTTTGCTATGTCAACTAAATACAAATATTAACAAACCAATGAGAAAGTCTCTTCAAAATGATGATGTTGTGTTAACTTTGTGATCTTTATTTGCTGGTGAAAAAGAAAAGTGCAGCTCAAACAGCAGAAAGTGTTCCTACAACTTCTCTGAGGAGAAACAGGATTCATGGGATGTGCTGCTCCATCAGTGGCATTTTCCCCCAAATCCATTTAGAATCAGCAGGAAACTGTGGCTGTTAACATTTACTGAACAAGTACACACCTGGATGCAGTGATATGTAATGTACTGTACATTACCTGCTATATTTATGTATTTGTAGGAAAAAGATCAAATTACATGACAATGAAATTACATTCAAAATCATTAACATACAAACAAAAAACAAAAAAACCAAAACAACCAACATCATGTAAATAAAGAAAACAAACTGGACTGCAGCTGAAACAGCTGGAAAATATCAACATTATCTCACAAGATTGAACACGGTCCATTATCCTCTGGAGTCAAAAGCTTTTCTTTCAGTTCGTTCATTTCTTCCTTGTGTTTTTTCTCCAGTTCATCGATCTCTTCCTGACAGCCTCCAGCTCTGGTCTTCAGTTGCTCTTTGAATTTCTCAGTCTCTTCTTGATGTTTTTTCTCTAATTCTTCCATTTTTTCTTTCTGTTGTTTGTTATTTTCATCTAAAACTTTCTGTCTGAATTCATTCATTTCTTTCTCATGTTGTTTCTGTAATTCTTCAATTTTTTTCTTTTGAGTTTCTCTCTGCTGGGTCAGTTTTTGTTCCAGCTCCTTCATTTCTTGTTGATGTCTGGAGGATAAATCAGCCTTTTTATTGCTCCGATCTTCTTCACTTTGGGTTGAAAGTTTCTTCTCCAAATCTTCCATTTCTTGTCTGTGTCTTTGCTCTAATTGATCCATTTCTTTCTTGTTTTCATTTTCAAGATCCTTTTCAAGATTAACCACTGCCTTTTTGTGCTTTTCCTGCAATTCCGTCATTTTATTCTGATATTCTTTTTTTTGGGTCAGAAGTAGCAGGATCAAGTCAGTCAGTTCTCCTTTTTGTTTGTCCTGCAGTTTGTCCAGTTGCTGTCTCAGATTTCTTTCTTTATGTTCTGCGAGATCCTTTAACCTGTTATATTCCTCCTGTTTCTCCTTCATGTGTTCCTCATGCTGTTGTTTCAGTGTCTTTATTTGGTCCAGATATTCATCTATCAGAGCTGCAAAGTCTGTCTCCTTTTTCTGCTTGAACTCATTGAATTCTTCAGCTTGTTTTCTGGCCTCTTCTTCATAATTCTTCTTCATTTCCTCCAGTTTTTTCTTATAGTTTTCCTCTAATTCTTTTCTCTCCTTCTCCTCTTGTTCTCTTCTGATTCGATCTTGTTCTTTACTTAAATTTTCATATTTTTCTCTTTTCTGTTCATATTCTTCTTGGAGCTTTTGACGTTTTTCTTCCTCCTCCTGTCGTCTCTGTTCATTTTCCTGATATCGTTTATCCCACCACTCTTTTCTTTCTTTCTCCCAGGCTTCTCGTGTCTCATTCATCTCTTTTCTACTTTGCTCCAGTTTTTTGTCAGTGGTTTCTTTTTCCTGTGATTCTGTTTTGATTTTTTTCTCCATAGCTTCCAGTTTTTGTTCCCACTCCTGTCTTTGGATTTCTTCCTGCCTTTCCCTCTTTCTCTCTTCCTCTTCCCTCTCCTCTTGTTCTTTCTGTCTCTGCTCACACTCCTTCTTTATGTTTTCCTCCATTTCCTTTAGTTGATTGTCTCTCTGTTTTCTCTCTTGTTCCATTTCTTCTCTCTGTTCATCCATTCTTCTTTTCATTTTTTGCATTTCTTCTTCATATTTTCTTTCAAACTCTTCTCTCTCTCTCTTCATCTCTTCTTCCTTCTCCTTCAGGATCTTCTCCACCTCTTTCTGTATCGCTGCTTCAGCCTCTTGCAGCATCTCATTAGTGAAGCAGCTGCCTCCATTTCTCTTCATCATGGTGTCGATCTTCTTCATCAGCTCACTGACTTGTGTGCGATTGTTTTTATCACGGTTATTAAACACATGGTGTCTTACTCCACAGTCAGAGATCAGCTTCTTAAAGGAATCATCACATTTTTGTTCAATGTACTCATTAATTGGCAGCTCAGCCTCCTCCACATCATCTCCTCTAGTTAAAAGAATGATGGTGAATTTCTCTGAATTCTTCCCAAAGACTTTCTTGATGAGTTTCAGTGTCTCCTTCTCCTCTGGTGTGAATCTGCCGATCTGTAACACCAACAGGAAGACATGTGGTCCTGGAGCCAGGAGACTGATACATTTCACCATCTCCTCATTAACCTCTTCAAGGGACAAAATAAAATCAAACAGACCAGGAGTGTCGACCACAACAACAGGACGACCGTCCACTTCACCCTGAGCTTTCTGACAACGTTTGGTGACTGATGTTTGACTTGGTTCAGCTTTAAACTCTTTTCTTCCCAGAATGGTGTTTCCTGAACAGCTCTTTCCATTGCCAGTCTTCCCTATCAGCACAATCCTGAGACAATCTGGACTCTGAGTCTCTTCATCACCTGTGAAAAGGGAAGATATGAAGTTACAGTATAAAGTACAGTATAGAATGCTGAAAGAATACTTGGTTTTAGTATAGTGGGTTTTAATCCAACCCATTGTACTTTGCTGAATGTCATCACCTTTCTCTCTCCCTGACTTTCCTGTTTCTCTCTCTGACTGTGACTATCAGAATAAAGGCAACAATGCCCCAAAAACTTAAAAAAAAAAAATATAGTACTTACAGCTGCCCTTGTTTTTTGTTTTCAGATCCATCAGCTCAGACTGTAGCGTGTGAAGGTTTTTCTCTTGTTGTATGATCTTTTCTATTTGGGCAAATGCAAATGTCTCTGTTGTGTAGCAGTGTGGTTTGTCCTTATTGTGTCTCATCTTTTCCACAGTGTCCAACAGCTCAGGGATCTGCTGCTTGTCTTTGATGTTGAGAACAACAGATCCTCCTCCACACCTCTGAAGCAGCTCCTGGATGTCTCTGATCTTTTCTACAAAGTCAACAACAGCTGGAGCTGTAGGATCTGACTCCACAGTGAACAGAATCATGGTGAAGTCATTGACTTCAGAGCTGAATGTGTTCTGGATGGTCTGTAACTCTCCCTTGTCTTCATCAGTGAGGGGACCCACAGGTAGGACCAGGATGAAGGCATGGACGCCCTCAGGATCGCAGAGGGAGATACACCTGAGTGATTCCTTCATCACTTCCTCCTGAGGTTTTCCATACAAGGCAGGAAGCTCCACCAGGGAAACCCGACGTCCACACACCTCTCCCTGATGTTTAACACACTCTGAGGAGTTGGAGACTGAATGAAGCTCTGTCTGACCTAAAATGACCTCAGCTGCTGAAGTCTTCCCTGCTCCTCTCCTCCCACACAGAACCAGGTTTAAAGCTGGTTTCATCTGTTCAGACTCTTCAATGAAGGTGAGGAAGGTTCCTTTGTTTTCATCAACAATGTTCTCAATCTTCTGCATTAACTGTCTGTGATCAACGTCAGACATGTTGTACTGTCTTCCTCCACAGTCTTTAAGCAGCTGACTCACAGTGGGTTGTGTTCCACTGTTCTTCTTTGTGATGACGACCATTGAGTGTTTCAAAGCATCTTGACCAAACAAACTCAGGATGAACTTCAGTGTTTTTCTGTTCTCCTCAGTGAAATCAGAAGGCTTCACTAACAGCAGCAGAACATTTGGTCCAGGAGAACAAAGACTCACACAGCTCTTCACCTCTTCTCTCACTGCTTCCACAGACAGACTGAACATGTCTGGAGCTTTCACCACTGTTAATGGTTTTCCTCTCCACTCTCCACAGGAGGCCACACAGTGTTTGATTTGTTTTTGGCAGAGAAAACCTTGGTCTTTGATGATGAAGTTACCAAGTTTTGTCTTTTTGTCCTCACTTTTTCCCACCAGTACAATCCTGAGTGAAGATACTGTAAGAAAACAGAGAAATAATGTCACAGTTTGGAGTTGGTGTCAACAGGTGAGTGAACCTCAGATATGAGGACACTGCAGGTAGTTTGATCAAAATGTATCTGAAGCCTTCGGTCCAGAGCCCTGACACAGGCTGTCCCCTGTCTGATCAATGAAGGAACAGGACTATGAGGCAGCCACCACCCTGATCAGGTCCAAATACACTGTCCACAACCTCCACATGACACTGAAGAGACGTGTCAATCAAGACAGCTCAACAACATCCAGAGCCTTGTGTCTTTCAGGGCAAATGTCCACTGTGTAGCTTTGAACTCCCTCAATGATCTGTCCCAGGAAAATGAGTCAGGCTTCATGTTCTCCAACTCTCCCTTCACTAAGTGTGTTGAGTTCAGGAGCTCCTCACACTGGTGTTATCTGAGCTGAGACTCATTATAATACTGGATGCTCATGATCTTAGCTGAAGAATATGGTCCTGAACATCCACAGCTACATGTGATAACATACATTTTTTGAATGTGCATTATAAACACAGTTGGTGCCAATTCTTTATTATTAATGCACAACTGTCTTACACATTAAGACCTAAAAACACACTCACATGTCCGTTTATTAGGACCATCTGGCTAAAACAGCTGCAGACTAACAGTCCTGCTGTAAATACTCAGTTCTTGAAGTTTATAATGTTCAGTTTGTGTTGAAACTGTATCAGAAAGGTGCAGATTCAAAGATATGCTGACGGTGTTTCTGTTATTTTGTCTGCTCCATTTATATTATTGAGTGTAGGTGACATAACACAAGTTCATTTTGTATTTGATGGTATTACTTTCAACTAGCTGTGCCTAAAAACTGGAAGCTGAGTGGATATTTTAATCATGTTTTATTATTTTGTAGGGAAAAAGCTGATTAAAATTGTAAATTGGGCAAAGTTTACAAAATAAAATAAACATTAAGATTTTATTTTTTGGTATCCTGGGCAGCATGTTATCTTTGAGAGCCAATGTGAATATTTCTGTGGCTCGAATCGTTTTCCACTTTCTAGTGTGTACAGTGAAAGTTAATAAATAATTCTTCATATTAAAATAAAAATAAAATTAAAACTGTAAAATATAAAAAATGTAAATAAAGATTTCTTAGGTTTATTTAAAATAAAGATAAAGCACAGACTTAGTTCAGCTTTTTTATGACTTACCTATTTTGATAGAACATAAACTGTTGGCAAACCTAACTCACCTGTTTACATTTTATTAAGGACTACAGTTATGGAGAATTGAGGGCGAGGCCTCTTTGAGTGACAGGTGAGTGGCGACCACGGAGCAGCTCACTCATGGATGTATTATAAGACCTGGATGCCGGATCTAAAAATGGCGCCATTCAGTTCAATACAAGTTGCTCACCTGGCGCATACGCTGAAAAAGTTTCTGGCTTCCAGGTTACTTCCACGTTATGCCGCCCATAGAGACTGCGCAGTAGTGTCTCTCCCATCATGAAAATCATCAAAAACAACCAAAACTGTGCAGTGCTGTAGTTATGACAGTGGCTGACACAGTGAAGGTCATTAATCTATGAAATAATAAGGCGGTGGTTGTGACTGATGACAGGTGGTGACCTGCAGTCAGGAGGAGACACTGCTGCTCACACATCACAGAAACTATCACAGAAGCTCAGGGACTTAAATTAAAACACCTGAAGAAACTGTTATGGAGGAAGTTATTAAAATCATGGCGGCGTCTGAATCCACTTATGAGGCGAATATATCGATTAAAAACAACTTTCCTGAAAAAAAGTGTAAGAAGTGACGAATAAATGCGACAATAAATCACAAAATGAATGAACTTGGTTTGTGTAGAAGAAAACTCTCCTTTGTTGTTTATTCACTTTTCATTAACTTGTTCTCGTCCTGATGTCACTAGCAGTAACCTAGCAACCATGCTCGTTCCCGAGACACAGCGGGACTGCGAATAGAGTGCACGTACACAGTGGTGACGTCACTCAGAGAAAAAAGACTTTTCTGATCTTTGAAAAACTTTTGCACAGATTAAAACCCCATGGATTAAACATGTAGAATAGAAAGGTTGATATTTGGCTGTGTGCACAGCTGGAGGTGTCTGTTAACAGTTTTACAGGCCTCTCTTGCTTTTTGATACTTTTTGGGCCGCAGGGGGATTTTTCGCTGCAATACCACGAGTGGCCACTGGAAACAAAATGGCTGCAAGGCTGAACGGTGTCCAGGTCTGAAAATACATCCATGAGCTCACTCCTGTGGGTGATGTCACAGAGGCTCCGCCCACCTTTATTTACAGTCTGTGATGACATCGTCTAATGACTGACTTTGTTTCACTTGATTTTTCTGGATGACAATCTGTTACTGGACTAACACTGTAAATTCTGATGCAAAAACAAAGAGAGAGAGAGAAATAGAAAACGTGTGAGCGACCAAGACAGAGGATCCACATATGGACAGAGGTGAAACTTTTCAGGTTTATCGGTGAAGTGTTGAACAGACTGACTCAGCTGACAGAAGCAGGTTTTCTCCTGAATGGGTCAAACACAAGTCGAACACATGTCGAGTATCTAAGTCATCAGAGGCATTAATTTACTTACACTGGTTGTTAGTGCTTTCAACTGATGATGGAGTCTGTGATGTAGACCAAGATTTAATCCCTGTTAAAAAACAAAATCAATATGAATCACAGTAAATCAACTTTCTCCCAGATCTCTACTGCATGATCATCATCTGTAAGTGCACTTACAGCTGGGGAAGAAGCCTCCTGTTGAATGAGACGTCTGCTGTGGCTGTACTCCTGTCATAACTGGTCCTATAGAAACATAAAAATATAAAAATATAAAACCATTAACTGAAAGAATCTTAAACTCAGTGTTCAAACCTGATCATGGATGAGTTTTATTCATCAAATATAAAAACTGTTCCTGCACTTACTCTGAGCTGTAACAGGATCCAGGTTGACACGACCTCCTGCTCCTTGATGACCCCTCGATGAGTCAGATGTTGCATCTCTGAAAACATCACAGCTCACATGTTCTCCATTGTTCTGCTTCACCACCTGATCCAGATGTGTTAACAGCTGTTGATGTTCAATGTTCTTGTGCCACAACAACATGGATCTACATTATCTGATAATGTCTCCTAATGGTGGATGTTGTACATATTTATCTATGGAACCTGAACTCTCCTCTCTGGGTGCTGAGATCAGAACCAGTGAATGATCAAATGATTGATCATTGAATATGTTCAGGACTCTGCAGAGCCTCAGTTTCTGTTCCTCAGTGAAATCTTCAGGCTGTAGAACCAGCAGGAACACATGAGGTCCAGGATCAGAGAGTCTCACACAGTTCTCTACATGTTCTGTCAGTTTGTGTTCAGAGATGTAAAAATGAAGAAGATCTGGGGAGTTGATGAGGACTATCTCTTTCTCCTTCCACTGTCCTCTGACTCTCTGACAACAGTCTGGTTCTTCCTCAGTGTTGAACACGTTCTCTCTCAGTATGAGGTTCCCCACTGTTCTCCTCTCAGACCAGCTGTTCCCCAGCAGAACAACCCTCAGCTCAGACACTGAAGAGAAAACACTGAATTAGAAAAGGCAGATTAAGTGAAAACTTCCAAACTGAATCTGTCACTGCTTATTTATTAAGGATTTAAAGGAACTTAAATGTGATTCACAGGTTCTAGATAATATTGAACTTATTCTGTTAAATCCTATAGTTTGTGAATCACTGTGGATTCAGATTCATGGAAACCAGATCTCAGTTCAGTTTGACTCACTGTGAGGTGGCAGATATTCAAAGCTGTCACTGCGCTTCACAGGCTGCTCATCACCTGTCATTGAGACGACACAGAGACGTCAACATTCACTCAGTCATCTTTCATTCATATTCTGTAGCAGGTCTGGTTATCACAATACTGGAGGAGAGGACAGAGGCTTCATTAGTCAGATACAGTTAACATACAGGGAGTTCATTGTAAATACAGGGAGCTGCAGTCTCAGAAAATATATTTGAACTTTCACTCACTTCATCCTAAAGAACAGCTCATGTACTCATTAGTTAAATTTACAATAAATTAAAATTATAAAACAAATTTAATTTGAATTAAAATGATGTAACAGCCCACAAAGATATGTACTATATGACAAATATTATTATTACATATTTACATCCTCTTATATAAATATACATTATATGAAGATTTATAACATAAATGAAAAACCCACAGTAAAACTTGTATATGTGCATAAATCTAAAATATCTATATGATTATTTTTACATGATGTAACATGTTGCAACCATATTTGCTAATGATACATAATGAATTTATATCTGCAGGTTTATTGACCTGTTTTTCTTAATAATATTAAACATGAGGGAAAGCACGTGACCTGCAGACAAGATGGCTGCGTAACGCGATGGCTCTTGCCCTCTCTCTCCTTACTTTTACATATTCTCCATCTATCTTGCATCGTTAACTTAACAACTTCTTGCCCGGAGCCTCAGCAACTGGCTGACGGTTTGAGAAGCAAAACCGGCTCGGATCCTCTGAAGGACGACGAAAAGCTTGTGACATATAAGCTCGCTGTATCGTCCATGCGAACTTCCGCAATGAAAGAGCAGCAAACTTTTATTGAGAGACAATTTGCAAAATTTGAAGAACAGCTGGACAACATAAAAACAGAGGTAATGAAGAACTCATAGGATATAAAGAAGCTGAAAGCAGATCACAATGGGCTCTGCACACAGATGGCTAAATCCGAGCAGTCTCTCCAAACCACATGCCGTAAACTTGAAGCAAACCTGGCGGAGCTAGAGGACAGGTCCCGCCGGGACAATGTTCGCATTAACAACCTGCCAGAAAAAACTGAAAACGGCGACGCAGCGGAATTTGTCTCATCCTCGCTCACTAAATGGTTCCCCGCTCTCACCGGTAGAAAGATGGAGGTGATGCGGGCTCGTCGTATAGGACCTGAACGCAACACCGGATCCCGCACCCTGATCTGCAAGATGCTACGTTACACAGACCGGGACCGCATCCTGAAGGCAGCCAGAGGCCCTCGGATCG
>CM073635.1:1480301-1708590 GCA_037074605.1 Trachinotus ovatus
GGGGGGTAGGGGTCGCCGCCTGTTTTTGTTTTGTTTGTTTGCCTGTTTGTTTGTTTTTCTATGTTGGTGTTTATTAGATTACAATGTACCTTTCACTTTTATCGGTCTGATGTATTTGTTTCTCCTTAAAAACAATAAAAAATTAAGTCCAAAAAAAACAAAAAAAACCAATATTAAACATGTTTATCTTCCTAATCTGGGAAAGTGGCGTCAACCATTTGGACCCAACTGTGCATAATATCAACATACATGTGTGTGTCTGTGTGTTAACATATATCAACTACATAAGCAGATATACATGTGTGTTTGTATTTTATATGTACATATGTGAATCTGCTAAAACCCTGGAGCAACAAACACAAGAAATGAACCCATGAACTGCACATGTGTCCTGGTCTCATTGTGAACCAGTGTGCAGCGTTTAGGCCTCTGATAAACCTTCACACTGGACTTCCTGGATCAGAGTCCATCCTCTCACCTGTGTCTGTATGAACACGGACACAAACACAGTCCACTGAGTTTTCAACAGGATGTTTTCAGTGTGAACGCAGCCTGACATGGCAACAGTGTGGGAGGACAGGTAATCCAGACTGATGGAGTGTGAGTGGACTCACCTGGTGCTGCAGTGGCCATGATGCTGCTGGTGTAACAATCTAAAGGAAGAACACACACACAACGGGTTTATTCCATCACCATGTTTTCCTGCTACTGAAAGATGTTGTTCTGATCGGTGCCACTGATCAGCTGTGACTTCTGTGGTTAAATTACAGTTTGTGTGTTATATATTATGTGCTATGTTTGTGCTTGTATATACACATTCAGAAACATGTTAAATGTATTTTTAGTTTCCTCTATTTTTATTATTTTATTGATCGCTACAGTTTCTGAACCAACATTGTCTAAACACACAGATAAAGTTACATTTATTTAAACTATATTCTCTGTATTATTGACGAGATCCTCTAACATCTTCACTCTTTATAAAAACATTATCTGGATGTGGAAAAACATTTGAGTAGAGAGGGATTGATTCCAATAATAATAATAATATTATTAATAATAATAATAAGTCAAATAATAATAATATTAGTTAATTTAACAGTGTAATGTGTAGAAATGTGTGTATTTCTTGTACTATAACATTAGTTCTACCTTCAGCTTCAGTGCGTCTGTGGGAAACAGGAACTCAGAGTCAGTTACGTGTTGTGGAGACACGTTGCCTGCTGCAGAACAGAAACCACACGGGTCAACGCCTCTGAATCTGTATCTGAACTTCTGACCTCAGCCCCATAACGGAGATGGAAAGAACCTAAAGAACAAAAACAGAAGCTAGATACGTGTTGTTCAGACACATTTTCAGCCACACTGAGGAGAGTGTGTGTGTGAACATTCATCACACTCTGTTTCATGATGTAGGTTCATGTTTCTGAATCTGGATCTGACTCGTTCTAAAGCGACAAAACTAAGATCATCAGAAAAAGTCTGTTTGATTTTTTTTCTCCTTCACTTTAAGCTTTTTCTCTGTCAACATTATTTGCACCGTAATAAAATGTAAAAAGACACATGCTGTCAAGACACATCAGTCTCATTTATTTCTCTGTGAGACTTTGTTCAAAGGGCTTCATGTTAACTGGCTGAGAGTCTGGAAAGATGCTCATTAACCACAGGTCAGTGAGTTTAATGAAAGTTCCTCCTGACTCTGTTCTGTCAGTCAAAGAAGCAACTTCAAACAGATGAAACAGACTGAAACAAACCTTCAACCATCAGCAGATCATCAGGATTTAAACTGGAGAATGAATTTATAATTATTTCTGTTTTTATCTTCGCAGCCTGTCTGAACTGATGCTGGATCAGTCAGTAAAATCTGGAGCCTGGTACAGTTACATCCTCCACTCACTTTATCTTTCTGTACAAAATATCAATAGAAGATAAATCCACTTTATATATGTTGAAGTTTACTCACCAGCTGAAGTTGTTGCTGCAGTAAAAGTGAAGAGAAGAAGAGGAGGAAGAGGAGGAGGAAGGTGTCTCTGCACTTAAGGTTGTGGAGTCAGTTCTCACTCTCTGCTGGGTGGGGCCACAGCAACTTGATTCCTGTAAGAGACTCAGGCTTCAGAGAAGGGAGTTCCTGTGTGTGTGTGTGTGTGTGTGTGTGTGTGTGTGTGTGTGTGTGTGTGTGTGTGTGTGTGTGTGTGTGTGTGTGTGTGTGTGATCTGTAACAGAGCACATGTCGAAGCCATAAGTAAAACCAGACAGTCATGTCTCACAGAAATCCCCCTGACTAAATATTTGTCATTTACATCACATCAAATCCTAATAACACCTTTAATAAATTCCAGTGTCGTCTGGTTCATTAGACTCTGTCTGACTCTGAAACTGAATAATCTGATTTAACAGCAGGACAATTACTGTGGTCACAAATTGGCATATGGATTCTACAAATTTCAAGATAGTCTCAAGACAATAATTCATCATTTAAGTAGAGGAAATATAATATTCTTGGTCTTGTTAATATTATTTTAATATGTAGTTAAATGTAGTTAATTAAAATCTACCATTGTTGAAAATCTTTTTCCAGCTGTTGACAAAATAATTTCACTACAAGGTCCATTTAGTAGCTGTTCTCATGTTTTTGATGATATCACATGGTCTTCATCAGTAGATGAAGTTTGCTCTGTTGTGTTGATGTTCAAATGTCCATTATTCTCAGCACTTCAAGCTCCTGAGCCTGTGCCGGAAGAAGGTTCTGTGTGTGTGTGTGTGTGTGTGTGTGTGTGTGTGTGTGTGTGTGTGTGTGTGTGTGTGTGTGTGTGTGTGTGTGTGCGCGCGCGCGAAACTACCACCATGGGCATCGTGTCAGGATGCAGGAAAAATATAACCATGAAAATCCACTTTCAGGAAGGTTTATTCTTAAATATTAATGAATAGCAATCAGAATATGAAGGGGGGAGGGGAGGGGGGGTTGAAATAAAACAAACGGAGATTAGAGTAGAAAATGAAAAAATTTAAGTTTTCAGAGACTGTCAAGGACATAGTATAAGAACTGCCGCCCCGTGCAATGGTGAAAGAGAGGATGGATGTGAGAGCTCTAAATAACCTTGTGGTGACCAGGTGAACCCAATCAGATAATGAGAGGTGGTGAGGGTATAATCAAAAGCCAATTGGTGATGAGGAAAGGAAAGGAAGTGAGGTGGGTGAAGGAGTGGAAAAAATAAAGAAAACAGGAAACGTTATAGCCGCCTCCGGATTTCCAGTGAGAAATACAATTAAAGACCAAATTGAAGCTTGTCTTCAGGGAGGGCAGGAAGCAGGATTAGATGTGCTACAGGCCGGACATAGGACTCGTCTTTTACTGCAACTTCAGCGGTCCAAATTCAGCCATCTTTGCTTTGTAGGAGGCGGGTCACTTTCCTACAGGCCACAGGGCTCTTGGTAGTTTGGGGTCAATAATCATCACAATGGAGTTCAACTGCAGATCTGGTTTGTGCCTTTGCCATTTGTGCCATGTTTGAAGTAATGGTAGGTAGGATTTAGTGAAGTGATCACACAATATCTGAGCACTGCGCCAACGCCGTCGACTGAGGAGATCTGAATCAGCTTATGATACTTGAAGTGCTGCATCATGTTGTCCCATAATGAAAAGGTTGGGGGTGACTGGATCAACATCAGCAATATCTGAGGATACAAGAGGTTTTGAATTAAGAATGTCATCGATTTCAATCAGCACTGTTCTCAGAAACTCTTCGGTGACCATTTGTGCACCAATGGTTTTTTTCAGAGTGTTCTTCACCGAACGTATTTCCCGCTCCCAGACACCACCGAAGTGGGGTGTATGTGGAGGATTGAAGTGAAAGTGAATTTTTTTGTTGCCAGTACTGACTTGAGAGTGGGAGAGAGGTTGTCAAAGGCTTCCTGTAATTCCTTGTTACCTCCTTTGAAGTTAGTCCCCTGATCACATAAGATCCTCTCTGAGATGTAAAATGTTGAAGGGCCATGAGGAAAGAATCAGTATCCATGTTATTAAGGAGGCCAAGATGCACACATTGTATTTTGAGGCATTTAAATATGATCCCCCATCTCTTCTCAGATCAGCGGCCAATCCTGACATTATATGGTCCGAAACAGTCCATTCCTGTGGAGTAGAAAGAAGGTTTAAGTAACCTGAGACAAGCAGTTGGCAAATCAGCCATTCTTGGGATGATTGGTTTTGCTCTCCACTTCTGACATGAAACACAGTTCCGCTGATGTCGGCATACTGCCTCTCGTCCTCTCAAGATCCAGAATTTCCAACGTATTTCAGCAGAGTCTTTCTGAGCCAGGGTGGTGTAATTGTTCATCATAATCCTGAATGATCAGTTTTGTTACATTGTGAGTAGGATCCAGTACAATCGGATGGATCAGCCCAGATTCCAGCTGATGGCTTTGCTGCAATCGACAATCGGAGGGAGTGGTCTATGTGAGTGGAGGCAGGATAAATCCTAACCAAAGCTATACATCTGTGCTTATTGGAGGACTCCCTGTTCTGCTTTCAGGTAGTCAGCTGCAGAAGGGTTTCTACTGGAGAGGGATCGGGCAGTTACATCCAGAAGCTCCTAGTAAGTCCTGAAACTGGTGGTGCTTGAAACATTAGCAGTGGTATTTATGGCACCACAAAAGTAAGACTTTCTCAACTCTGCATGATCATCAAGAGGTTCAGCTGATTAAAGTTTGGGCCAAGTATCTGAGCGTCCATACAGGAATGGCCTCTTGTAACATCATCAGCAGGGTTATTAGCTGAATCCACATATCTCCAATCTTGACTGTGAGATTTTGGATTTCTGATACTCTGGCTCCTACAAATACTTTAAAGCGACAAGAGTCTGTCTGAAGCCAGTGGAGTACAGTTGTAGAGTTAGTCCAAAGTGTAGCCACTCTGATTGGTAATGCGAGTTCATTCCTGATGAGGTCACAGAGGTGTTCACCAGATAGTGCCGCGCATAACTCCAATCTTGGTATTGACAACTGTCGTTTTGGGGAGACACACAAACGAGCTAGTATAAAGCTGAACTCTACTTGGCCTTTGTCATTTTCTGATCTTAAATATGCAACAGCACCATAAGCATGTTCTGAAGCATCACAGAAGATGTGGATATCTTGAACTGTGGTAAGAGCATCAAACTCTTTGGAAGTGTAACAGCGAGGAATAGTGACTTGAGGAAGGTAGTTGTGTTCTTCCTCCCGGGATTTCCAAGCTGTTAGGAGGTCATGTGGAAGAAGGGGATCATCCCATTCTCGTTCCTTTCACCACAACTGTTGAAACAGAATTTTTGCACGAGTTGTGAAGGGAAGGAGGTAGCCTAATGGATCATAGAGATGAGCAAGAACCAACGTGGCTGCTGTTGCTGATCTGCTGCATCTCATGCAGGTTAGTGTGCTCGCTTTAATCAGTTAACATGGTCCCAAAATGAAAAACAAGATGTTCCACACATCACGTGTGCCAGAGCCCTTAGAGGAGTAACTGTGATGCTCAGTCTTAATACTCTGCGACTACCAGAGGGCAACATACACATACAAGTGGTTAACAGCTATTTCTCAGTGAAACTCCATGGAGAAGTTCATGTCAGACCAAATTAATAAAGAAAAAAATTATGCATCTATGATGTCAAGTTTCTTCTGGCAAATACTAACAAAAAGTTTATTTTATTATGTGTATAATATTTGGACTGTGAGAGACAAATAAAGTTGAAATCCACTCACCAGATGTTGCAGACGACATAATGTCACTGATTAAACAGAGACCAACTGCTGGGATTTGATCTAAGAACAAGAAAAATAACAAATAGGTTCACTTGCTCCAAACTTTCTGTAACCCAACAAACCAAACAGGAATAACAGATTACAGACCAACGGTGTCAGTTTGAACTGGTCTAGAATTTAGTAGCTGACATATTTTGGTACCACAATCACACATTTACACACAGAGGAGTTGTGCATTAAATCCCCATAAACCATTTTAAGTAAAACCCATAAAAAACTATAACTATTTCAACCTATTTTATCTAACTTTGGTTTGACCTAAACCTATCTGAGTTCAAATTCAGTAACAATAGGAACTTAGGTTCCTATTTTTACTCATTTTAATTTGCATTTTATGTAAATCAGGTGTATTTAAGAATTTAGTTCTACCTTCTTATTGATGTAATTAACAAAGACAAAAAACTCACAATTTCATAAATCAAATGACATGATCAATAAACTCAGTTTTCCTTCACAAGTCCAAATGAGCCCCAAAGCTGTTGAAACAAAATACTGAAAGTTTAGTCCTACCATGATTTGGGTGTATAAATCAGCGTCCTTATCTTGGGAGTGTAGCTTGGTCTTGCGGAACTATCCAAAGTACTGTCTCTTATCAGTGGCTCGCAATATTCATTCACTGTTGGGTGTACAAATACCAAACTCCTTACTCAAAAAAGTTTAATTTATTACTTATTACTTTTTTGAAAAATAATATTTTTACTTATTACTCCATGCTCATAGTAGTGCATTACACTACTCCTTGTATTAAATGAGTTGACCATTGCTAGATTGCTAGACTGGGTAAAACTAGTCTGGACGCATTCACTCCACAACAACAACGTTCCTCGCTTGCAATATTATTTATCAACAATAAAACAACTAAACAGTGTGTGCATGGCTACAGTCAGAAACTGTGTGCTCATCCCAGCCCCAATCACTACAACCTGTTGAGATGAGCTCACCTATCTACCCTCTTGTCCAATAACAAAGACCACCCCTGCAGAGTATTTCCACAGCACAACACACCGGTGTAGGTGTTTCAAGAGGTTTGCGGTTGTTTTTTCACAGTAGCACCTGGACACAATTACATTTGACAACGATGTTCTTGTCACCTCCAGAACAAGAAGTTAACAGGAATATTTCCAGCTGCTGGGCGTTTCCATCTCCTAAGATAGCTTCATGTGACTGAAACATTTGTACTGAAATTCTGTTTAAATTAGTTTCACTACCCATCAGGCACCACACCTCACAATAACGTCTGAACGATGTTGGTCGAAAATGGAATTTGGGATGAAGTTGAAACCCAAAGCTGGTTAATTCACATTGTGAGGTTTAGCAGCCATTGAGTTTTAATCAGGACTAGAATGGAAGCATCATGTATGTCCATGCTGGTGGCTGCTGCCTCCAGGGAAAGTAACTGTCCTGCTTAACCAGTAACTGACCAAGACTAAAACTAAAACCTCGCCTGCTGTTCAACAATGTAATATAGATACAATTACCTTAGCCTTGCACATTTAATTACAAAATGAAGTATTTGAGGAAGACTAGCACCTTCCTAGTTAATGTAAGCGTTCTACAGTGGCGGCGTTCATCTCATAACCAAGCTAAACTTGTCTATGCCAGTTGCAGGTCACTTCTCAATTCACTTTAAACAAAGTGAAATCACTAATTACAAAATATAAAACTTACTCAAGCTGCATTGGCTTACCTACTAGCAAATTTGGCTGAGCAGGGAGCAGGAGCAAAGTCAACAGTGAGGGCCACTAAGGACTGTGTATGACTGACTGAGTTGGTTTTTCCCCGTGGTCTAGCAAAAGTGTGGTTCAGGTGACATTTTAGTCTTAATACTAATAGGAAAAATAACTTCATAAATGAGGCACAGTAAGTTAAACTATCTCTGTCAATAAACAATCCTCCAGTAGTAGAAAAATAACATAACATCCTTCATCATGATGTGTGATATGTGTTGAAAGGTTCATTTCTCTTTACTCCACTACAAGCAAAAGTCTCACAATCAGAATCTTAAGTAAATATCATTAGTATCAGCAAAATGCACAAAAAGTTTCAAAAGAAAAAGTACTCATGAAGTAACTGGTCACTGTCAGTGTTTTAATATTATGATGTTTTTGGATTAATATAACTGCTGCATTCATGTGCATGTTGCATTTTAACAGTCTGGATGTTTAAGGTTGTGCTCATTTTAACTACCTTATATACTGCTAGGTTACTTTAATTAAAGCAATGCATCACATGATCTAAAATCATCATATATTTGCAGCTTCACTCTCCTGTGAAAGGTCAGCTTTTCGTGACCTCAGAAAAACAGCTTTGTCACGATGCATTTTCCAGCTGATCCAAAAGGTTTAAAGTAGTTTATTTGGATCAAGTAGAAGAATTTCCTCAACCCATGAAAAAACACACAGTCCTTCCGTTTACCACTTAACATATATCATTCATATAAATTCAAAGTCGCCAGATTTGGAGATACATGGTCACTGTACAGAAAGGGTCTGAAAATATGTTACGTGAAAAGTAAAAGCTGTACAATATTTGCCTTTGAGATAGTGGAGTAGAAGTAGCCTAGAATGTTGCATGAACTGGAAAGTGAAATACACATACCTCAAAATGTATTAATTAATTAATTTTTTTATGTAATGACCAAATTAAATAAAACAACCAGCCAAGGTACACACCATACTATATATGAGTGACAGGAGGCTGACATCATCCATTTCTCCAAGTCAACACTTTCTTTGTTAAGAAAGATGTTCTCCATTGTTCTCTTTTACAATTTGACACAAGCGTGTTAACAGCTCTTGAAGCTCAAGATCCTTCCGCCACAAGAATCTGTAGCTACATTCGCTGATCACATCTTTTAATGGTGGATGCTGCCTGTACTGCTCCATGAAGCCCGGCTGCTCCTCTCTGGATGTTGATATCAGAACCAGTCAATGATCAAATGATCGATCACTGAAGAGCTGGAAGACTCTGCGGAGCCTCAGCTTCTGTTCCTCAGTGAAGTCTTCAGGCTGTAGAACCAGCAGGAACACATGAGGTCCAGGAGCGCAGAGACTTGCACAAGTGATCACGTGTTGTCTCAGTCGCTGTTCAGAGATGTTGGGATGAAGCAGATCTGGGGTGTTGATGAGGACTATCTCTTTCTCCTTCCACTGTCCTCTGACTCTCTGACAACAGTCTGGTTCTTCCTCAGTGTTGAACACGTTCTCTCTCAGTATGAAGTTCCCCACTGAACTCCTCTCAGACCAGCTGTTCCCCAGCAGAACAACCCTCAGCTCAGACACTGAAGAAAAAAACACTGAATTAGAAAACACAACTAAATGTAGATTTAATCCCTGTTAAATACAAAAACTGGTTGAACAACCAGTAAGGAAGTCATGGCTTCTTTAAGGTGGACTGAAGAGAATCTAACTGAGCATGCAAAGATTTCACTGAATTAAACTTTGAGTTTTTAGCTACCACCTACAAAACACTATGATTCTAAATCATAACATACATGAGAATATTTGAGAATATATATAGTCAAAAAAAGTGGGATCCCTGCGTCTATTTAAGGTCAGTGAGAGAGATCAAAATATGTAAATATGGGTAATGTACATCAGTAATGTGCATCCTGAGGGGTCCCTGTACTTGGTGTCCAGCCCATCTTGCTTTGAAATGAGAAAATCTAAGTTTCTAAATGGTAATCTGGAAACAGCTCGCTTCCTGATTTCCATTTAGAAACAGGGAAACAAAAAACAGAAAATGACACGTTTCCTGTTTTTTGTTTTGATAATAAAAAACAGAAAAAGACAAAATCTGATTTTTCTTGATGTGATTATAAATGGAAATTGGAAACTGAAATACCTGTGTGGAAATGTAATGTAATATGTGATTGCATTCAACAGATAAATCCAACATGACAAAAATAATATACGTATTATTTGGTTGGCTGTAAATTTCTGTTTTACGATGGCTATGCTGACAAAAGTCCAAACATTTCACTGAAACAAACTGTAGTCTGTAGCTACCACCTACACAACACTGTTATTCATTCACTCATTTATCCATTTACTCATGCATTCACATGTAATCTGTCATAAGCCTGACTATTCAAACATCACATAATTGTTGGTGTCTGCTTAATTTTGTTAAATCAAAAACTTCTTTTCTTGTGTTATTCTCCTTCTTCCTCAGTCATCAGAAAGAACTGATAAGAGTATTGATAAATACAGGACCATTAAGGAGTATTGATATTATTGAGTATTGTACAGACATAGTACATGAGGATATTTATGATTCACTTCAGCTCAACTCATTGTCAAATAGCAGGGATTCCAAGTACATTCTTCTCCACCGATATTCAACTGTAGAGATACAGAAAATAGATTTTCATTCATTCATTCTCCTGTATTTTGTAATAAGCTTTCTACTTTTTCAGACATCCCATGACTGCTGGTGTCCACAACCTGCATGAACACTTTCACAGCTTTAAAGTTATAATATGTGATTTATCCACATTAAAATGTCCAAAAATAACCAGACCTATGTTATATATTTTTGTGTTATGTACTTAGATCAACCAAAATGTTTCCTGCAATTCTCAAACCAGAGAAACAGTGATTTTAATCGTGGGAACGAGCTGTGTCATTTGGTCGGCTGTCAGTTACATCATATCCCCTACGCACGTTCTGGTTGTCCTGAATGTTTTTCAATATAATAGTAGTTAGTTAGAGTTAGTTAAATTAGCAGTCTGAGCTCCCAACCCTTAACTGATGTCCTGTGTCCACTGTACAGCACAAGTACATGGACCCTAGTGATACCCACACCCACTGATGACCAAAATGACAACCAAGACACTGGAGAGGAAACATTTAGAAAACACAACCAAGGTCAGGTTTAATCCATGATGAACACAATAAACTGGATCAACAACCATTGAGGAAGTCACAGCTTCTTTAAGGTGGACTGAACAGAATCCATCATCTATTATCAACCTGGAACTGACCCATTCACAACTGAATGATAAACATTCTCATCTATTTTAAATCAACAATCAGTTGAGTGTAACTTACCTGTCAACGATAATAGAGATAGCCAAGGAGATGAGAGTGGCCCTGTAGAGATACAGAAAATAGATATTCATTCATTCATTCATATGTAATAATCAAGATAAAACTTTCAAATGCACAACAGAGTTTCTGAATATTTCACTGAAACAAACTGTGAGTCTGTAGCTGCCACCTACACAACACTGTGTTTCTACATAATATACATGACATGACTCTTCAGCTGTACAGAAAATGTAAATATTATTGAATTCATTCATTCATTCATTCAGAACCAAGTCCATTATACTAACATCTGTGTCAACATCTGGAGACCACACCTCAGTAGCTGTGAGGTCTCAGCTCAGTAAAACAAAAACAAAGAGCAGCTTCATAGTTGAAGGATTTGTGTGACACACTGCTGTGGACCATGATGATCAGGAGCACAACAGTTAGTGTCAGCAGGTATGAAGCAAACATCATCTCCTGATTCTCTGAAACCTTCATCCTGGTCAAGGTCATGTGAGGCTGAACCTGTTCCAGTTCACACCAGGTGAGTTTCTGGGTTCTCTTGTTCCGTCAGAAGTTCCATTAATCCATCAAACCCAAACATTTGACTGAAATAAACTGAGTCTGTATCTGCCACCTCCACAACACTGTGATTCTATGATAACATACATACATTTATGAATCTGTTCAGTTTAACTCACTGTTTGGTGGCAGGAGTACGAGGCCAAACACAGGTAAAACTGTAATAGACACAGAACAGAGATATTCATTCACACGTTCATTCATTAGAGTTCTTTATTTTCCATGGTGCTCAAACATTGAACAGGGTTCAATACATTCCTGGGGAGGTAAGCCCGCCCAAGACCAGGTGATTGAAAGGTTGGCCTATCGAATATCGAAAGCAATTAGGGAAAAGCAAAAGCAATAAAATTTCAATCTTTTAAAAAATATATTTTTTTTATATTTCCACCATTGTCTTATTCCTTTTTAAATGGATTATTTTTATGGCAGTCCTATGACTCCATCTGTCTGACTTAACTCTGACAAACTACAGACACAAGAGTAAGATCTGTAATTCAAATAACTGAAAACAGTCTGTTCCTCTGCACAAAAAGATGTTGCTCATTTATTTCTGTGTGGCCTGACTCCTCTGGGATAATGTTACAGTAAATAATTATACTAATATAAATGACATGATTTATACACAACTGTTGGTCATAGTGTCACAGGAACAGGAGAGAGGACACAGTTCATGTCTGGTGTGTCACATGTGACCAGTGTGTTAGATTAATAAAGTCTGGATGGACTCACCAGGCAGCATGATGTCCTCCAGCCGACTGCAAACTGCTGCGTTCAAGAATCTAAAAGGAGAAAAGTTCAAATGTGAACTAGTTGTTCAGTTGTTTTACTTCAGTGTTATATCAGTTCATCTGACCGTGAACGTCCAGTGTAACTTTCTAAGTGACTGATGGTGTGGCGTCCCCGCTTCACACACACAGAGCCCGTTAACTTCTCTGGGCACAAACAGCAGATCCACATATTAACCTTCATGTTCCAGCAGCTACGTGTTAAACTGTGAAACTACATCATTTCTACATCATCGCTGTTTTCAGATCAGTTACTGAACTGACTGTGAAGATAAACTGTGAATTTGATCTGAACAAAATACAGGAGGATCAATGTTTTTTAATAGCTGTATTATTAACTTACAACACTGATATATCTCTACTTTATTTTCTAGTTTAATTACTCTAATTTCTCTTGATCTAGTTTTAGCAGAGTTCACCTCTTGCTGTGACACAACAAAGCAAAGTGATAAATGAAACAGGAAAGAAATCCAGTTATTAGAACGAGAACATGATGAAGACTGTGGCTGGTCAATCATTCTGAATGACTGAATTAGCTGTTAACTCTTCCTCTGTGTGTCATGGGCTGTGATGAGAAGCTCAGTCACTTGGACTTTGAAGAAACATTAAAATCCTGATTTTCTCAGGAAGGTTGTGTGTTGTCAGCCTACGTCTTGTCCCATCAGTCCACTGCTCAGTATCATGAGACCCGGATCCTGTAATAATGAGACAAGTGATTTCCGGTGTTTCTCTCTTTATACAATGAGCTTCAGTTTTCGTAAACATTGAAACGTCCGCAGATATGTCTCCTCTTACGGGACAAAGACAACAAGCAGCTCCATAGCTGCACCCGGAACTGTTTACTCCAGCACACCTGCAGCATACGTCATCTACATGACATGCGCACACCGCACCTTTTATAATAATATAGTATGATAAGAACTTTTATAATAATATAGTATGATAAGACCTTTTATAAAGTCTTATCATACTATATTATTATAAATAATACATCCATGGTTTAGCAGGTTTTTGACCAGTGAAACGGGCTGAATTAGCTCCGAGAGTTTATAAACTAGTTCTTTTACCGATGATACATCGAAATAGCTCAGATCCAGGGCCTCGGACAGTTTAGAGCAATTTGTCATGTGAAGATATGTACAACCTGTGTGTGTGTGTGTGTGTGTGTGTGTGTTTCCTTTCAGTATAAATCTGAGACCGTTCTGAGATGCGGAAGTTCTCCCGGCGGTGGGCGTGGTTTCAGCGCCTCAGCGGACACGCCCCCAGCGTTCCAAAGTTGATAATACTGTTTATTTTCTCACAAGTTTAAAACTTAAATTTATATATTTGGCAATAAATGTTTTTCTGCTTTAGAGAATCGTTATAAGAATGCTCTCCTGACTTCTCTTTATTACAAACATTTTACTTTTTTTTTTTTTAACTTGAGTCAAAACACATTCTGGAGTAAGGACACACACAGAAACTCCTCAATATCATCATCATCATCATTTTATACATAAATACACAAGAACAGCTCAAGCTGCTGTAGTAAAATGCTCAGTGTGGTGGACTACACATCATTACGCAATAATAAAGTGAACTTCATCTTCACCTTTAAGCTTTTCACCGTGTTCACATGATGAAACATTCAGACTCCATCTTATCTGATGGTGTTGCTCTCTCTTGTTGTAGTTGTATGTCTGTTGTATGTCTGTGTTCTCCTCCTGTCTGTTTGTGTGTAACTGCTTTAAGATCCACCTCAGTCATATTTTGTGTTTCCAGACATTCTCAGCCTATAAAGCTGATTCTTGAAAGATAGTTTCAGTTCATCCTGTAAATGTGGCCACTGTGCCTCCGATAACAACAACAGACAGATTATCAGCTGCTCCTGCCTCCTACAGCTTTCAAAAGATAAGGAAAAAAAGTTATATAACAATTATAATAATATACAACGATGGTAATGTCATATTATAGAATTATCAAATTAAAGAACGTCTTCAGGATACAAGATAATGCTCATATATGATTTTACGATGACACAACTTTACATCAGAGGTAAAGAACATAACTGAACACTTGAACACTTATTATCCCTGATTTAACTCAGAAAAATAAAAAAGGTATTCACAAACACTACTGTTGTTAACATGTTTCAACTGATATTATCACTCATAGCAAATGAGATGAAATCATGACAAAGTCTGATCAGACTTCACCTCACTACTTGATGTTAGAGCTTCACCTGCTGGACAAACAGTGTAAATACACAGGACAGGAGCAGTGGGTCTCAGTGGATCTCTGGATCTCTCCTCAGTTTAACCACTGACTGAAATTTGGTGATTTTGTGATTAGGAACACTCATATAAAATAAAAACATTTGAGCTTTATGAAACTTATATTGTTATTTAGTGACACTGCTGGAGGTTGTTCACTCAGCTCAGAGATACTTTTTTTTTAATTAATTTGAATTAATTTTGATTTTTTCATTATTTTTTGCATATCTTTCAGCCCAACTACACATTAACATCACAACACAGTGTCTGAGATAGACACTGTGTTGTGATGTTACAGGATATCAAGTCAATATCAAATCAATCAGCCAACTGATCAATAACTTTCCTGTGACAGACAAGAGGACTGTAACTACGACTCAGCTCTCTAATCAACAAGAAACATAAATAGCATTGAAACTGCAGTGTGGGCTTTGCTTGTCTTTTTAATTTCATTACATTTTATTTTGTTTGAATGTTTAATATTTGCTTGTGTCAAGCAAGTGGCAACAGAGAATGAATCAGATTTCAGGCTTTTTAACTGCAGCTGTTTCATACCTGAACAGGTGAAGATAAAATCTGAACTAGAAACAACAGCCACTGTTCTGTTCTCCAGTTTATTTAATGACCAAGACACAGACCAAGAGGCCCCTCTACAGACTGTGTAACATGTGTCCTGCAGTTTGCAGAGTCAGTTCCCTGTTTTATTTCACTTTTAAGACATTTCTGTAAAATACCTTTTATTGTGTTGAGTCTTTTTAATTTCGTGACATTTTATTTTGTTTGAATGTTTTATATTTGACTAGTGTCAAGCAAGTGGCAACAGAGAATGAATTAATAGGAAACTGGCTGAAATGGAAAGAAATAGAAAAATGCTGCTGTGATATATGAAGAATCACAAACAACAACCATAGTGACAATTCAGATGAAATCAAAATCTTTATTTTTCATGCAGTGGACACAAAAAAGCAGCAGTGTGTTGGCCTGTATGTTGTTCTAAAATTAAAGGGAAAATACAAAACTTTCAGTCGTATGTATGATCCACATCAAACAGGATATGTCAATTTACATAAACACTTATTAGTATAATGGTGTTCCAGTCGTGGTAATAGTGGTAACACTAGGTAGGTATTTAGGCAGGTAATGTAATCATGGTACCAGGTTCTTCCTCAGTGTTGAACACGTTCTTTCCCAGTATAAAGTTCCCCACTGTTCTCCTCTCAGACCAGCTGTTCCCCAGCTGAACAACCCTCAGCTCAGACACTGAAGAGAAAATGAGATGTACTATTACAACACATACTACAGTATATTAATAATGATTTCAATGAGTCTTTATAAAACCAGAACAACTCCATGGTCAGAGCTGCTTCTGTGCTTCATGGGATCCATCTTGCCTGCGACTGTTAAGTGTTGGGACCCAGATCATTCAGGGTGGGGGAGACCACATGTTCCTTTGTTCTACAGACAAAGGAAGGGCCCTGTGAACATCATTCCCCACAATCCTCCACTTTTCACACCTGGTGAGAACCTCCCATACAAACCCTTACTGACCTGTAAGTGTTGGTCACTGGGTGACATGTGAATCTGTAGACAGCCAATCAGATTTAACAGCAGGACAATTATTGTGGTCACAAATTAGCATATGGATTCTATACACTACAAGTTAAAGCACTAAAGCCACGTATTTCAAGTCCCACCAATAACTAATATAAAACAGTGTCTAACAAGTGGAGAAGCTTGGTGATCAGTTTCTTCATAAACCAACACAGTGGAAAATATGAAGAAAAAAAAACTGCAGAGCAAAACCTTTGTCTGCCCCATGTGGCAGTGAGAGGAATTACACAAATACAGAGAAATTTCCAATGTGCCAAGACAATAATTCATCATTTAAGTAGAGGAAATATAATATTCTTGGTGTTGTTAATATTACTTTAATATTTCTTAATTAGTTATATCTCCATTATTTTGGCTGTGCTGTGGTTGAGATGAATCTTGGCCCAAACATTGAAGCAGAACCAGTTGACAAAGGTCCCAGTGAGTCCATATTTTACATCATTACAGCCTCATTCATGTTGTTCTGCTCATGACACAAATATCAACAGTGAACATGGTGATTACATAAAGATCACAACACAACCTACAAACAGACTCACAACTGGTAATGAAGATGTTTGAGCTCCACCTGCTGGACCAAGGAGGTGCAAAGCATTTCAACAGAAACCAGCTGAAGAGTTTTTCCAGGGACCAGCTGCTGACACAACAGTTTCACTACAAGGTCCATTTAGTAGCTGTTCTCATGTTTTTGATTATATCACATGGGCTTCATCAGTAGATGAACTTTGCCCTGCTGTGTTGATGTTCAAATACCCATTATTCTCAGCACTTAAAAATTCCAGGATAACTGAGCAAACTCCATCTGCTGATGAAGATCACGTGAAACAACCAAAAGCTCCAAGACAAATGAACCTTTAGTCAGTGACAGAGGATGTTACATAGTGAGTGCAGTGAATCCCAGATGTGAAGGTGTCTCACATGATGTCCGTACGTAAACTCTGTGGCAGTTGCTAAAATAGTTGTATTTATTCATGTATATTAGTCGTGGATTTCTATTGAACAATCAGTTATAAAGCATCTGTTCTTTACATAAAACTAACCAGAGAAACAACAAAACATTCATAGTCTATAATATCAGTGTTTATTATTTTATTATTTTGATTATTTCAGTTGATGAGCAGTTAAAATGACGATCATGTTTAATATTTCATATTTGCTGATATTTGTTCTGTGGCTGTTGCAGAGAAAACAGGAAGTACAACATCTAAACTTTTTTTTACTTATATTAGAAACATCACATTCAAAATAAAACTAAAATAAAACTAAAATAACTATGAAAAAGCAGAACTTCCAGACACTGAAAATTAAAAAACAAAAAGGTACAAAGCGCAGAAGAAAAGACCAGAAACACCGGCTCTTTTTACAATACTCAAACCTTTTTAAGGGGAAAACTTTAACATTTACCCTCTCTATGATTATTTTACCAAACTTTACAGAAAACACTTTGAAGCAGAGAAGATCCTGAATGTATCACTTTCAGCAACATGATTCAGTGATCGTGAAGATCTTTCACCAAACCTTCACCACAGCACTGTCCCATCATAGAAACGTTAGAAAACTGTTTATCTGTTGTTCATCTCCTGCCACCAGCAGAGTCGCTGATTCAGGAAATGCTCCAACAGTCGGATCAGAGCGTCGGGACAAATGACAACTGTGCAGCTGATGAGAGAACAGGCAGCTGTGGGGAGGTTAGGTTCACAGTGGATTACTGAGAGTCTGTCTGTTGTGTTAGTGCAGAGCAGAGTGACGGTGACACCTCACCATACAGGAGAACAACACCTGTAACCGTGGCAACTGTGCTCAACAAAGATGGTGACGGCTGTAGCCTCAAAATACACAGAAGATATAAAAATCAAAACATGGAACAAATGAATCAAATGAACAAATGAACGCTGCACAACTACAGAACATTTTATGTCTTAGACTCCACACTTGAGTTCACCCTGAGGGACACCAGCATCAGCATCAGCATCAGCATCAGCATCAGCATCAGCATCAGCATCAGCAGAGTTTCAGGCCAAGTACAAGACGTTTTTCACTGTTGTTTTTAGGTGTTCAGGACAGAATTTCTTGATTTGTCTGGGATAAAAAATCAAATAACTGCCATAGAGTGGGATCAGGATCAGTTTGTCTAATAACTTAAACGTTCATATGATTTATTAAATCATGTGGGAAGATGACACAGTTCTGTGTTTCCTTGCTGAACCACAGAGGAGGAACAGTAAAACAAAGACTGTAACTCTGAAAGATGATGACTTGATCTGTGGAACTCAGACGGCTGAAGCCTCAGGTTAAACTCAGATGAACTTGAAAACATTTTCACACATAAAGACTGAATTTTATCCCCTATACACAGTGTGGGCTCATTCAAAGGGATCTAGTTCTATCCACTAAGAACAGGGTAATGATACACAGATGAACTCTGAACATACTGAACATAAAGTAAAATCTGAGCCTATTCTTTCATGTTATAGTTCATTAGAGAGCAATAATATCCTCAAGCATTGAACTTGTTAGTTGCATTAATCTTTGTTTCAGGCTGGATGTTGGACCTCAGCTTCAACACACTGAATAACCTGCTGTCTCTGCAGCTTAGTACATGTTGAAGTAGCTGATTTACAGAGATGGTGAAACAGATGACTGCAGCTGTATTTGAGGTGTCCTGATATACAATGTTAGTACACACCTGGCAGCCAATCACAATCAAGTATTTTTTGTGTCATGGCATTAATTCAATTCAATTCAATTCAATTTTATTTGTATAGCGCCAAATCATAATATACATTATCTCAAGGCACTTTACAGGGTAAGGTCAAGACCTTACTTTGTTAAAGAGAAAAACCCAACAGTTCCCACAACGAGCAAGCGCTTGGCGACAGGGGGGAGGAAAAACTCCCTTTTAACAGGAAGAAACCTCCAACAGAACCGGACTTAGGGTGGGGGGGTCTGCCTCGACCGGTTGGGTTTAGGGGAAGATAGAAAGAGGGGGAGGGGGAGGAGAGGGGAGAGAAGAGAGAGAGACCAGGAACAGCTGTTGTGGTAATGGCGTTATTAATATAAATTACAGTACATAACAGAGCAAGTCCTCAAATCTCCATGCTGCATACAACACTGAAGAAACAAATCACAGCAGCAGGAGACATGAAGGAAAGAGGCAGAGAGAGGAGAAGCAAAAACTACAGGGAGAAAAAAACAAAAAACAATTTGTGCATGTAGTCAGAGAGAGAGAAACGGAGACAAAATAGGAGAGACGCCCAGTGAATCATGGAATCCCCAGCAGTCTAGCCTTAGCACCTATAGACTAAGATGTGTCAGGACATAACCCGAGCCAGCCCCAACTGTAAGCTTTACTAAAAAAGACAGTTTTAAGCCTGATCTTAGAGTAGAGAGGGTGTCTGCCTCCCGAACCCACACTGGGAGCTGGTTTCACAGGAGAGGAGTTCTCTGATACTGAAGGCTCTGCCCCCACCTTCTACTCTTACAAACTCTGGGAACCACAAGTTGACTTGCATTTAGAGAGCGATGATCCTATTGGGAAAATAGGAACTATAAGCTCTTCAATGGTACGATAGTAAGCATACATTATGGCTTTGTAGGTGAGGAGAAGAGTTTAAATTCTATCCTGGATTTTAAAGGAGCCAATGCAGAGAAGCTAAACAGGAGAGACGTGATCTCGTTTCCTCGTTCCGTTCAGTACGTCGCTGCCGCATTCTGGATCAATTGGGAGGCTTTTTACTGAACATTTTTGAATTTCCTGACAATTAAGAGTTACAGTGTCCAGTTCTTGAGGTAACAAATGCACAAACTAGTTTATTCAGCATCCTTAGACATAGAATGGGGTCTGATTTTAGCAATTATTTGCCATGGAGAAGGCAGTTCTAGAGACTTGCTTTTATTGTGAAGTAAAGAGTAAGTCCTGGTTTCAAAAATGGACCCAAGTTTCTGAGTAGCACTTGGAGGACAGTATGTTCATCAGAGTCAGTATATTATCAACATTAGTGTTGTTGTCTCTTGAGTGTTTGGGCCCTAATTTGACATAACTTCAGTTTTTGTTACAGTGAGCTCCACCTGCAATGGCAAACATCTAACTGAAATCTCCACAAACTGAAGTGCTACATCATCTGGTTTCAACCAGAGAAAAGAAGAAGCAGAAAGAAGCAAACTGGTAAAACATGCTGCACTTATGAGACATTTAGAAACCAAAGAAATCACTAACACGAGTCCACCAAGTTGGTTTTTCTTTCATGAGTTTCTCAGTCAAGTCTTCTCTTTGTTTCATGTGTTTCCTGCAATTTTTCTTTTCCTCCTTCATTTTACAACTCTGCATTTCCTGTACCTGTTTCCAACTAAAATCAATGATTTTTTAGATGTATTTTCCGTATTGTGACAGAAGCTTCCTAACTCATTGATTTCTCTCAGATCTGTTTTCCTCCTTTTGATTTCCGTGTGGGCTGGAAGTGCCTGTAACCAAGGTCATACTCTCATATCCTGTTCTCCATGTGCTTACAATTGTTTCCTCTGAGTGAGTCTTGTTGATATTTCTCTCTGAATTCATTGAACTCTTCAGCTTTCTTTCTGGCTTCCTCCTCGTACGTCTTCTTCAGAGTCTCCAGGTTTGTTTATACTTTCATTTAATTCTTTTACGCTACTTTTTCCTCTTTTCTCTTCTATCTGATCCTCTTCTTCTCTTCTCTTTTCATATTTCTCTCTTTCCTTCTTGTACTTTTCTTCAAGTTCTTCAATTCTCATTTGCTCCTCCTGTCGTCTCTGTTCCTCCTCTTTCTTTTGTTTTTCCTTCAGCTCTCTTCGTTCCTCCTCCCAGGCCTCTTGCTTTTTCATCATCTCTTCTCTGCTCTTCTCTAACTCTGATTCAACACTTTTCTTTTTCTCTTTTTCTGACTGAATCTGTTTGTCCAAATTTTCACGTTGGATTTTCAGATCCTGACGATATTTTTCTTCCTCAGTTTCCCTTTTCCTCCTCTCTTCTTCTCTCTTCTCCTGTTCTTTCTGTGTTTGCTCTCGCTCCTTCTTTATCTTTTCCTCCATTTCTTTTAGTTGTTCCATTCTCAGTTTTCTCTCACGTTCAGTTTCTTCTCTCTGTTCTTCTCTTTTCTTTTCATATTTCTCTCTTTCCTTCTTGTACTTTTCTTCAAGTTCTTCAATTCTCATTTGCTCCTCCTGTCGTCTCTGTTCCTCCTCTTTCTTTTGTTTTTCCTTCAGCTCTCTTCGTTCCTTCTCCCAGGCCTCTTGCTTTTTCATCATCTCTTCTCTGCTCTTCTCTAACTCTCTGTCAACACTTTTCTTTTTCTCTTTTTCTGACTGAATCTGTTTATCCAAATTTTCACGTTGGATTTTCAGATCCTGACGATATTTTTCTTCCTCAGTTTCCCTTTTCCTCCTCTCTTCTTCTCTCTTCTCCTGTTCTTTCTTTCTCTGCTCTCGCTCCTTCTTTATGTTTTCCTCCATTTCTTTTAGTTGTTCCACTCTCTGTTTTCTCTCTTGTTCCATTTCTTCTCTCTGTTCTTCCATTCTTCTTTTCATTGCTTCCTTTTCTTCCTCATGTTTTCTTTCTAGTTCCTCTCTCTCCCTCTTCATCTCTTCTTCCTTCTCCTTCAGGATCCTCTTCATTTCTTTCTGTATCGCTGCTTCAGCCTCTTGCAGCATCTCATTAGTGTAGCAGCTGCCTCCATTTCTCTTCACCATGGCGTCGATCTTCTTTATCAGCTCACTGACTTGTGTGTGGTTCCTTTTATCACGGTTATTAAACACATGGTATCTTCCTCCACAGTCAGAGATCAGCTTCTTGAAGGAATCATCACATTTTTGTTCGATGTACTCATCAATTGGCAGCTCAGCCTCCTCCACATCATCTCCTCTAGTTAAAAGAACGATGGTGAACTTTTCAGAATTCTTCCCAAATCCCTCCTTGATGAGTTTCAGTGTCTCCTTCTCCTCTTGTGTGAGTCGGCCGATCTGTAACACTAACAGGAAGACATGTGGTCCTGGAGCCAGGAGACTGATACATTTCACCATCTCCTCATTAACCTCTTCATGGGACAAGGTTGTATCAAACAGACCAGGAGTGTCGACCACAACGACAGGACGACCGTCCACTTCACCCTGAGCTTTCTGACACAGTTTGGTAACTGATGTTTGACTTGGTTCAGCTTTAAACTCTTTTCTTCCCAGAATGGTGTTCCCTGTAGAGCTCTTTCCACAGCCAGTCTTCCCTATCAGCACAATCCTGAGACAATCTGGACTCTGAGTCTCTTCATCACCTGTAACATCAACAGAAACTGAGTTTACCTCAAATGATGACTGTTGCTATTTTCACCCGACAGTGTGGGACACAGAGAAGACATTCAGATGTTTCTTGCATTAATACAGTACTCACCAGTGATCATGTTCTTCTTCAGTTCAGCCTGCAGCTTCCTGATGCTTTTGTCCTGTTGAAATATCTTTTTTATTTGGCCATGTGCTAAAGTTTGTGTTGTGTAGCCTTGTGGTTTATTCTCAAAGTGTCTCATCTTCTCCATGGTGTCCAACAGCTCAGGGATCTGCTGCTTGTCCTTGATGTTGAGAACAACAGATCTTCCTCCACAGCTCTGAAGCAGCTCCTGGATGTCTCTGCTCTTTTCTACAAAGTTAACAACAGCTGGAGCTGTAGGATCTGACTCCACAGTGAACAGAATCATGGTGAAGTCATTGACTTCAGAGCTGAATGTGTTCTGGATGGTCTCTAACTCTCCCTTGTCTTCATCAGTGAGGGGACCCACAGGTAGGACCAGGATGAAGGCATGGACGCCCTCAGGATCACAGAGGGAGATACACCTGAGAGATTCCTACATCACTTCCTCCTGAGGTTTTCCAAACAAGGCAGGAAGCTCCAACAGGGAAACCCGACGTCCACACACCTCTCCCTGATGTTTAACACACTCTGAGGAGTTGGAGACTGAATGAAGCTCTGTCTGACCTAAAATGACCTCAGCTGCTGAAGTCTTCCCTGCTCCTCTCCTCCCACACAGAACCAGGTTTAAAGCTGGTTTCATCTGTTCAGACTCTTCAGTGAAGGTGAGGAAGGTTCCTTTGTTTTCATCAACAATGTTCTCAATCTTCTGCATTAACTGATTGTGATCATCTTCAGACATGTGGTACTGTCTTCCTCCACAGTCTTTAAGCAGCTGAGTCACAGTGGGTTGTGTTTCCCTCTTCTTCTTTGTGATGACGGCCATTGAGTGTTTAAAAGCATCTTGACCAAACAAACTCAGGATGAAGTTCAATCTTTGTCTGTTCTCCTCAGTGAAATCAGAAGGCTTCACTAACAGCAGCAGAACATTTGGTCCAGGAGAACAAAGACTCTTCACCTCTTCTCTCACTGCTTGCACAGACAGACTAAACATGTCTGGAGCTTTCACCACTGTTACTGGTTTTCCTCTCCACTCTCCACTGTTGACCTGACGTTGTTTTTGGAGTTGTTTTAGGATGAAGTTACCAAGTTTTGTCTTTTTGTCATCATTTTTTCCCACCAGTACAATCCTGAGTGAAGATACTGTAAGAAAACAGAGAAATAATGTCACAGTTTGGAGTTGGTATCAACAGGTGAGTGAACCTCAGATACGAAGACACTGCAGGTAGTTTGATCAAAATGTATCTGAAGCCTTCTGTCCAGAGCCCTGACACAGGCTGTCCCCTGTCTGATCAATGAAGGAACAGGACTATGAGGCAGCCACCGCCCTGATCAGGTCCAAATACACAGTCCAAAACCTACACATGACACTGAAGAGACGAGTCAATCAAGACAGCTCAACAACATCCAGAGACTTTTGTCTTTCAGGGCAAATGTCCACTGTGTAGCTTTGAACTCCCTCAATGATCTGTCCCAGGAAGATGAGTCAGGCTTCATGTTCTCCAACTCTCCCTTCACTAAGTGTGTTGAGTTCAGGAGCTCCTCACACTGGTGTTATCTGAGCTGAAACTCATTATAATATTGGATGAAGAATATGGTCCTGAACATCTACAGCTACATGTGGTAACATGTATTTTTTGACTGTGCATTATAAACACAGTTGGTGCATTAAGTAACAGCCCTGCTGTAAATACTCAATTCTTGAAGTTTATAATGTTCAGTTTGTGTTGAAACTGTGTCAGAAAGGTGCAGATTCAAAGATATACTGACGGTGTTTCTGTTATTTTGTCTGCCCCATTTATATTATTGAGATTACTGAAATTATAAAATATAAAAAATGTACATAAAGATTTCTTAGGTTTATTTAAGATAAAGATAAAGCACAGAAGTAGTTCAGCTTTTTTATGACTTACCTATTTAGAACATAAACTGTTGGCAAACCTAACTCACCTGTTTATATTTTATTAAGGACTAAAGTTATGGAGAATTGAGGGCGTGGCCTCTTTGAGTGACAGGTAGGTGAGTGCATGTTTGCCACAACCTGACATGAACTGAAGTCTCAGCTCCTCACATGCCCCACCTCTTTGACCATATTTGGATTAGATGGGAGTTAGGGGCGGAGTCAGACACTGCCAAGATGGCGACCACAGAGCAGCTCACTCCTGTGGGTGATGTCACAGAGGCTCCGCCCACCTTTATTTACAGTCTGTGATGACATTGTCTAATGACTGACTTTGTTTCACTTGATTTTTCTGGATGACAATCTGTTACTGGACTAACACTGTAAATGCTGATACAAAAAACAAAGAGAGAGAGAGAGAAATAGAAAACGTGTGAGCGACCAAGACAGAGGATCCACATATGGACAGAGGTGAAATTTTCAGGTTTATCAGTGAAGTGTTGAACAGACTGACTCAGCTGACAGAAGCAGGTTTTCTCCTGAATGGGTCAAACACAAGTCGAACACATGTCGAGTATCTAAGTCATCAGAGGCATTAATTTACTTACACTGGTTGTTTGTGCTTTCAACTGATGATGGAGTCTGTGATGTAGACCGAGGTTTAATCCCTGTTAAAAAACAAAATCAATATGAATCACAGTAAATCAACTTTCTCCCAGATCTCTACTGCATGATCATCATCTGTAAGTGTACTTACATCTGGAGATGAAGCCTCCTGTTGAATGAGACGTCTGCTGTGACTGTACTCCTGTTATGAAATGTTCTGGTCCTGTAAAAATATAAATCCATTAATTGAAGAAACCTTAAACTCAGTGTTCAAACCTGATCATGGATGAGTTTTATTCATCAAATATAAAAACTGTTCCTGCACTTACTCTGAGCTGTAACAGGATCCAGGTTGACACGACCTCCTGCTCCTTGATGACCCCTCGATGAGTCTGATGTTGCGTCTTTGAAAACATCACAGCTCACATGTTCTCCATTGTTCTGCTTCACCACCTGATCCAGATGTGTTAACAGCTGTTGATGTTCAAGGTTCTTCTGCCACAACAACCTGGATCTACATTCTCTGATAATGTCTCCTAATGTTGGATTTTGTACATATTTATCTATGGAACCTGAACTCTCCTCTCTGGGTGCTGAGATTAGAACCAGTGAATGATCAAATGATCGATCACTGATCTTTTCAAGGACTGATTGTAGCCTCAGTTTCTGTTCCTCAGTGAAGTCTTCAGGCTGTAGAACCAGCAGGAACACATGAGGTCCAGGATCAGAGAGTCTCACACAGTTCTCTACATGTTCTGTCAGTTTGTGTTCAGAGATGTCAGGATGAAGCAGATCTGGGGTGTTGATGAGGACTATCTCTTTCTCCTTCCACTGTCCTCTGACTCTCTGACAACAGTCTGGTTCTTCCTCAGTGTTGAACACGTTCTCTCCCAGTATGAAGTTCCCCACTGTTCTCCTCTCAGACCAGCTGTTCCCCAGCAGAACAACCCTCAGCTCAGACACTGAAGAGAAAACACTGAATTATAAAAGACAGATAAAGTGAAGACTTCCAAACTGAATCTGTCACTGCTTATTTATTAAGGACTTAAAGAAACTTAAATGTGATTTACAGGTTCTAGATAATATTTAACTTATTCTGTTAAATCCTACAATCTGTGAATCACTGTGGATTCAGATTCATGGAAACCAGATCTCAGTTCAGTTTGACTCACTGTGAGGTGGCAGCAATTCAAAGCTGTCACTGCGCTTCACAGGCTGCTCATCACCTGTCATTGAGACGACACAGAGACGTCAACATTCACTCAGTCATCTTTCATTCATATTCTGTAGTAGGTCTGGTTATGACAATAACACTGGAGGAGAGGACAGAGGCTTCATTAGTCAGATACAGTTAACATGCAGGGGGTTTATTGTAAATACAGGGAGCTGCAGTCTCAAAAAATATATTTGAACTTTCACTCACTTCATCCTAAAGAACAGCTCATGTACTCATTAGTTAAATTTACAATAAATTAAAATTATAAAACAAATTTGATTTGAATTAAAATGATGCAACAGCCCACACAGAAATGTGATATATGACAAATATTATCACATATTTACATCCTCTTATATAAATATACATTATATGAAGATTTATAACATAAATGAAAAACCCACAGTAAAACTTGTATATGTGCATAAATCTATATATGCTTAAATATCTATATGATTATTTTTATATGATATAACATGTTGCAACCATATTTGCTAATGATACATAATTAATTTATATCTGCAGGTTTATTAACCAACATACATATAAAAAATCTATATGCTTATATATGTTTTTCTTAATAATATTAAACATGTTTATCTCCTCAATCTGGGAAAGTGGCGTCAAACATTTGGACCCAACCGTGCATAATATCAACATACGTGTGTGTGTGTGTGTTAACATATATCTACTACATAAGCACATATACAAGTGTGTTTGTATTTTATATGTACATCTGTGAATCTGCTAAAACCCTGGAGCAACACACACAAGAAATGAACACATGAACTGCACATGTGTCCTGGTCTCATTGTGAACCAGTGTGCAGCGTTTAGGCCTCTGATAAACCTTCACACTGGACTTCCTGGATCAGAGTCCATCCTCTCACCTGTGTCTGTATGAACACGGACACAAACACAGTCCACTGAGTTTTTAACAGGATGTTTTCAGTGTGAACGCAGCCTGACATGGCAACAGTGTGGGAGGACAGGTAATCCAGACTGATGGAGTGTGAGTGGACTCACCTGGTGCTGCAGTGGCCATGATGCTGCAGGTGTAACAATCTAAAGGAAGAACACACACACAACGGGTTTATTCCATCACCATGTTTTCCTGCTACTGAAAGATGTTGCTCTGGCTCACACTGTCACTTACATGTGGTGTTGTTGTGTGTGTGTGTGTTCATGTGGTGTCTGCTGTGACATTAACAACATACTGGACTAGACCTGCAGCCTGAGCAGACGCTACACATGATGCTGATCAATCACCAGTTATCAGTTATTCTGATCGGTGCCACTGATCAGCTGTGACTTCTGTGGTTAAATTACAGTCTGTGTGTTATATATTATGTGCTATGTTTGTGCTTGTATATACACATTCAGAAATATGTTAAATGTATTTTTAGTTTCCTCTATTTTAATTATTTTATTGATCGCTACAGTTTGTGAACCAACATTGTCTAAACACACAGATTAAGTTACATTTATTTATACTGAACTAAGCACAAAAAGTAAGGAAATTTGTGTTTGGTAGATTATTTCTTTGTTGTAACAATGCTTCTTGGCAATAAATCTTATACCGGTGGAAAGCCTGTTTATTTCCCTTTTAAACGGTGCCACTTTTGTGAGGAACATGCATTTGTAGGATGAGCAGCAGAGCTGAGTGTGTGGGTTGTGCCCATGAAAGATTTGCCAAATCTGCTCTGCCAATCAGCTGTTTTTTGCACAACTTGAAGACAAAATCATAACTCGATGATATTTATGAAGAGTTTCGATCCTTCACTTCATCTGATCATGTATATTTCATTTCATGTTTGTAATATTAATGCAGAAATCTTTTTCATGTTAGTTCTATATTTGAATTCTTTACTTTCCTGGATCTCTTGCTGCTCCAGCTTGTGGAAACAAGAACAAATTGAAAATGTAATTTAAATTAAATTTTTTATGCTAATGCCATGACTCAAAACAATGTCATTGTCTGTGATCAATGAAGGAAATAGTTCCGTGAGCGGGAGCAGCATGACTGCGATTGGCCCACTGTGGGTTTGGGGGTGTAACCGGATTGTGACGTCACGCCTCGACCACGCCACGCCCCCTGGTCTGCAGGCTGCAGCCGGACCAATCAGGGGCGGACCCTTCTCTCCTTTTCACCCAACGAATAAACATTGTCCTTCCAAAATAAACTTCCGCCAGCAAAACAATCGTTTTATTTCGATTGTTATTTTTCAGTCGTTGTGGGCCAAAATGAATTATTGATCCAGGAAGTTCATCTCTCTGAAAATCTATATAATCTAACTACAACCTCATCAATGTCCGTCACTGATGGTTGAGTTTGGTATTTCCGCTTCACACACACAGAGCCCGCGAACTTCTCTGGGCACAAACAGCAGAGATTCACATATTAACCTTCATGTTCCAGCAGCTACGTGTTAAACTGTGAAACTACATCATTTCTACATCATCGCTGTTTTCAGATCAGTTACTGAACTGACTGTGAAGATAAACGGTGAATAAGGAAATAGGCGACAGGACGATCGGTGTTTTATTTTTTCATTTAATAAGTATTAATAAAGTAAGTATTATATTTTAATAAGTAAGTATTGTCAACCTAAGACACCGATATATATTTTATTTTATTCTTTAGTTAAATCTTGAATCTTGATCTAGTTTCAGCGGAGTTCACTCACCTGCTGAATTTCTTGCTGCGATACGAATCAAAGTGAAAGTGAAAGTCTTCTGTTTCCTGTCTGCGCCCCCCCCCCCCACCCCCCCACCCCCCCTCCATGCTCGCTCCCGAACGGCGCGGAGCACGCGTTCATGTAAAGCTCGCACCCGAGAGGCTGTGCTCGTACCACTGTTGAACTGTGACACGCAGCATCCCCCTGTTTTAATCAGTGATGGAGAGAATCACTGAACACTTCAAATATTTGGGGAAAAAAAGAGAAATAGACTTTACATTAAAGATGATGTGTTTTAATTCATAAATGCAAAGGCAGCAATAACAAGTAAAAACTGAAAATTTGTTATTCAAAAAAATAAAAATCAAACCATCAGGCGTGGGGGATATCATGTTACATCATTTGTATTCAAGTTTCTGGATAAGCCAAAAAGAAATTGTCTGGTGACTTTATCCATGAACAGTTTCTCATTTGATTGTCTGGATAATTGTCTTTATGATACATATCAATATCACAACAGAAATTCACAATGTCACCACCCAATAATAGCACGAATACATCCTGAATATCATGATCAGTGCCTTAAAACTGATTAAAGATAAAATGATAAACATGTTGAAATATGGGATAAATGTTGATTAAAGAATTATATTTGTTCAACAAACCACATTGTATTATTGAATAAACACCAAAAGTGTTTTCAGTCTTTTTGCCACGTTCACTAATTCCCTCACGATGCATCTTAAAAAGTTGGGACCAGCTCATTCAGTCGATAAGAATTTTACCTTCATGTCAGACACAATCAGTTTCAGATCTGGTTTTGTCTAAACTATTGTGTCACCAGCTTTTCACATGAACTGGTTCCAGAGCAGGTGATCATTTATTTTTATCCATGACTGTTACTACACCTGCTCCATAAACTCATGATGTCCTCACTGTAAATGTACATTTCTTTACAGGGTTAATCACAGTGTCTCATCCTGAAGAATAGATTCAAATTGAATTTCTGAATGAGGAAGTCACAGGTTTCTTTAATTTGGAGAGAATTTGTCATCAATCTTCTATCCTACATCTTTAAATGAAATGAAAGGAACTTTATGCAACATTATGCAGTAAATGTTTCAGTAAATGAACTGGTGTTTTAATTAGTCTGCAGTTCAAACTCTGTAAATTCAGATCTTATTAAACAGCTGCTTAGTTCAGGTTCAACTCACTCTTATATAATTCCACGATGCAGTGCCTCACAGATTCCAGATCAGCGTCCCCTGTAAAGGACAGACAATACACAAATGTACACAACCCACTCTAAAGAGCAAGACAACAAGTGAAGAGAACACAATCAACACATGAATCAGAGATAAACAACAGTTCTGACTCAGTTCAGTTAAACTCTGGGTGAACATACACAGAGCACCTGAACAGCTGTCTCTGTAAAAGACAAATGCTTTCATTCATTAACACTGAAGATTAAAGGACACAAATGTATTAACCTCAAAGCTGTAAACGATGGCTGCGTGTAATTTCTCTTCTTACAATGTTTGTAGTAAATAAGAGGATCTATCATCTATTATCAACCCTGAAACACACAAACTCACAACTGAGCTGAGAAACATGTCACTGAAATAAGAGTTTGTAGCTCCACCTGCACAACACTGTGATTCTATGATAACATACATGAGGATATTTATGAATCTGTTCAGTTGAACTTACGGCAGAGTTGCAGGAGTACGAGGCCAAACACAAGTAAAACTGTAATAGACACAAAACAGAAATATTCATTCACACGTTCATTCATTAGAGTTCTTAGGATGCAGTGTGTGAGATCAGAAAGAGTCACATAACAGTTTGACCTCTACTGTTCACAGGTCAGACAGTCAGACAGATTTCAGTTTATCCAGAAAGCTGCATGTGGTAATGAGGACCTCAGCAGCTCAGCATATAACTGTGGTTGGGATACACATCAGATCAGCTGACCCGGTCCGAACCCTGCAGACCTCTCAGCTCTGTGAGTTCTGGATTACTGGTTGGTCTGAGAGTCAGAGCTAAACATGGGGAAGCTGTCTTTATTTTCCACGGTACTCAAACATTGAACAGATTGTCAGAAGAGCTCAGTGCTGACTACTTTCAAATCCAAACTAAACACCATCACTTTTAATTACATGCACATGGTCTGATCTACAATTTAAAGCTGATAACAGACCAACATCCTCTTTGTATTATTGTCCTCATGATTCAGCTTCTACCAACAGTTTTCTTTACAAAATTAATGTACTTGTTACAGTTTTGATTCCTTGTTTATATATTTATATATATTCATCACCATTAGGAGAATTGTCCCCATAGTTCAGGTGGTGAGTTTGTTTTACTTGTTTTACTTCAGTGTTACATCAGTTCATCTGACCGTGAACGTCCTGTGCAACTTTTTAACTGACTGATGGTGGGGTGTGGTGTCCCCGCTTCAAACACACAAAGCCTGTTAACTTCTCTGGTCACAAACAGCAGAGATTCACATATTAACCTTCATGTTACAGCAGTGTAGCTGGAGCAAGACACCTCCCAACCCGTAGCTGCTGGCGTCTGCTGACACTACTGTAGGCTTGGTGGCATCATAGAAGGGGAGAACAGGGGTGGTGGCCGGTGCAGCTTTAAGTTTGTTAAACGCAACATGCTGCGTGGGCCCCCACATCCACTAGGTCTTTGCCTTCAGTAGTTCATATAGTGGCTGACCCACTGTGGATAACTCTGGAACATACTTTGCCAAGTAGTTCACCATTCCCAGCAATCTCCTGAGTTATGCTACATTTTGAGGTGGAGGAAAGTTGTCTCTGCTTACTCTGTCTGGGTCTGGTCTAATATCCGTCTTGTTGATGATGTGACCCAGAAAGCGAACTTGTCTCTGTTTAAACTTGCATTTAGCCCTGTTCAGTTTTAGACTGGCAGCTTCGATGACTCTCAGTGTCTCAGGTAAGCGCTTGTTGTGGATTTCCTCTGTTTCCCCAGGGACGAGGATATCATCCATGCATATCTCTGTCCCCTCGTGTCCAGCCAAAGTCTCTGCCATTGTCCGTTGAAAAATCTCAGGGGCACTTGTAATTCCAAACGGTAGGCAGTGAAAGGCATATCTCCCAAATGAGGTTATGAACGTAGTAAGCTTCCTGTTGTCTTGATGGAGAGGAATCTGGTAGAACCTGCTTGCTGCATCCAATGTTGTAAACACCTTTGACCCAGTGAGTCTTGGTATCATTTCCTCCATGGTGGGCAGCACATACTTTTCACGTTTCACTGCTCAGTTCAGTCTCCTGAGGTCTGCACAGCACTGAAGGTCCTTTTTATTGAGCTTAAGCACTGGTACCATAGCCGTGCACCATTCTGTTGGCTGTGTGACCTTTTTGATCATGCCTTCAGCTTCCATGCGTTGTAGCTCTTTCTTAACCAGTGGTACTAGTAGCAACGGTACCCGGCTGGCAGTATGCACTGCATATAGCTGTGCGTTCTCCTGAAAGGTAATTCTCACTGGTTCAGTTTTCAACAGTACACTTGTTCCAAAAACATCACTGAACTCGTCTACCTGCTTTACCAGGCCCATTTCCAAAGCCTCAGGGCGAGCTGGTTGGCACACTCCAAATCCAAACGAGTTGACTTTACTCGAAAATCGCTTGGAAACCCGTTGCCTTAACCCGTTTAAGTTTTCACACCACATGAAACTAAACCAGTTAAGTTGTATTAACAGAGAACCTTAAGACATATTCAAGCATACATTAGTAGTCTTTACTCGGAATCATTAGTTTAAATAAATGGAGTCAAAGTTGTATTAAGTAATTATTTTTAGTCAAATGCACATAAATATATCAAATAACAAAGTGTACTACTCAGAATCATTTGTTTATATATGTAATGTCTTTTCTTCTAATTTAATTGTACTTTACTGTTGATTTTAAATACGTTGTTTAAAGAAAATTGTATGAAAGGGAAAAATGAAACAAATTTAAATGTTCAAGAGTCACATGTTAAAATGCAGCATCTTGTCAACCAAAAGACAAGTTAAAAACAGGTAACTGCAGCAATAAAAACGGCTTCTCAATCAAAAGACAAGTAGAAAACTGCATGACAACTGCTTTGTAACTATTCTAATATAACAAGTACTGTTCAACATTTCTTTTGTATCCCTGGTGAGAAAGTGGAATGAGACTTTGTGAAGCTTTTGTGTTGTGTTTTATCCAACTTAGAAACATGAACAAACCCAATGCCAAAACAACATCTTTCCTGCCTCTGCAGACCAGTGGGATGGTTATATATATCATGGCTGACAGGCAGAACAAGAGAGAGAGTTGCTAGAGAGCACAGAGAGCAGCTGAAGAGCACAGTCACAAATGCATGTGTGTATATTTGTATGTGTTTTCATTTTAATATGTGCTCCTAATGTGCTCACAGACCCCAAGGTTGAGGTGTCTCTGCATGTAACATCTAAACATGTACATTCACATAACTGCACATACAGTGCTCACGTATTCATTATTGAACTCTATAGAAGTACAACTTGCTCTCTGACAGGCAGCAACAAAACAAGCAAAGCTGCAACAGAAACATTTTTTATATGGCAGCACTTAACTAATTTTAAGTGTGTGTGTGTGTGTGCATGGTCAACAAAAATGACAGCACCAACTGAACATGATGTGTGCTTGACAAAGCATTTCTTTACATTGGAAGCTGGTTTTTCAATGTCTGTAACCTTGGTTTTAGTTCACTGTGGCCCAACTCAAGATGCTGCTGGATGACGCAGTGCATATGCAAGTCCAAACAGAATGCACATAGCTTTGGCAGGTCTGTGATGTTGTCCATCACAACTTCTCCCTCAATGAAAATCTTCAACAAGGCTGGACTGAGATGCAAGAAGGAGGACAGCCCAGCACTTTCATGCTCAATGAGGAGGATCCTGAAGTCAATGTGACGGAATGAGTCATCATCATCAGAGTCCTTAATAAAAGATAAACATAAGAGCACAATAATGATATTCGCATAAAATAATCATCAATAATATCAAGTAATGTAGCCTAGTCAGAGAAACAGGCACGTGAAGAAATGTGTGGATTGGTTATCATACAGAAACTGGATGGACTGATTGTACTAGTGTATTAAAAAGACAAATAAATCTGATTGACAAGAGCTGTGACACTGTTTACACAAAGAAGTTGGTAAAATTTTCAAGTAACGGCATGGACTGCTTGTCTAGTACTAGTGGAACAGTATCTTACTCCTTTTACTGTATGAAACTATGCTCACAGCATTTATCAAAGAGAAACTAACAAATAATGGCAAAAATGAAAGATTTGTTCCTTTTAGATACTCTTTAAAAAAGTAAGAGGTTAATTACAAAGCCTGGTTTGTAGAAGTCTGTGTGGTTGTCACAGAGGAGAACAGGAATCTCTCTGAGGACCAGTGTCCGAATATCTGTTGGCTCTGTAGTCTTTTGAGGAGCAAAATGACAACACGTTACATAGGTATAACAAGAAATGAATGGTTTATAGGAAAGCTGAACCAACCAAGTACAGTTTAGATTATATTGTACATCTAATACACTAGTACTTCCTGTGGCATATTGTCATTACATAAGCTGTGAAAAATAATGCATGTGAGTAATGTATATGGACCAAACCTGGTCTGTTGTGAAAGCTTTGTCAACAGCTGCCCAACGTTCCCTCTCTTGGATCTAAATATCTCGATAAGATGAGGACTGTGCTGATCGATGCTTTCATGAAATTCCGGCTTGAGGTTCTTGGCCACAATCCTGTTGAATTCCATGCACACCTGAAAAACAGAGAATGCAACAGTATTAGTGAGGTGAGCAACCAAAACGGATCACAGGGCAGAAGGACTAAGGCCCAGTTTACACCTGGTATTAACATTAACAAGACTGACAATGAAATATCGCTTGGGCCGTTTCCCACAGTTGTGCATCCTGGGCTTTTTGGTGGATCCTAGATAAGTGGACCTTAAGTGCATTAATGGAGTTAAATGTGCAGACACAATCTTGGTGTAAGCAAGGAAACAGTATAGTTCTACTGTGGCTCTAATGTTTTAACTGTAATGTTTTAAGCGATGACCCTTTTACTTACACTTCCACTGCAGTTTCACAGGAACCTGTAAAAACAGAAAATAAGAAAACTTTCAGTTCAACATATGAGCTGCAGTCACATTAACTCCACTGCAAAACATAAATCAACATCTACTAATAACCAAGTAAGGGCGCAGTCATTTTAAAAGTTTGTCATGTTACTGCACTAAAAACCAACCGTGACATCACTTTGACTGTTACCGACCGTTAGCTCATACAGACGCACATTAATGCTAAGCTAACATTAGCTTAGCGGACTTCCTGTAGCCGGACCGGTCTCAATCAGCGTCTTTCACACTCACCTTTCCACTTCGCGTAATTAAAGCTGCCTTCAAAACCCATCACCGACTTTCAAACCCGCAATTTCCCTTTTTCAAAGCAACGTGAACATTATGCGGTTAGCGCAGCAGCTGCAGGCGGAGCCGCCAGAAGTCGGTAAACGCTCAGTGACCTAAATTCACTTCAGCTTTAGTTGACTCGTTAACCGGGATTTCCCGCGGAAAAATCTTCATAAAGCTTTCCACAAATACTCACCGTCCAACGTGTCGCAAGCAGCTTCTGGACCCACAGGTTCGTTCACAGGCCAGACTCTCCCACAGGTGTGTCCGCGTGCCCGCTGCCTCAGGTACAGGTCAGAGAGGCCCCTCCCCTCTCTGACAGACACATGACGTCATCACTGACTCTGGATCAGTGTTTTCAGCCGGAAAGCTCAAGCGACTCATTCCCTTTGTACCGAGACCAGATCTGACCTGAAACCTTCACCTGAGCTCATGAACCTGTGTCAGGATGTTTCATTTTGTTTTGTTTAAACTCTCTGGATGTTTCCGGGATGAAAACTACCTGTCGCTCGTCACCTGTCAACAGTCCTCTCCTCCCCGGAAGTGGAGCTGCTCCGCCTCCTCAGTCACCTCCCTCAGCTTCACACGGACACTCGCCCCCGGTGTCGCTGTTTATCTCTCTTCCTCCTCAGTGTGTTGGGGCTCCCCGCATCTCCCGCATCTCCCGCATCTCCCGCATCTCCCGCAGTGTGGGCTGCAGTAATCCGCCCTCTTCACGCCGTCACGGCCGAGCAGCGCTAACGTTAGCCGGCCGGGCCTCGGGTCTGGGGGACCGGAGGCTGACCTGCTTTATTTCAGCTGCTCCAGGCCGCCATGAGCTGGGACCGCCGTCCCCGGTGCCGCCACCGACCTCTGCTCCTGTCTTTAGTCTCCGAGGTCAAAGTTCGGCCACAATGTTCGTGAAGTGTTCGGACGTTTCCGCCGATTCCCCGACTGCCGGCTCCTCTGGGGATGTCCTCTGACTTCTCAGTGACATTACTGTCTTTCTGGGCCTCCGCCTCCGGACGACTGAGAGACATTGGGCTTCACCTGTCATGGCGAAGATAAGTGAACTCACTTGAATCTTCGTCTTTGTCGAGCTTGGTGGCGCGAAAGTCAGTTTCCGGTCCGCCATTCCGCAGCACAGCCGAACTTGAATTCACTCGGCGGGTGAAACTTCGGCTCCGCTCGGCACCGGTGCGGCGGAACCTCTGACACCATGAAACGTCCGCAGATATGTCTCCTCTTACGGGACAAAGACAACAAGCAGCTCCATAGCTGCACCCGGAACTGTTTACTCCAGCACACCTGCAGCATACGTCATCTACATGACATGCGCACACCGCACCTCCTACAGCCGAGCAGAATGCTCTATGTTGGCGGGTTTTAGCCATGGATGTCTAAGACCTTTTATAATAATATAGTATTATAAGACCTTTTATAATAATATAGTTTGATAAGACCTTTTATGATAATATAGTATTATAAGACCTTTTATAATAATATAATACGATAAGACCTTTTATAATAATATAGTATAAGACCTTTTATAATAATATAATACGATAAGACCTTTTATAATAATATAGTATAAGACCTTTTATAATAATATAGTATGATAAGACCTTTTATAAAGTCTTATCATACTATATTATTATAAATAATACATCCATGGTTTAGCAGGTTTTTGACCAGTGAAACGGGCTGAATTAGCTCCGAGAGTTTATAAACTAGTTCTTTTACCGATGATACATCGAAATAGCTCAGATCCAGGGCCTCGGACAGTTTAGAGCAATTTGTCATGTGAAGATATGTACAACCTGTGTGTGTGTGTGTGTGTGTGTGTGTGTTTCCTTTCAGTATAAATCTGAGACCGTTCAGAGATGCGGAAGTTCTCCCGGCGGTGGGCGTGGTTTCAGCGCCTCAGCGGACACGCCCCCAGCGTTCCAAAGTTGATAATACTGTTTATTTTCTCACAAGTTTAAAACTTAAATTTATATATTTGGCAATAAATGTTTTTCTGCTTTAGAGAATCGTTATAAGAATGCTCTCCTGACTTCTCTTTATTACAAACATTTTACTTTTTTTTTTTTTAACTTGAGTCAAAACACATTCTGGAGTAAGGACTTTTTTTTTTTTTTTTTTGAGTCAAAACACATTCTGGAGTAAGGACACACACAGAAACTCCTCAATATCATCATCATCATCATTTTATACATAAATACACAAGAACAGCTCAAGCTGCTGTAGTAAAATGCTCAGTGTGGTGGACTACACATCATTACGCAATAATAAAGTGAACTTCATCTTCACCTTTAAGCTTTTCACCGTGTTCACATGATGAAACATTCAGACTCCATCTTATATGATGGTGTTGCTCTCTCTAGTTGTAGTTGTATGTCTGTTGTATGTCTGTGTTCTCCTCCTGTCTGTTTGTGTGTAACTGCTTTAAGATCCACCTCAGTCATATTTTGTGTTTCCAGACATTCTCAGCCTATAAAGCTGATTCTTGAAAGATAGTTTCAGTTCATCCTGTAAATGTGGCCACTGTGCCTCCGATAACAACAACAGACAGATTATCAGCTGCTCCTGCCTCCTACAGCTTTCAAAAGATAAGGAAAAAAAGTTATATAACAATTATAATAATATACAACGATGGTAATGTCATATTATAGAATTATCAAATTAAAGAACGTCTTCAGGATACAAGATAATGCTCATATATGATTTTACGATGACACAACTTTACATCAGAGGTAAAGAACATAACTGAACACTTGAACACTTATTATCCCTGATTTAACTCAGAAAAATAAAAAAGGTATTCACAAACACTACTGTTGTTAACATGTTTCAATTGATATTATCACTCATAGCAAATGAGATGGAAATCATGACAAGGTCTGATCAGACTTCACCTCACTACTTGATGTTAGAGCTTCACCTGCTGGACAAACAGTGTAAATACACAGGACAGGAGCAGTGGGTCTCAGGATCTCAGTGGATCTCTGGATCTCTGGATCTCTCCTCAGTTTAACCACTGACTGAAATATAAAATATGACTCAGGCCATCATTTGCAAAACATTTGAGCTTTATGAAACTTATATTGTTATTTAGTGACACTGCTGGAGGTTGTTCACTCAGCTCAGAGATACTTTTTTTTTAATTAATTTGAATTAATTTGAATTTTTTAATGACTTTTTTGCATATCTTTCAGCCCAACTACACATTAACATCACAACACAGTGTCTGAGATAGACACTGTGTTGTGATGTTACAGGATATCAAGTCAATATCAAATCAATCAGCCAACTGATCAATAACTTTCCTGTGATAGACAAGAGGACTGTAACTACGACTCAGCTCTCTAATCAACAAGAAACATAAATATCATTGAAACTGCAGTGTGGGCTTTGCTTGTCTTTTTAATTTCATGACATTTTATTTTGTTTGAATGTTTTATATTTGACTTGTGTCAAGCAAGTGGCAACAGAGAATGAATTAATAGGAAACTGGCTGAAATGGAAAGAAATAGAAAAATGCTGCTGTGATATATGAAGAATCACAAACAACAACCATAGTGACAATTCAGATGAAATCAAAAATCTTTATTTTTCATGCAGTGGACACAAAAAAGCAGCAGTGTGTTGGCCTGTATGTTGTTCTAAAATTAAAGGGAAAATACAAAACTTTCAGTCGTATGTATGATTAACATCAAACAGGATATGTCAATTTACATAAACACTTATTAGTATAATAGTGTTCCAGTCGTGGTAATAGTGGTAACACTAGGTAGGTATTTAGGCAGGTAATGTAATCATGGTACCAGGTGACTGAATGCATGCAGTAAGTGGAGTAGTAAAATACAATAATAGTAATAAATACAATAATAAACATAAAGACACATCACTTGGAACATAAAAGATGTAGTTTATGTTCTGCTCCTATACAAACATTCAAATCCACACATCCTGAAAACATCTGAGGCTTTTAACCCACAGTTATCCAATACCGCAGAACAAACTCACTTTAGTGCATGAATCATGCTGATACTAATCATGGAAGAGCGGCAGTGACAGACCATTAGTCTGCTGCAGGAGCCTGACGTCATCCATTTCAACAGGTCAACACTTTCTCTGTTAATCTTTCACTGAAGTCTAACTAACGTAGGTTCAGATGTTCTCCATTGTTCTCTTTTACAATTTGACCCAAGCGTGTCAACAGCTCTTGAGGCTCAAGATCCTTCCACCACAAGAATCTGTAGCTACATTCTCTGATCACGTCTTTTAATGGTGGATGCTGCCTGTACTGATACATGAAGCCCGGCTGCTCCTCTCTGGGTGTTGAGATCAGAACCAGTGAATGATCAAATGATTGATCACTGAATATGTTCAGGACTCTGCGGAGCCTCAGTTTCTGTTCCTCAGTGAAGTCTTCAGGCTGTAGAACCAGCAGGAACACATGAGGCCCAGGAGCGCAGAGACTTGCACAAGTGATCACGTGTTGTCTCAGTCGCTGTTCAGAGATGCTGGGATGAAGCAGATCTGGGGTGTTGATGAGGACGATCTCTTTCTCCTTCCACTGTCCTCTGACTCTCTGACAACAGTCTGGTTCTTCCTCAGTGATGAACACAATCTTTCTCAGTATGAAGTTCCCCACTGAACTCCTCTCAGACCAGCTGTTCCCCAGCAGAACAACCCTCAGCTCAGACACTGAAGAGAAAAACACTGAATTAGAAAACACGACTAAATGTAAAATTAATCCATGTTGGATTAACAACCAGTAAGGAAGTCAGAAGTCAGAAGTTCGAGAATCTATCATCCATCCATCGTCAAATTTCACCAGTGAGTTTGCAAATATGTCCAGTAAAATAAAATGTGAGTTTGTGCCTTCTGCCTAGAAAACACTGTAATTTCAGATGTTAATTCAGACAGGAATATTTCTAATTCAGTTCAGGTTAACTCACTGTTTGGTGGCAGGAACTCTTTACTGCTGCTGCGCCCCAAAGGTAGTGGAGGTGTTGCTGTTGAGAAAACATAGACGTTCATTAATTCACATGTAAATAAGTCTGTTCAAAGTGATGAAGGGCTGAAACCTATTCTAGCTTCAAGTGGGCTGGTTTCAGAGTTACACCTGGACAGATGAGCAGTCACTTAGATCCACCCTGACAGGGAAATATCACAAAGTTAATTACTCAACTGATTTGAAAAACTTAAATGAAACCAATGAATTAAAATTAAAAAACACAAATCATATTGGAACCAACCAGAAAGGTCGTCACTGCTTTTTAAGGTGGACTAAAGTGAATCCATTATCAGCATGGAACTTCAAAACTGAACTGACAAATATTTCACTGAAATAAAATGCGAGTTTGTACCTGCCACCTACAGAACACTGTGATTCTAGATGTTAAAATAGATGAGAATATTTCTAAATCAGTTTAGTTGAACTTACCTGGAGCTAAACAGACAATGTAGATATTAATTCATTTATTTACCTGTATTCTGTAACAACCCTTACATATTAATAACGATATTTCAAACATCCCGTGACTGTTGGTGCCCACAACAGACTCACAGAAGTATTATCTACTCTGTCTGAACTTGAATTTATGCACCGATCCGATACCAGGTGATGTATTGATAAAGTTCATAGGTTCACACTCAGAAAAGGCGGCAGTTTTCCCAGAAATCAATTAGTGGCGAAGAAGAATTGATCTCTGGTAAATACCGTAAAGTTCGCTGTTGGCCGAGGTCAGTAGCAGGCGGATCGTGGTCTGGGTTTAGACCCATATGTTCTCCTATCTGCACCCGGACCTACAGTCTATGAATTGTTGAGATGTATATTTTACATTTACATTACATGTTGACGAAGTGTTTTGTCTGAACTGCAGTCAGGTTTTCCAGTCTTCATGCGACCGGTCATGTGATGCTGCTCGAGTCAGTGAGCGAGTCACACACAGGACAGAGTCAGAGACAGAAGACGGACAGCCTCGGTAAAAGACGGTCTGCAGTTTTTAAACCAGAGGGGCTGCAACTGCGGAAGTCGTGGACGCAGAAATGTGGGTGTAGGAGGAGCTCACTGGTGTCACACTGGTTTCCAGTGTCTTAGAGAATCAAAAATGTTTGTCCATAAATCACTGAACAGTTTGGGTCCTTGATGCTTATCAGGTCTGCTGACCCAGTACGAACCCTGCAGACCTGGATCTGGATGACTGGCTGGTCTGAGAGTCCAAACTAAGTAGAGTGCAGCTGTCTTTAGCCTGAATGCTGCGCAAATGTTGAGCAAATTCCCAGAAGACCTGACTGGGGACAGACGTCCAAACTAAACACCTACCTGTTTGTAATTACTTTTACTAACATGCACTGTAGTTTACGTGGTACCATCTATAATTACTGCGCGTCTGACTGAAGACCAACCGGAACTTTCTGAATATTATCTTTATGATTCAGCCTGTTTCAACAAATTGATTGGTTTTTCTTTTCATGATTAATTTGCTTGTTGGTTTTTACTGTTTTGAAGTCTTGGTTCTTTACTCTGGGTGTATAATATAAATAAAATTCCTGTTCATACAGTTTATTGTAATGTTTAGAGCAGAGTACTGCTCCTGTCCCATGTAGTTCATGTAGTGGTTCTTTGCACATGGTGTTTTAAAAGATGGAAGAAATGCACCGGTTGTTTTTCACTGACCAGTTATTAAATGGAGCCAGTTTCAGACACACCTACGTCAACTAACTCTGATAAACTACAGACACGATTATTATCAGTTATTTTCATGACTGAAAAAAGCCCCCACGATAAAAAAGGTTCATTCACTGGAGAAAGGTGCAGGATGGACTTACGAGATGATGCCTGAGCCCCCATGATGCTGGTCAGTGACCTGGAAGCTACAGGGACAAAGAATAAAACAGAAAATACGGTTACCCTGGACATGCATGAGCAGGTGTTCCTGCAGGTATGACTCGGACTGATGGACACACACTGAGCTTCATCAGTAACGTGTAACACAGTGAACCTACACTGGAATGATGTTTTTTTCCATTCAATATTTTTAATATTTGTATTATCAACTATCAATATATACATATATATTTTTTTATCTTTTTCTTGATCTAGTTCCCTCACCTGCTGAGTTTCGGTTCCCGACTCTTCTCGTTTGCTGCGACACCAGCCAGTGAAAGTGAAAGTAAAACCATAATGGCGGAGAGCAGAGGAAGCAGAAAGAGTTACTACGGAAGCACACTGCGTTCAAACAAGAATTAATGTTTTAAATAATTATCACTGACTATCCCTTTATGATGAATATAAGATTATGAAGGTTAAGGAAATCCATCAGAGCTACTTGAGAAGCCTGAGGCGTTACAGCGCTTCCTGATTTAAGCGTCACATATGAAATGTATATGTGTAAATAGGGCTATATAAAGATGCTGTTATTTCTTTTAGCCAAGTGCACTATGCCGAATAAGCTGTTAACATTTCCTCCATGCTCTGTAACATTGGATGTCCTGAGAACTTCAGGGAACGAGACTTTGATGGTGAAGAAATCTTAACAACCTACTTTTCTCAAGCAAGTTCTGAAGAGCAGGCTACTTCCTGTCCCACTAGTCTGTTGTGCACTAGCGTCATATGTTACACAGTGTCGATATTACTGTGATAGAATTATCAAATGAAAGAACATATTAGGATGATTCTTTTAGTAGTTTCTCTTTTCTAATCTGTTGTTTACAATTACACAACTTTACATCTGACACAGTAAAGAACGTGCCTGAAGTTACAGTTTGAACACACTGATTTAAGTAAATACAAAAAAAGAAAGAAAAAAAAGTAAAATAATAGTATTCCCAAAACACTTATAACCATATCATTATGAAATATTAAATTCATCCTGACCCACTGTCAATGTTTCAAATGACAGACGGGATCGTGAAATGCTCCAGCGACCCCCAACCCCTCTCATGAAAAGGTCTGATTAACTTGACCTCACCACTTGATGTTAGAGCTTCACCTGCTGGACAAACAGTATAAATACACAGGACAGGAGCAGTGGGTCTCAGTGGGTCTTAGTGGATCTCTCACTTTACCATTGACAGAAATTTGGTGATTGTGATTAAGAAAACTCATGAAATAAGACTCAGCTCAGTGGTCATCTCAGAGACTATAATTCATGGTGTTAACGTCTAGTCGAGGGTATTTCAGCAGTGTTGGTGAGGACCTGCTGTGATCTTCACTGACACTTTTCCTGCGTTTGGACCGACATGATAACTGAGTCTTTTCCTTCAGACAGCAGTTCAGTCACTGCTGCTGTCAAAAGAGACAGTAACTCCTCCTGAAGCTGATGCATACTGATAAAATGACAGATGAAACGTGTGTAGCTGCTTTAACAGTTGAGATTCACAAACAACACAAATAAAAACAGTGGAAAGGAGATGTTAACTGGTGACTAAATCACCCACAAGAGCCTTATTGTTGTCGCTCTCCTGTTGTTTTTCTTGGAAAGCTTTGAGACATTTAATATCTGGTTTAAGTCAGTAAAACATAATCAGTTCATCTTTGGACTGAATGTTAACAACTTTGGTTGTGCTGAGCTGCCACTGAAACCAAAGGCTGAACTTCTCTTCATTTTCTTTAAGTTGCTCCTTTTATTTAAACACTGTGCATATATTATATCATTATATTATTATATCATCATGTCTAACAAGTCAAACTGCTCAAGGCAATAAGAAAAAAAAGGTTTAATCCATTGGTTGTTCTTTCTGGACAGTGATTGGCTGAATGAAATGTGTTATCATCCATTTCTGTCTTTTCTCTCGTTTTTAACACCTGACACTCGACTGACAGCTTTTTTCCAACATGACTTGAACACTCAGATGGCATGTATCGTAATATTCAAAGTTGCCTTTATCGGGTGGAGAGATGACAGGAAGTGAGAGAGAGGCCTGCAGCAAAATGTCCCCCGGCTGGACTCCAACTGGGCAAGTTGTAGTTTCTCAGTGTTTTAATCCAGAAACTATGGGGACAAATCTCACTTCAAAAATATAAAAAGGGTGGGAAAAAATTGTCTTTAGAATGAGAAAAAAACATCAGTTTTAAGTAGTAAATAATAAGTAAATACAGTTTTTAATTCTTTAACTGGGACAGATGTGCAGTTTGAACTCAGACAATACATAAAATGAAAGTTGTCAGGTTACTTATAACCACGTTGCACACTGAGGAGTGTTGTGTGGACTGAGTACAGGCCTTGGTGCCAGCTTGTGTCATCTCTTACTCTTCTCTGCCTTTGGGACAGATAGATATTGATTATTATCCCTTTTGGGGACTGTTCAGATTAAGATGAATTAGAGTTTTGACGAGTTGGTCCATTCATCATCAAGTCAATGAGTCTGCTGCTGTTTGCTACACCACTCTCTGGAAAATTGTCTCTAACCTTTATCTGGCAGTTCATTTAAAATCTATGAACATATGTTCTGGTGACTCTCCATCTTTTGTCACCTGCCAGGGATGACCAGCAGATTTCAGTCAGAAAAAAACTGAGGAAAAGATTCCTCAGTTGAGGAAAGATTTATTCCTCAATCAGGACAGAACAGAACAGTCATCGGGGAAAACACTACAAAAACAACAAATAAAACAATGATATTTACATTTACTCATCTGACAGACACTTTTATCCAAAGTGATTCACAAGTGAGGTTCATCACTGAAGCTGCAGGTCAGTAGAGACCTTGGTGTAAGGACTAAGTTCTACATCTATTCAATAAGTGAAGAAGATCAGGTGAAGAAGTGAACTGTAAGTGCAGAGTCAGAGCTGGTTAGACATGTTAGGGTGTCAGAGGGGGAGGAGAGGAGGAGCTCTCTGAAGAGAGAGAGGGACGCCCCTGCTCTGAGAGACTTCAGGATCTGGTTCCACCATCGGGGAACCACAGACCAGAAGAGTCTGGACTGAGACTGTCTGTGTGCAGGAAGGTGATGACAGACCACATTCATCAGAGGAACACAGTGGAGGAGGAGGAGCATCAGGCTGGATGACTGAGTTCAAGTAGATGTTACATGTTATATATTAGGAACTAACTTAACCATCACCAACAAAGAGAAAACAAGAAATTACAGACTTCTTATCTACATTCTTAACATAAACGGGAGAAAAGACGGGTTAACAAAAAAGGTTTGTCAGCAGAACTGCTGTATTTCAAGATGATCACATTATGTACAATCAATGATGTGATCAATGTAATGACACTAAAATGGAAATCACACTGTTTGGTAGGAGAGCCAAGAAACAGACAAAGTGCAGCCAGCGTCTGCAGGTGACATTTGTAAGTATTCTCCAGTCCAGTCACCTGCAGCCATCTGCAACTCAACAGTTTTAAGAGAAACATACAGAACAGGGTGAACAGCTCCAGCCTCAGGCAGGAAGGCAGAACAGCAGAAAGGCCACATTCAGCACTGACAGAGCAAGTACAAGAACTTCTTGTAAATGTTCTGTCTTCCAGTCATTGGATGTGGCATCGTTTTTCATCTTGCTTACGCTTCATGTCGTCCAGTTCGTTCCTCAGTTTTTTCATTTCTTCCTCCACTTTAGGTTCTCTGTGTTGTTTGTTTCTCTCTTCCATTTCAGATATTTGTGCTTCTAATCTTCTTTTCATCTCTTGCATTTCTTCATCTTTTCTCTTGATGATGTTCTGTATCTGTTCCTGTTTCATAATCAGCTCCACTTCCTTTTGAATTGCTTCCTTTGCCAACTGGAACATGTCAGCAGTGTAGCAGCTGTTTCCATTTTCCTTCACCATGGTCTCGATCTTGGTCAGCAGCTCACGGACTTGTGTGCGGTTTGTTTCATCTTTGTTATTAAAGACCTGATATCTTCCTCCACAGTCATTTATTAGTTGTCTGACAAAGTCATCACAACCTTTGATATAACTCTCAAACGACTGATCATCCAGGTCTTCTCCTCTGGTGAATATAATGATGGTGAAGTCTCCTGACCTTTGGCCAAAAACCCTCTTGATCAGTTCCACAGAGTCTTTTTCCTGTGGTGTGATGTTCCCGATCTGCAGAACCAGTAGGAACACATGAGGTCCAGGAGCCAACAAGCTGATGCATTTCTGAAGCTCCTGTTTAATATGATCATCAGAGAGACTTGTATCAAACAAGCCGGGGGTGTTGACCAGAACAACAGGTCGTCCATCAATCTGTCCAGTTACTTTCTCACAAGACTTATTTGGTGGTTTGGGGGTGATTCTGGGTTTGAAAAGCTTTTTGCCCAAAATGGTGTTTGCTGTTGAACCCTTCCCACTGCCAGTCTTCCCAATCAGCACCAACCTGAGAGGCTCTCTGCTCTGACTGTCATCATCACCTCCCATCTGACTCCTCACATCCTCAAGTTCAGCTTTGAGTTTTATGTTAGCGTTCTGCTGCTCTATAACCTTCTCCATCTGAGCCTTGGTGAACATGTCCTTTGTGAAGCATCTGGATCCTTCAACTCTCATCTTTTCCACAGCGTCCAACAGTTCAGGGATCTGCTGCTTGTCCTTGATGTTGAGAACAACAGATCTTCCTCCACACCTCTGAAGCAGCTCCTGGATGTCTCTGCTCTTTTCTACAAAGTCAACAACAGCTGGAGCTGTAGGATCTGACTCCACAGTGAACAGAATCATGGTGAAGTCATTGACTTCAGAGCTCAATGTGTTCTGGATGGTCTCTAACTCTCCCTTGTCTTCATCAGTGAGGGGACCCACAGGTAGGACCAGGATGAAGGCATGGACGCCCTCAGGATCACAGAGGGAGATACACCTGAGTGATTCCTTCATCACTTCCTCCTGAGGTTTTCCATACAAGGCAGGAAGCTCCACCAGGGAAACCCGACGTCCACACACCTCTCCCTGATGTTTAACACACTCTGAGGAGTTGGAGACTGAATGAAGCTCTGTCTGACCTAAAATGACCTCAGCTGCTGAAGTCTTCTCTGCTCCTCTCCTCCCACATAGAACCAGGTTTAAAGCTGGTTTCATCTGTTCAGACTTTGATGTCGTGAATAAACCTGCATCTTCATCCTCAAACACATCACAGCTCAGATGTTCTCCACTGTTTTCCTTTGCAGTTTGACCCAAGCGTGTTAAAAGCTCTGAACGTTCAAGGTTCTTCTGCCATAAATACCTGTATCTACAAGTTCTGATCATGTCCTTTAATGGTGGATAATGCCTATATTTCTCCATTAAGCCTGAACTCTCCTCTCTGGGTGTTGATATCAAAACCAGTGAATGATCAAATGATCGATCACTGAATATGTTCAGGACTCTGCGGAGCCTCAGTTTCTGTTCCGCAGTGAAGTCTTCGGGCTGTAGAACCAGCAGGAACACATGAGGTCCAGGATCAGAGAGTCTCACACAGGTTTTCACATGTTCTGTCAGTTTGTGTTCAGAGATGTTGTAATGAAGAAGATCTGGGGTGTTGATGAGGACTATCTCTTTCTCCTTCCACTGTCCTCTGACTCTCTGACAACGGTCTGGTTCTTCCTCGGTGCTGAACTCAGTCTTTCTCAGAATGAAGTTCCCCACTGTTCTCCTCTCAGACCAACTGTTCCCCAGCAGAACAACCCTCAGCTCAGACACTAAAGAGAAAAACACTGAATTAGACAAAAACATATTTAAACTTAATCTAGTATCAGTGAGAGATTGATAGAGGTATCAATCACAGCGGTTTAAAGGCAGATTTGAAAAAACTCTGTCAGCAATTAGGAAACTTAGTGTATTTCTGTACAGCTAATATTTTTTTTTGTTCCTTTGTCGAAGAAACACTGTCAGTTTTTAAACACCAGAATATTTCTGACTCAGTGTCACTTACTTAAAGGTCGCTGGAAGCGAAAGCTGCCCTCACGCTTCAGGCGCTGCACATAATCTGTGAAGACCAGAAATATAAAAATTTGTTACTTTATTCATTCCCATGCATTTTGAAATACGCCTGTTGAGGACAGTCAATTGTGTTTTCAATATAATTTCCAGTTATTGCTTCCCTCTGTCTTTGCTGGATTATCAACTGTCGCTCAACCAATTTTCACATGTAACTGCACATGTAACCTGCCTGTAGGAGCCATTCATTCTGTCTGTGTAGGTGTAGTGTGCAGGTGTAGTCTACAGTTAGGTAGCTCACGGGTAATAGTGTAGACTAATCAGAGGTAGTTTATATGGGGAACAGGTGCAGCAGAGCTGCTAATGATGCATGGGTGATGGGTGAGATCACACGGTTTTTACTGCTGTCATGCTGGGCACAAACCGAAACTAAAGCCATCATTTCTCTTGTCTGCAATATCAAAGTTTATTTTCTGTGAACTTAAATCCTAATAAAATGGGAACATCACCCGAACCTCAATTTACTGAAGCGCGTCAAAAACAGGATCTTCTCCTGCTCCCAACAGATTAATTACTGGTCAGGATAGTCGCTACACTGTCGCTTTCCATCAAATTTAACTAAAATACTTTTACTACATTTCCAGCCAACATAAAAAAAGAGCAATGAACAAACATGTAAAAAAAACAAAACCTCCATAGCAGAGTGTTGAAAGGGTCCCTTTTAGAATGTATTTCACTACAGATTACAGATTACATGCCCTTAAATGTAAAACTTGTAACGTATTCTGTTAGATTACTCAAAGTGAGAAATGTATTTTGCTGCCAGTTTTTACACAGCATGATATGAATAAAAAAATATAACAATGACATAAATCTGCAGCTCTGTAGAGAGCAAAGAAGCTAGCTCCAGGCAGGTTGAGGCGACAGTGCCAACCATTGCACCACTGTGCTGCCCTTCACTCAACAATGCAAATTTGAAAACAGTAATCCCTTTATGTAATCTAATGATCTTAAGAATGTAACTTTATTTTCATTACCACCTACTTAAACTAAATACAGTTACTCATATTTTATGTTGTAAATATGTGTTACTTGTGTACTGTTACTCTTCAGCACAGCCTGTGGAGAAACTGTATTATTGTAAAAAGTAAATTAAAGCTGAACATTAACTAGAAAGTGCAAACATTACACCACCACGTTCAACCACCACGCAGAAATTGGTCTCTGCAGCTGTGCTATTCTTATAATCTATGCGTACTACAGTGTAGTATAATGATTAGAAACACATTTACAGTTGGTGCATGTCTGTGATATAATGTCTGACTGGACTCACCTAATGCTGCAGCCATAATGTCACTCTGCTGGAAACCCTCGAGAGAGAATCACCTGGATTGCTCTGTATGCAGAGATCACTGAGGTTAGTGTTATTTATTACACTATGATTATGTTGTACGTGTTATTTAACCTGCATATCAGGTTTGCTTATTGTTTGGCAGCCGGGCGTTATGAACAATACTTCAGTTAAAGAGTTGACAAAAGCTAAAAAACTCATTCCCACTAGAACCACCATCCTGGTGATCACTATGCAACAATGAGAGGCTCTGTGCCTTGTTCACCTGGCACCTCACCTGGATAGAACTTAGGGAAGAAGACCACAGTTTTTTTAACTCAGATTCCTATCAATATTTCAACATTTTTAAAAAACTGAATTGGCTAGGGGAGGAAGTTTAAATTTACATAAACTAGAAAATTACTATAAAACGTACAGGAACAGTTAAATGGTGCAACAGTACTTATATAAGTGTTTTGTTATTTCTTTATACACCTTTATCTTTGACTTTGTACTATGGAATAAAGGTGCGGTTTATATGCTGGGCAATAAACTGATAGAGGCATGAATGACTCATATCTCCACAACACGAAGACTATGACACAATCACCATTTTAAAACCATATTTCTACAATAATGATTTAAGTAAATCTTTGCACTTTAGACAAAAACAAACAAAGAAATATCATTAAAAATATTACTATTAAAGCGTTATCATTTATATCCTGAATAACACCTGAATATACCTGCCTGAACTTGTTGCTGTTATTATGACTTACAGGCCAGTGTCTTTTACAGCAGATTATTTTCAGCCACTGGAGATACTGAGAGTTATCATCTGTGTCTCTGGTCCATCTGACCTGAAGTCGTCACACAAAATAAAAATCAGCACTGTAAGTCCTGTATGTACCACTTTAGAAATCAAATACTATTTACTTTATTATGTAAAGTTTTGTAATTAAGTCAACGCACAAACAATTAGTTATCTTAACAGAACTGAAAAATATAGTACGGTGTAGGAATCTTGTATCGTACTTAGGTAGAGACCACTCACCTGGATTTGTTACTGCGTCAGTTCACCTTCGAGCTCATGAAGGAAAGTACAGTCCACACTAATAACTGATTCACTGAGATCTGAGCAGCCAACAGACGAAAGGTGTGTCAGGACAAAGCAAGGAGCCTGACTGGACAGAATAAGTTGGACTTTGATCCTGAGACGTACGCCCTCCTTTCAAAATGGCTCCCACTAAAAAGCATGCCCACGCTTTTTTATCTGTACCTGAATCAACTGTTAGATTTAGACATACTACATCATTTATCTCTGCCGCCGTCTGGTGCCAGTCCCAAAAGATGCAGCTCCATACTCTGCAGTAATGCCTCCTCATCCCCATACCTCTACCAATCAACCAACCCTGCTCCCAGCTGAAGGAGGAGGTGAGAAGATGTGTTGAATGACATGTCAGTTGGTATAACTGCAGGGGATCCGTGGGATTTTTATGAAATAAAGCAAATGATTAAATCCTTTTAAATTGTAAGAATTCAAACACTGTAATAATTTTTGCAGTTATTGATCATTATAGTCTCTAGTGGATGCTGGACAGTGGAAGCATGGAGTGACTCAGCCTGTATTGAAGCCAATGTTAAAATAATACCTTCAAGTCACATGGCCAAGGTGCTGTACTGCATGTCTCCATGGGGTTGATGCAAAATGAAATATCGTCATTTACTGACATCTAGTGGTGGTGATGTACATGTGCAGGTAATTTGGGTCAACATTCTGCAGGATTCAGTGCTGCCAACAAAATTGTAGTTACTCAAATTTGGGTTATGATGATAAAATTAACATAGAGATAATTTTACCATTACGTTTTACTATTAAAATTACATTAAAATTGGAAAAAATTGTACTTTATGCATTGAGGGTATCAGTCTTGCATCAAATGGTGAATTGCACTAGGCCAATATACATGATATTAAATGTATATCTACACTATGTTATATTTTCAAGGATGGCGTGGCGTGTGGTGGTGAGGTCCAGGGTGAAATATTTTCACAGGGCCCAAAATCCCTAGCTGTGCCCCTGTCCAGGTTGTTATATGTATATTGGAACAAAACACCGGCAATAAATCAACACAAGTTTGCCAGGACTAATATTCTGCATATGTACTTGCAGTATATGCTGAAATGAACAAGAAAATGCAAAGGATTAATATCAAATAATTAAGTGACAGTGTCACCATTACATTTACATTCATAAATTTGCCATACGGTTTAGACAAAACCGTTGTTTAGACTCTAAACAGTAGATGAAGGGAAAGCCTTCAAGGTGAAGTTTAAAAAACATAGCTCTAGGTTCGACCTGACAAAAGAGACAAAAGGCTGCATGTGACTACACAGTATTAGATAATTTGTCCACCAGAGCACTGACAAGATACTGAACTGTAAATGTGTTTAAAATCCCACACAAATAAGTGCAGAACACAATGATTTTTTTCTCACCCGATATTTGAAGAGAGAGAAATGTGTTTTTTTAGTCTGCCACAGGAGGTTCATTCAGCATTCTAATCTAAAGACTTGCTGCACACAACTTTGGAGGGTTTTACTTCCCAGAGGGTTTTCATGAGGTGTTCCCATTACTTTTCCATGAGGAAATACAGGTGTGATTAGATCTACCAACTGTTACCAACTGTTAATACGTGTGAGGATAATCTGTTCTAAAACACAGGTATGTATGTATGTAACTTACATGTTTTGTACATTTCTCAGCTGTTGGTTCAACTTGTATTGTTGAAAATATCAAGGAGTCTGAGTGTTTACTGGTCAGGGAAACATTTCTTCTTTCTTCTGTTGATTGAATGATAAAGATATTAAAAAGTAAATAATAGCCTTTTTACTCTGTTCTGTATTTTTACAGTTTTATTCTGGTCATATTGTGACATATCAGGAGCAGCTGGTTGACTCTGTTTAAAGCATCACACTGACAGTTTGATCAATAGTAACATCTAGTTCTTACAGTTGCCAAAGTGTGTCACTAAAGACTTCAGAATCAGAATCAGAATCAGAATCAGTTTTATTGCCAAGTATGTTTTCACATACAAGGAATTTTTTCTGGTGGTTGGTGCAATTGAGGATCAGGGGGATCAGCAACAGTGGGGCTTTCTAGCCTTGTTGATAAGGCTGATAGGAGACGGGAAGAAGCTATTTTGTGGCAAGAGGTTTTGGTCCTGAAGGACCGCAGCCTCCTGCCAGAGGGGAGTGACTCAAAGAGTTTGTGTCCAGGGTGGGAGGAGTCAGCTACAATCTTCCCTGCACGCCTCAGAGTCCTGGAGGCGTACAGGACCTGAAGGGATGGAAGATTGCAGCCAATCACCTTCTCCGCAGAGTGGCATTTAAAAAAAACAGTAAGTGATGTAATGAAAAATAAGTTTATGTGTATCAGGAATCATGTACAAAATACATTATTTTCAAAAAAGAGGACAGATGGTTTGAACCAGATTTAGCTACAAGCTCATTTCCATCTGCAGTCACAGGGCAGGTAGGGGAACAATAAAACACAACATTGTACTAATATATATGCAGACCAACACATTGAATGACTTACGTGTATGATAATGGTCTACACAAGTAAATTTTCCTTGACTTCCCAGACATGCACAAACAAACAATAACACATTTCATAAGAAGAAACAAAAAAAATATCAAAATACTATACAGTATACCCAAGGTTATAAAAACGGGTAGAAAGAGTGTCAGTATAATGCTGACAAGACTGGTTTACTTCATTCACATTTCTATGAGGTTCCTTTCAGCCATCAACCTCAACTGTGTGTTTTAATTAATATAATGGAACAAGAGTTTACAGATTTGTCCAGCTGTGCACAAAACACCTGGAATAGTATTTCACTTACAAAAGTTATAGTAAAATGTATCTTTAACTGTTTTATACACAAAACATAAACACAGGATCTGTGATGTCTATTAAACACTATTAATACAGAAATAATAAAATACTCAAATGATCAGTCTCCTGGCTATAAATCAAACATGATAAGAAAATAAAGAAATAATGAGTATGTGAAAATATTTTTCTTTTGTTTTACTGTAAAAAGCAGGTTTTCGCTTTTGTGGCTTAATTTTAATCGTAGCAATGATTTCTCTATGTACACAACCTAAACTGGAAAAAGGTATAACAATACTCATAGTAAAGTTTCAAAATCAGTCTGAGCTTCAGATGTGTTAGTTTCCGAGCATCAAAGTCACAAACTGAACAAAAAACAAGTTGATGATGGAAAAATGTAAAAATATTCACACAAGGTAAGACAAATGAATTTGTTATTCATCTTCGAGATGTACTTGTTCTCATCATGCATTGGTTGAAAGAACACAAGTTTTGTTAATACACAAACAGTTTTGATTAAACAATCACTGTGGCTGCTCCAAGTTGTTTTCACTTTGAATCAACCTTTTCATTCAGTGTTTTAATTCTGGCCTGACACTCTGGGCCAATCATATGGCTGTTGCAGTCAGTACTTCAATATCATTTCATCTGTTACTTTGTGCTTGGTTCTGATTATAATATTGGCAGTAGGAAAGTCATCTGACTCGAGTAATTTTACTGTTAAAGACATTGTGTAGCATGATCAGGCAATGACGCACTTGCTTTTGTATTTCTTTTTTAAGAAGTTCATTTCTTCTTCATGCCATTTCTGCAGTTCCTTCAATTCTTCTTGTAGACTTTCTTCTTTGTGTCTGGAGAGGTTGTGAAGATGAGCATACTCATGTTTGTGTTCCTCTTTCTCTCGCATTAATATCTCAAATGTTTTCCTCAGATCCATTAGCTCCTCATCATACTTTTCTATCAGCGCTTCAAAGTCCTTGGTGTATTTCTCTTTGAATTCATTGAGCTCTTCAGCTTGATTTCTGGCCTCCTCCTCATAGCTCTCTCTCATTTCCTCCAGTTTATTCATGTAATTTTTCTCCAGCGCTTTCCTCTTTTTTTCCTCTTGTTCTATTCTGACACAATCTTCTTTTATTTTTCTTTGATATTTCTCTAAATCCTGTTTATAGTCGTCTTTGAGCCTTTGAATTCTCATTTTTTCCTGCTTTCGTCTCTGTATATTTTCTTGGTACCGTTTTTCCCACCACTCATTTCTTTCCTTCTCCCAGGCTTCTCTCTCTTTTCTCAGTTCTTCTCTATTGTTCTCCAGCTCTCTGATCAGCTCTTCCTTTGACTCTGATTCTGAAATTTGCTTCTCCAAATTTTCAAGTTTTTCTTCCCACTCTTGTCGTTGAATTTCTTCCAGTTGTTTCCTGTTTCTGTCTTCCTCTTCTCTAATTTCGAGTTCTTTCTCTCTTTCCCTACGCTCCCTTTCAATGCATTCCTCCTTCTCCTTGAGTTGATTTTCACTCAGTTGTCTCTGTGATTCAATTTCAGATATCTGTTCTTCCATTTCTCTTATAACTTTTTGCATTTCTTCATCGTGTTTCTTTTCAAGTTCCCCCCTCACTCTCTTTATCTCTTCTTCCTTCTCCTTCAGTATCCTCTCCACTTCCATTTTTATCGCTGCCTCTGCCTCTTGGAACATCTCAGTAGTGTAGCAGCTACCGCCATTTTCCTTCACCATGGCTTCAATTTTGGTCAGCAGTTCACTGACTTGTGTGCGGTTTGTCTTATCTTTGCTGTTGAAGACATGGTATCTCCCTCCACAGTCGTTTATCAGATGTTTTACAAAATCAGCACATTCTTCTTCTATGTAACTTTCTATTGATCTGTCTTCCAGATCATCTCCTCTGGTGAATGTCACAATAATGAAGTCTCCTGACTTCTTGCCAAAAATCTTCTTGATCATTTTCACAGCCCCTTTTTCCTCTTCTGTGAATCGACCAATCTGCAGCACCAGTAGGAAGACATGGGGTCCAGGAGACAACATGCTGATACATTTCACAAGTTCCTGTTGAACCTCATGACTAGAAAGAGTCGTGTCAAACAAGCCGGGGGTGTCCACCACAACAACAGACCGTCCATCAATCACTTCTGTTGCTTTCTGGCAAAACCTGGTCACAGACTTCTGGCTGGCTCTGGAATCAAACGTTTTTTTGTCAAAAATTGTATTTGCTGTTGCGCTCTTCCCACTGCCAGTCTTCCCAATCAGCACCATCCTGAGACAGTCGGTGCTCTGACTTTCATTGCAACCTGCAAATCCACTGCTGTGTTTCTCATACTGAAGTTCAGCTTTGAGTTTTAAAACCTTCTCTATCTGAGCCATGGTGAACATGTACTTTGTGAAGCATCTGGATCCTTCAAGACTCATCTTTTCCACAGCGTCCAACACCTCAGTGTTTTCCTGTTTTCTCTTGATGTTGAGAACAACAGATCTTCCTCCACAGCTCTGAAGCAGCTCCTGGATGTCTCTGCTCTTTTCTACAAAGTTAACAACAGCTGAAACTGTAGGATCTGACTCCACAGTGAACAGAATCATGGTGAAGTCATTGACTTCAGAGCTCAATGTGTTCTGGATGGTCTATAACTCTCCCTTGTCTTCATCAGTGAGAAGACCCACAGGAAGGACCAGGATGAAGGCATGGACGCCCTCAGGATCACAGAGGGAGATACACCTGAGTGATTCCTTCATCACTTCCTCCTGAGGTTTTCCATACAAGGCAGGAAGCTCCACCACGGAAACCCAATGTCCACACACCTCTCCCTGATGTTTAACACACTCTGAGGAGTTGGAGACTGAATGAAGCTCTGTCTGACCTAAAATGACCTCAGCAGCTGAAGTCTTCCCTGCTCCTCTCCTCCCACAAAGAACCAGGTTCAGAGGAGGTTTGTAATAGCTAGACACTGTTCCGAGATCAGCCTCTTCCATTAACTGTAGATATCGTCCCCTGTTCTCACTCACTATATTTTCCATTTTTTGCATTAATTCTTGGAGGTCAATTTTTGAAGGATCCCTTTTGTCAAGGTTGATTCTGTGCTGCCTTTCTTTGCAGTCTTGGATGAGTTTTTTCACTGAGTAACACTCTCCCTCTTCATTGTGTGTCAAAATGACCATTGAGTGCTTAAAAGCATCTTCACCAAACAAACTCAGGGTGAACTTCAGTGTTTTTCTGTTCTCCTCAGTGAAATCAGAAGACTTCACTAACAGCAGCAGAACATTTGGTCCAGGAGAACAAAGACTCACACACCTCTTCATCTCTTCTCTCACTGCTTCCACAGACAGTCTGAAGATATCTGAAGTATTAACTACAGTTACTGATTTTCCTCTCCACTCTCCTTGGGCAACCTCATGCTGCCTGGGTAGAGAGAACCTTCCAAACTCAAAGCCTTTTTTGTTCACGATAAAATTACTAAGTGTATTCTTTTTGTGTTCGCTCTTTCCGAACAGCACAATCCTGAGTCCACATCCTGTAAAGCAAGAAAAACAGAAATGCAGAAAATTACTCTCAAATGTTCACAGTCATTGTACTTAAGTCTTTTTCCAGCACAGGAACGTTTCCAGAAACCCCATAGAAAGACAACACTCCCTGAAGTCAGGAAAAGTGGTTCTCAAAAAGTTGTATATTGCTCCTTCATTACTTCCCTCCTTGATTTATATGCTCAGTATGTTCCACTAAATCTTGTTCCCAGAATGTATTCAGACACCTTCAATTTTTTTCACATTGTTGTCTTGCAACCTTATGCTAAAATAATAAAAACAATTAAAAAAAAAATGTCACATAATGACAGATCTGTGCCTTGACACAATCCTGTCTCTGAGCTCTGCAGGCAGTTCCTTCCTCCTCAGTGGCTTGGTTTTTGCTCTGATCTGCATTATCAGCTGTGAGACCTTAATATAGACAGATGAGTACCTTTCCAAATCAAGTCCAATCTATTTAATTTTCCAAAGGTGGACTCCAATCAAGGTGTAGAAACATCTCAAAGATGAACAAAAGAAAGTGTCATAAGCTATGTCAATGTGATAATTCAGTATCTCCTTTTTAATAAATTCTGTTTCCACATTATGAGGTATTGAGAGTAGATTGAAGGGGTCTGAATACTTTCTGAATGCACTGTTAATACCATTACTTGCAGCTATAGTAACAGTATGTATCACTAATTTACATCAAAGTTCCCATCATCAAAAATTTTTCCTGCACTTAATAACAGTCCAACGGTACAAGTGAGAAAGAGCTACTTTACCTTGGTTCTTGTTTGGGTGACCACAGCTCACATACTTTCCATTGTTCTTCTCTACAATTTGATTCAAGTTTTTTAGCAACTCAGAAATGTCAAGGTATTTTAGTCTCAATGATTTAAATCCACATCTTCTGATCACGTCGTGTAAGGGGGTATAGCGTACATAAATGTCCACTGAACCTAAACTCTTATTTCTGGGTGCTGGGATTAGAACCAGTGAATGATCAAATGATTGATCACTGAACTTTTCAAGGATTGATTGTAACCTCCTTGAGTGTTCCTCAGTAAAGTATTCAGGCTGTAGAATCAGCAGGAACACATGAGGTCCAGGATCAGAGAGTTTCACACAGTTCTCTACATGTTCCGTCAGTTTCTGTTCAGAGATGTCAAGATGAAGCAAATCTGGGGTGTTGATGAGGACTATTTTTTTTGCCCTCCACTTTCTTCTCACTCTCAGACAGCAGTCCGGTTCTTCCTCAGCATTGAACACGTTCTCTCCCAGTATGAAGTTCCCCACTGAACTCCTCTCAGACCAGCTGTTCCCCAGCAGAACAACCCTCAGCTCAGACACTGAAATGAAAACAGTTCAGTGAAAACACTACTAAGGTGAACAAAGAACCTTTCAAAGGGAAAGTCATTCCAAGGACCAAGAAATCTGATAGGAGCAAATTATTTTTTTATATCTTTAAATTAGATGTGATATTTGTTTACAGATATCAGAAAGTTTTTTTTTATTGTTATAATTCATAATTTGAGGAATTTGTTATTTAATTATTACAGTTTTTGCACCCTCTACATATTAAACACTGCTATGTATTATAAAACGTACTGTAAGGTGGCAGGAATTCATAGCTGCTTCTGCGTTTCCAGAGTAGTATATCATCTGTGACTGTAAGAATAAAGAAAAACACAAAGTAATTCTTGACTTTCTTCATTTATTTCTTATTTGCTCAACTGGACATGTGAACAGACAGCTAACTTAAACTGAACTAAAACCTATTTACCTGACATGTTTTAAATGATACTGTATCGGATATCACTGATTTAGAGTGGATGTAAATGTTAATTTATCAGAAAATTACAAATGTCTCTTACAAATGTTACTTGTGAAAGGCGTCGCCAAGACAGGACTAAAGAGATAACCCAACAAAAAACAGAAATCCATCTCTTATCAATACTCACATGTGCAGGCTTTTCCAATCTCTATCTGGATACACAGTATGTTCCAAACACTAATATTTTCACTTAAATATGGCTATCTATGTGCTTTTTCAGTATATCCATGAGCTGCTACAAGAAGAAGAGATACTGATTTATCTGAATAACTTGGCAGAATAAAAGCAGACTTTTTACATCAATTCTTGCACCTCATTTATAAAGATTGCAGGTTTTACTCAGCAAGTTATCCGGGAAAATCAGATCTTAAAAAGAACCTCATATATTCTACAAGCAGGTGTGGGTGGTGTTATCAGTATGAAGCAGTGACAAAACTATCAGTGGACTCACCAGCTGCCGCTGCCATACTGCAATTCTAATGAAAACCCATAAGAAAGTAGTTCATCTGGAGGAACTGCTCCTGACTGAGAAAACAGATTAAACTTTATATTCACTTTAATTTTTCACAATTAAAATATGCTAACCTGAAATGAAAAATAGTTGCAGTCAAATTATTGTAATATCTGATGTAGTTCATGTAATTTTAATGCTGTTCTCCTGTTCTGTTCATCATGTTTGTGTCATTTTTTTATTTCTGACACGTGAGTTGTTTTCACAGTTCGGAGGCCTGGAAGCTTTGTAATTTAAGGTGATCTACTTTCTTTGCCAGAAAATATATTTTTTCAAATGTTTGAGGGAATTAAACTGAAACAAAAACCAACATTACGGGAAAATTTATTCTATATGTTTAACAGTCAAATTTGCCCGATTAAACGTAACAACTTGTAACGTCTGTCTGTACAACCATGACTGTATCTCTTTCAAACCTGACCACCCATCAGTTGCACACTTAAAAGACAAAGGATCACTGCGCATACAGTGTCCAACTTTGATTGTTGAACCACAGCCTTTGTTGTCAATGTTAGTTTCTTTTAACCTGGAATTCAATAAGATTTATTAATTAATTTTTACTAAATTTCTTCAATCAAGTCACCTAAACCTAAATAAACCTTAACTATGCAGGTGTCAGAACAGAAAGAGGTCCAATTTATCTTTAAAAAAGTGCCAAGTCAACGGCCATTGGACTAGTTTCGGATTGTTGAAGATATTTTATTTTGAAGGTCAAAGTAGCTGCAACACACACCTCCAACCTGGACTCCAGTCAGCTTAGCCGAGGGGTTCCCATACTTTTTACAATCTACACTGAATATTTGAATGATGTTTTCATTATGGATAAGAAGAACACAATGATGTGTGGGTTATTAGTTAAAATAGATTGTGTATGTTTTTAAATTGTATAGTAGATGAAGATCTGATCATATTTTAGGTCAAAGTTACACATAACTATCTATCTATATATGTTTACAGTATAAAAACACATACATGTTAAGTTTTGTCTTACAATTATTTTTCATGGCAACAAGAACACAGACAAGAGAGATATACTGTATATATTAGCATGAGCTTATGTTCTCTTTGATAAACCTTTGAAAATTTTTCATCAGCAGTGTACTTCATCTTTGTACATCTTTATTAACCATTAACTTTCTTCTTGACTACTATGTTAAGTCTCAGGAAGTTTGTTGCCTGACCTTACAGCTAGAGTTGTTTTTATTACTGTTGTTATCTTTATAGCTGTAATTAAGTGAGACCAGTCTGCTAGTCTAAGACTAATAAATAAATTACTTTGTCTAAATCAAAAAATTTAAACTTAAGATTTTTCCAAGCGTAAATTTAAAAAAATCACTTCATTGAATTTTAGCACTCAGACAGAGGTTTAAAAGAGTCACAGATCCCCTCCAGCCTGTGTCTCATTCTGTCCTCTTTGCCTGGTTCAACACGAGGTACTCTTGCTTACCTGAGGAGACTTTTGCCATTATCCTTGACTGTGGGTCTGTGATACTGTTGTACTGGTAACAGAGTCCAGCTCTTTTCAGGTCCATTAGCTACAAACAGTGGATGATCACTGGTGAACAACTGACACGCACCTGAGAGAGATTATTATCAGTCAATAAGTATTTTAAATAATTTTTAATAACTTTATTTGTTTTAAGGTTATTTGTTCAAATTTATTTAAAGTTATTTTCACTTACCCTGTAAATACAGTAGTTACTGCTTCATTCTTCCTCCGTGCCCACAAATGAAAGTACTACGTCCCCACAGCACTAACTAACTCACCTGACACAACCTTTACTCTGCAGAGTGGGCAGGACACCACACCTGTGGCATTAATATGACATTAATAAAACACTGGAGTCAATGTTTAACTGAACAACAAAGTTCATTGTTGGACCAATCATGGACAAGCAGCCAGCTAACATCCTTCCACTCATTCACTGTGGGCTTAAAACAGTCTAGTCAGGCTTGGGGTCCCTGTACATTGCGGCAGCAAATAAAACTACTTGATTAAAGTGAAGGGAAAGTATAGGATAAGTAGTTAATAAATATTGATAAATTAATGGTTTAAAGAAACGAAAACTGATTATTTGTAGAATTCAAAAAAGCCATTTTCCTTTGTTGTTGGAACAAAGATTGATAAACCCAAATAATTTTTAAAAATTTTCCTGGTTGAACTGAAAAATGAAGAAAGACATACAGGTGACACAGAAGTAAAAGTAAATATATCAAAATTAACGTTTACATAATTGTTCACATACTTGACTAAGTTAGTGGAGGATACCTCTAGAGGGCACACCAGAGAACTCAGACCGTATCAAACTACTGGATTGGCACGATGTAAACAATAAATATGGAAACACTAGTACTTACCGTATTATATTGATGAAAATTTGTCTCACTGGACGATGATCGATTGAAAATTCCATAGCTGGCTCAGGTGACCGATGCCTGGGGGACAAATTGGCACCATCCCCGCTCCATCATTTTCAATTCTTCCAACATTTTCTGTCGTGAATGGAAGTAACACTCCTGCACTGGTTTTCAATTATTTATACAGGTTTCCACGGGGACTTCAAGAATGGTACTGACCTGTTGCCAGCTATTTTGACAGGTATGTTTTTCACTGTGCTACAGCAACGGCACATTGTACAGATGCAGGTAATGGTGGACTTGGTCTAACTTCTCTTCAAAACTCAATTTCAAACAGTAAAAAGCTACCAAATAACTTTAGAGTCTATGACCTGATCAGGTTCACTCTGTCCAGCTGTTCATTGTTGGTGGTAGCGTCTGTTACAACCTCCATCAGTCCTAAGCTGTGACTCTACAGACAGGAGCATGATCATATGACATTATTCTACCAGATTTAATTGATTTAAATTAGACGTCAAATCGAATATATCAAAATGTTGATCACAAATACATTCTAAGTACCGGTTGCCCATAAAACAACATTAGGTTCTGCTTATTAGACACAAGGGTTATGTCAGTACCTGTCTGTGTGACTTCATCAAGCTTCAGTGCAACAGTATGTCCATTTAAGATTAGAGCTAGCATGCATGGCTAACAGCACAACAGTGTGACAGACGGGCCACAGTAAACTTTAGAAAACAAAACAACAAGGCACAGTGTAGAGCATGTGGGAAGCTAACTGCTGCAAAGAGCAGCACATCAGATCTGAGCAAACATTTAAGGCGGAGCGGTGTGAATCTGAAAGACTGCGCAGTGTTTGAGGCCTTGCTGCCCCAGTGTACAACACTGAAAACATCTGTCCAGGCTCAACTCACCTCCAGTTTTGGGATTTCTTCCTCTTAAAATGTCTTGATTCAAGAGTATAATCCCTTTTACCCCTGGATGAGCTGGGAAAGCTGGTGATGCACCTGACTGGTAACATACAGGACAAAGATGCACCAAAGTAAACAATAGGTTAGCTTAATTTTAAGATCTTTTTTTTTTAAGTTACTAAATGTGGCTCTAGGGCCACGTTCACTGCAGTTACATTCTGTCTGACACTTTGGTAAATTTAACAACCAGCCACTCATTCACATGTTTACATGTCACGATTAACTTCTCTCTGTTCATGCCGATGAAATTATCTGATTAGTAAAGAGAAATGGTCATTTATGACTGAATTCCTTAAATGGATAACTTAGGGTTTTTAGGCAGTAATAGCAGTAGCAGTTAGCTAGTTAGCACCAACTGCTAACTAGCTAACTGCTAAGGTAGTTAGCAGTTAGCTAGTTAGCACCAACTGCTAACTCGCTAACTGCTAAGGTAGTTAGCAGTTAGCTAGTTAGCAGTTAGCAGTTGGTGCTAAGGTAGTTAGCTTACTGTGGATGTGTAATTTTCATTTAGGCGCTCGGTTGACAGTTAAGAATCGTTGTTACACACTAAAGTATTTTACCAAACGAAAAAAATTAGTTCACAAACAGGAAAAAAGGAGAAAATGTCAACAAGAGTTCAGGCTAAATACCGGTGACCCTGCTCTGGAGAGGGTCACCTGCTTCTTCCTGTCAATCAGCCTCACTTTCTTCAGGTGTGTTCACCCTCAAACACAGACAGGTAAGTGTGAGGCCAGCAGGTGATTTGACTAACCCGTTTCCTCGTTTTCATCCAGCTATTCAAATACCGAGTCACAACCGCGAAGCACGGCCAGAGACACGAGCAGGTGAAGACTCACCTGGGCTCCGGGAGGGTCTGAGTGCGGATCCCACCTGGTGATGGTGCAGGGTGGAGGGAGAGGGAGGACGTCAATCAGCGGTGACTCTGAGTGGTAAGACCGGTGTTTTCTGCCTGCGCACCAAACTTCATTCATAAACCTCATAATTTTACATTTCCTATTTAAGCGCGAACACACGCACATAGTTAAAAGTTTATTTTAGATGTTTTTCGGATCAAGAGGGTCTGAGGTCAAACTCGGCATAGATGATTGCCAACAATGCGACGCTGCGCTAATGAAAAGGCAATTTTATTGTACAGGTGCAGACTACAACGGGTTTCTGCTTCGTGTCTTGTAGCATTAGTTCTTAGAATAAAAGGCAGTTTGACCAAAATACGTTGTTTTTTTTTTGTTTGTTTTAAAACCAGGTTCCACAAGGTATTTACTCTATGACATTAAAATTAGTAAATTTCCATATATTTTGCATGGAGTTTGGTGGCCTGTGTGAGGACAGTTCTCAGCTGACAGTAGCTCAGCTGCTCTGTCAGTGATGTTCATCAGGCAAATTTAATTCACTTCTACTTTTTTTTTTTTCTTTTTCTGAATAATTGTGACACTCTAAAAAACACTGACACTGGTGTCCTGGTTTTGTACAGCAAATTATAAATTTTGAGATGTATTCTGTTCTTATTGTAGGACATTAGAAGAGCTGAAGCAAAGATGCTGCTTGTCAGACTTTATTTGAGTTTTCACAAATATTTACAGCACAACTGATCAAAGCTAATTAATCCATGTGAAGCACTTTACCTACATGTGTCTGTGATTGGCATGTCTGTAACTGTATTATCCAGAGTCTCAGTTCATAGTGCACATAACATTTCAGCAGCACACATTAAAAGGTAAATGTATAAACTTTTCTGACAGCGTTGCAGACTGATAAAGTGGTTTATTTCCAACTTTTACATCACATAAACACTAGAATATAACTAATATATCTTGTGTGCAGTTTTACTTTCTCACAAAAACCTTGATCATTTAAAGCCTCAGCAATCACAGATTCAGTGGAACCTGAAAACAATGGAAAATGAATGAGGTGACAAACACTCCAAAAAATATTTAATTTAATTATAATGTTTGGAAAAGCAGCAAATTCTCACTTTTTTTAAAAAGCTACAGCCATCAAACACTTGGTATTTAGTTTGAAAAATTACTCCAGACATTTTTTTTCCTCCCCCAAAATAGTTACTCATTAATTTTTTTGTCGTTTGGCTAATAGATTAATCAGCTAATCATTGCAGCTGTGACAGTCTAATGCAGCTTCTTTCTGCTTGACTCTTTAAATTAGAAAGGGCACACAGTGTATTGATCTATTGAACACACCGACCAAACCACTCATCATAACAGGAAGTGCCACAGACTGAACCCTGGCTACATGAACAAGCTCAGATAAAGTTTGCAGCAGACGATCTGTTTCTGGTTTATGAGGTGATTCCTGCTCAGTGTGTCTCTGCGTCAGAAGGGGCGGCCATCTTGTTTTGCATGTAATTTCCCTTTTGTAAATAAAACGACAATGCAAATTTCTGTTCTGTTGACACCCGCTGGACTGCAATGTGAACCCAGTTGTGTGGTACAGTGTAACTCATTCAGACGCAGAGCTCGTCCCAGTTTTAACTAAACTTATGCAAACGAGAGGGAAAGTGATCCTGAGCACTTTAGCACAGAGCTCATGTGTTAGGACTGACGACACTGCTCTGTACCCGGAGACAGGTTCTGTCTGACTTTTAGTACAGCAACCAGCAGGTTTATTTAATACTTCATTTAATATTTACTAGTTTGGTGTTAATGCTGTTGGTTTGCAGTGTATTAATAATGTCTTTCCTTCTGTAGAGTGAGTGTTGATAAGACTGAGGCTGCATGAGGAGCATCTTCGTTATTTCGTCATCATCCTCCGTCCACCATGCGTCTGTTAACCCATCACTGACGGACTGCTGAAGGCTCAACATCCTCCGTCTTTGCAACTTCACTTCCTCCTTTCTCTGAATCACTCCTCCCTCCATCCTTCTATCGTCCAGCAGTCATGAATCCCTACGGAGATCCGAACCTGAACTCTGGCCCCCGTGATGCTGTGCCTCCATGTTCAGCCCCTGGCCCCTGTGATAGTTCTCATAATCCACCTTCCTCCAGTTTTCCGTCTCCTCCAGTCATCCAGACAGGTCATACATCTCTGACAGTTTTGAGTAATAACTCTCCTCAGACCTCATCAGACCAAGATGGAGGTCAACACCTGGTCCGATCACTATACCCAGAGCGCTCCACCTCTCCGCTTCCAGCCTCAGATCCAGGCTTCAGCCTCACATCCAGGCCTCCGTTTAGCCTGGCTCCAGTCTTGCCTCAGACACAGACTCCATCTCCAGTGTCCAACACCACACCAAACCCTTACCCAGCCCCCACCACCCCCCCGTCCAGCCAGGTCTCTGTTATAATCCCATCCCCAGACCTCCATCCGTCTCCACTCCCGTCCCAGTGCTCTGAGGACACCTGCCCCGACCTGGAGTGCGCCATCTGCTTCAGCCAGTTCAACAACGTCTTCCGCTGTCCCAAGATGCTTCACTGCAAGCACACGTTCTGCCTGGAGTGCCTGGCGCGCATCAATGTGAAGTCGCCCGAGCCCAGCGCCATCCAGTGCCCTCTGTGCCGCAGCCTCACGCCCCTGCCCGTCCTCGGCCTGCCCAAACTGACCACGGACTCGGACGTGCTGTCCTACCTGCCGGCCGCCATGCAGAGGGTGTACAGCATCCGCTTCCTCCGCAACAAAGGGAAGCTGGAGGTCAAAAGGTCAGACTGTTAGAATAATCTATCTAAAAAAATCATTTGGTGATATCAGATTCTTGTGGGGTTTTTTTTTTTTTAAATGTGTGAGTGATGAGTGTCGTATCGCTGGACCTGTTTATTCTTCCACATGATCTTAATTAAAAATCTTATTAATTATGGCAGGATTTGGTTTCTCTAAGTGTTTACCTGAAATCTGCTATATTTTTATTAGATCACTCAGAAAAAAGAGAGGCTCAGATCCTCTCCTCTGATTGGCTGACTGACCTGTTGTTACTAGAGCTCCAGAGAGAAGCCTGAGAGAGGAGATGTAAAACTACACTGAGATGGTAGCGATGAATATATCTTCTTATTGATATCAACACTTCAGATAAAATACAGATGATGAGTGAAATATGGACCTTTAACAAAATGAGTCAGTTTTTTTTTTTTTGGCTTGTTATTTGATATTCCCTGATTTACAGTTTGATTTCAACAGGTCAAAAGTCCAGTTTTTATTGGAGCACATTTGTTCTGCTGCCAGGTTTGACTGGAATAGTATCAGTTATTGATCAAGGTCCACATGAGTATCAGCGTTTATTAACCTGCACCAACTGAAAAGCATCACTGTCGTACAGCATAATTTTTTTTCTTACTGTGGTTGAGTCAGTTTCTCAGCTTCTCCAGTAAAAAGTGATGAACCTGCTTTGTGACTTGTAAAAATTTGAAACGCTTCTGTTGTCCTCTGTGCTACTTGCGCTGTTTGTGTATTTGGTTGTGTTGTGTTCTGAGTGTGTTGAGCTGTCAGGGCCACACTAAGATTCACACAGTCAAGCAATTTTCTTAAGGAGACAAAATAATAAGACTTGAATAAACCACAGGATCCACTGCTTTATCTGACCAATAACATCCTCTCTTTCTTATTAAGGTCATCTGAAAGTCATCGGCGCTGGGGTCAGAGGTCGCTGACATCTCTGAGGTCAGGGAACCGCTCTCTGGACGTGGGGCTTCCCAGCCCACCCATCGGGGGCGGTGGCGAGGTGGGGGGCGTGGGCGGCGCTCTGTTCCGACTGACAGGCCGGCCGGCATGCCGGGCCTTCCTCCTGACGTCCGTGGTGATGATGATGGTGCTGCTGACCATTATCGTCATCTTCCTCCTCATCTACAAGGGCTCGGACTGACCGACCGTGAGTGACGTCACTTTTCTTATTTCTCATCAATCAGTAGAATTCCAGCATCTCAGGGGATGTTTGTGACTGAATCCAGTAACTGAGCAACATCTGCCTCACATCTGTGGTTAAAAGATGAAATCACATCCAGATGTGCAGTAAAAACCATCGCTCAGGCTGTTGTGCAACAAGCAGCTTTTTACAACCTGGACACAGAGAGGGAGATCTGTTCTTCCATCAGCACTGTGAGAACCAGGACACCGGAGCTGAGAGCGCAGCTCAGAACCTCCGACACAGTGGACTTCACTCTGCTTCATAACGTTTAACTTGTCTGGAAGAAACAGATCTGCCTCCATTTGTACATTCCCTCCTCAATATCAGCTGACAAAGACACGTCACAGCGGAGGTGGAAACAGATCAAGGAAACTGAGAAGCGCTTGATTTTATCTGCTTCATGTCACTTGTGCCAAAAGCTGTAAATCATCACCTAAAAAGAGACGCATGCAAAATGTTGGTCAGGTAATACGAGCTGGCTGAGCTGAAGGTCATTTAATGGCAGCTGAGTATAAAACAGATTTATTATAGTGACAACAGGTCAAAGTCTGGTGGTTTCCATCCACATAAAAGACAAAATCAAACAGTAAACTTTTGATTCCAGGGACTGAAAAATGAATCTTCTTTCACTTTGTCTCTTTGGGACGTGAAGCTCCACAGAAACACAACATTGCTGCCATTTTAGACGTGAAGCGAGGCCGGTAGTGAAACGGGAGATCACATAAACCCGTCAGCAGGTGGCGTCTCCTCCTGATGTTCTCCTGTTTCGACTTGTTCTTGCAGCTTCCAGCACTTTAAAGAGCCTGAATGTTACATGTCTGACTGTGTGTGTTTAAACCCAACTGTTGTTTACATTCAGAGTGTGTGTCTGTGGTCGGAGCTGCAGCTGTGACCTCACTCATAACCAAATGCTGGAAACGGGAGCCATGCAAATGAGCTGAGCCACAGTTCATGTGACAGAGCAGAGTCCAGCACAGTTTTATACACACTGATACTTTCATATATGCTGATCAACCTCTGATACAGCTCAAGACTGTGAAGGATTAGTTCACCAAAACAACAAAAACATAACCTGGTATCTCTCCATACAGGTACTTCCTGTTTTATCTCGTCTTAGCTCTAAAGACCATAACCTAATTTCCATTCACTCCATTGAAACAGTGTGGAGGCAGAAATCTGACAGATCTGGAAAACTGTCTGCATGGATACAAAACTCAAGAGTTTGGAGTTTTTGTTGTGAGGTGAATTTTGATCTTTTTAAGGAAGCAGACGTGAGTCAGATGCAGCTGAACCATGGGATGAATTTTGCATCAAAAAGATCATGAAATAGTTTCTTGTGCTTGGCTGAAAATGGCCAAACTGTCACTGAGCAAAAAGTTTCCAAAAACACTTTGACTTGCAAATCAAATTTAACCTGAATGAGAAACTTCCTTCATGGAGCCCTCCCAAAGCTTCATCCATCAAAACACATATTTTAAAAGATTCCTACCAAATATTAATGTGATGATTTAAGAGAAAAAACACATTTTATTTCCTGTTTTTGTTTCTGTGCTGTCGGGTTTTTATGTTGTGTACTGTATGTGTGTGTGTTTTAAGGCTCAGGCCGATTTTTATTGTGCAATGTAAAATAAATGATTTTATATATTTTTATGTACCCGTTTTAGCAAAGCTTGCACTGTCACCATGTTAAACTTGAATAAATTCCTTTTTGAATTAAGTTTATTTTTATTGTTTTTGTTTTTAACAGGAACTCATCAACCTCTGGAAATTTAAGGGAAAAATTTAAGTTTCCTTTTTATAAAAGTTCCAGCTCTTCATGGAAGCTGTGATGTTTATCCATAAAATATATATATTTGCGGTTTTAAATATACCAATTGATTGTTACACCTTTCTCTCCTTCGTGTGTCAGTAAACTGAAGTGTTTAGCAGAGTAAAGTCTCCCTCTGCAGGTAGAGGACAGACCTGTGTTAGGTTCACTGTCTGTCTGTTTTCCTAGCTTCAGTCCATGGAGTCCACCACAGGTTTTGTAATATGTGCACAAAGTAGACAAAAATAACAATGACACAGTTACATTGTGGAAAATCCAAATATTATATTATTAAAGAGCAAAGAATTGTGCAGGAAATGATCTGAAATTATTTTGAGCTACGTCCAGACGCTGCAGGGCACCGGTACAACCAACCTCTGCAACAGACAACAGGTGAGAGGATGAAGCTGTTGACCTGCAGACAACACATGATGTGTGAACAGGTATATACACTGACCGAGCCTCCGGGAGGACTAGGACCTGGATCTGTGACGTCTGGATTCAGCCAGGACCTGTATTGCTGTATGTATACCAGCATTTAAAACCTGACTGATCAGACCTGTGCATTCAGGACCACTTTCATTAATACAAGTCTCAATAACAAAAAACCTCCATAATTCTCTTTATTGTGTTGCACCTTTAAGCAGCCAGCAGGTGGAGCTGCAGCATCAAGAAATACAGCCTGTGTGTGTGTGTGTGTGTGTGTGTGTGTGTGTGTGTGTGTGTGTGTGTGTGTGTTTGTGTTTGGAGAAGAGAACTCAATAATAAAAGATAAATTTCAGTCAGTGATATGTATAATGTGGAAGGTGTAGGACCACATTTACTACACTAACATACAGTATACAGACACAACATCAGTCTGTTTCCACAGGAGGCCGTTTCCATGGAAACGACCTGTTGGGGTGATTTGGAGAAGTTTGTTTTCTTTTAAGTAAGTCAGGATAAAATAAGTTGATCAGCTCTTCCTGTGTCACAAAAGCTCACATGTTGAGATGGTGTAGAGTTCAACCATTTATTTATTTGACAGGAACGATTCTCACCCATCAACTATAGAATATAGAGCAATGAAAAAAGTTTTGTGGTCATCAGAAGTTCAGCCAGACTATAAATGATAAAACAGTTCAGGCTTTCTTCCCTCAGTCAGTGACAGTTACTGAACTGGGAACTCAGAAATCTGAGAGATGATTCCAGTTCCCTCCATCACCCAGAAACAAACCTGCAGCATGTTATGTGCTGTTCAGGTGTTTACTTAATTGAGGGCGTGGCTGCTTTGAGTGACAGATGGGTGAGCATCATAGACTGATTATAAACCTGGATGTGGACTCTGGGTCTGAACAGTGAAGCTGATGCTGAAGAGCCTTAAACCTCCATCTCTCTACTGACCATCAGGGGGCGACTCCACTGGCTGTAAACAGAGTCTGATTGTATTGAAGTCTATGGGAAAATGTCTCCACTTCTCTCTGATTTATTACCTCAGGAAACGTTTTCCTGATGAGTTTATGTCTCAGTCTCTAGTTTCAAGTCTTCTTCAACACAACATGATGTTTATTTTTAAATTATGATCCATTTAGAGGAAAACAGACCATAAAGCAGGGGATGAATTAGGGCGGGGCTACTGTGTGATTGACAGACTGTACCTCCTCAGCTCCACCTTCTCAACCAAATATGGTTTCTTCTGGTTTCCAAAAAACCAAGATGGTGACAGCCAAATTACAAACTCACAAACCAGGTGGTGATGTCACAGTGGGTTGACACTTGGTAAACGTATGCATACACATACACTCACATACTCCCCGCCCCTTTGCCCATTTTTGGAATATCCTGGAGTTAGCTGGAGTCATTCACTGCCAAGATGGAGGCAGAAGAGCAGCTCACTCTGAGCTTAAAAACCGCTCCTCAGAAACCTGTGGGTGACGTCACAGAGGCTACATCCACCTTTATTTACAGTCTGTTAATAATGTATTGATGTATTGATCACTCCAGAGAGAGCATGAATGTGGCTGGAGGAAGCTCGGAATAGCGTAGCTGCTCCTTCACATTGAAAGGAGCCAGTTGAGGTGGCCCTTCTGGGCGGGCCGGGGTACAGATCCAGAGCTTACTGCAGGGATTACATATCCCATCTGACCTGGGAATGCCCTGGGATCCAGCAGGAGGAGCTGGAACATGGAGAGAGGGATGTCTGGAACTTCCTGCTTAGCTTGGATAAGCAGAAGAAAATGGATGAATGGATGGATGAATGGTTTTCAGCAGCTAACAAGCATCTGCATGTTTCCAAATTACAAGAATAAAATGACATAATACACACTGTACAATTCTGACTGACTAACACCAACCTGGATGTTAGAAACTGCAGTTTTTGCAAATTGCTCTGTGAGGAAACACGACTGAGCCACGTTCAAGGTCGAAACTCACTTGCATTACAGAGGGACTTTATTATCTGTGGTTCGTCGAGGTCACCCCCGGCCCAGGAAGATAACCAGATGCTAGTGTTTGTTTCTGGTGGGTCACACATATCATTTTTTGTGCTGGGTCCAGATCCTGTCTTTTGTCTTGTATCCAGGAGCAGTGACGTGAAAGGGACCAGCAGAGGCTTGGATTCAGCCCCGTGTTCGACCAGTAAAGTGAAACCAGATCAGGTGAGATGTGAACTCACTCAACCCTGAGGAAGGTTTTGGTTTTATCCACTGAGACCTTGAGAGATTCACCTCTGAACCTGCTGCTGATGTCTCAGTTCATCGGAGGTGAATGAAAACACACTGAAACAGCAGGAAAACATCCTGGTTACTTTGTTTGACTGAAAACGGTTCCAATCAGCTGATTGAACATAGTTTCCACTGTGATGTGTTTGCAAACACTGCGTCTGCTGTGTGATCCTGAGCATCCTTTATGACACAGTGTGGGTGTGGGTGTGAGTATGTGAGTGTGTTCATAGGCAGCTTTGTGTGTGATAGCAGTGGACACACCTTAACAACACAGTGGGCAATTAAACAGGCCCGTTTCCATGGAGACCAGCCATGCCAACCACTGCTTGAATCACACCCATCGTATGAGTTCACACATCCTGCACAGGGAACTACATCCAGGCTGAAAGGAATCTGTGTGTCAGCTGTTACACCCCCCCCCCCCCCACAGGAGGGGAGAGCACTGACCCCCACAGGACTGACCCCCGCAGCACTGAACCGGCTCCTAAAGCAAACACACACACTTCCTGTGACATGCTTTACCAGGGGATGAACCTTTGTTTGGTCTCAGCTGAGTCTGTGTGTTGTGTAATGAGACCAGGGGGGTTGGAAGGGGGGCTGAGACCCAACCAACCGAACCAGGTAACACAGACTCTGTGTGTGTGTGTGTGTGTGTGTGTGTGTGTGTGTGTGGCAGACTTTCTGTTTGTTCACCAGACCATATAAGATTTTTCAGAGTTTCCGCCAGAGAAGTTGTTTGGCCCGTGGCTGGACTTGTGCTGGGCCGGTCAGAATCTGGGCCGGTCTGCCTGTTAGCCCCCCGACTGGCTGCTCTTCTGGGGACATGGTGCTCGCCCGTGTTTTAACCAACAGATGCCTCTGCTGACCTGCTCAGGTGTTATATCTCGGTTTAGCCACAGGGTTTGGAATTTAGGTTTTTTTAAAAAAAATCTAATTAAATTTAATCTTATGATTGAATAACAAAACTCCCTTTCACCCCTGGTAGTCCAGACTAATAAGAGCCAATCAGGAGCCACCATGGGCGTCTATGTCATCTTTTCCAAAGGTCTCAGTTTGTGTCCGTCCAGACTACAACACAACTTGGAGGTTTAGACTAAAACGGGTCCAGCAGCGTTTCTGAGAGTCTCTGTTTGAGGGGCTGCAGACTCTGGAGGAGAGAGGACGGAGGAGGAAACAGAGAAGAAGAGATGAGTTAAAAACTAAAACGCAGAAGAAGAGACGAGTTTAAACTAAAACATATTTGTGTGCATGGAGCCTTAGTCACATGTGCCCACTTCACTCATGATAAACAATCCAAATAAAACTGTTTTATCTGAGGACTAAACTCTGTGGGTTTCAGCCAGATCCAGTCAGATTCTGATCCAAACACTTTCCAGTGTCAGAAGTTTATCTGCTTCAGTCTCTTTAGATCCACCTGACTGTTGTTTTTTTCTCCAAAATTTGACTGAATGTTTTTGTGAAGTTGCTGTTGAATTTAAAACATGTAATGAAGAAATAAGCCTCACACGTCCTGTGCTGGAACAACCTGACATGATATATTTCTGTTGTTGGACAGACAAGGTTTCCTGAGTTCATTGACCTCATTCACAACGATTTCATTCATCTGTCCACACACACACACACACACACACACACACGTTTTGTTTGTGTGATAGAAGGCTTGTTGTTGAGGCTGGAGAGAACATCCACAATGTCTCATGATGCTTTGCCAGTTTCCCAGGATGCCTTTCTCTGCGTGGGCACAGAGGCTGTGAGAGTCTGAGACTAAACCAAGTGTTACTGGACGGTCAGTGAAGCTGCTTTTATACAGAGATTCTGCTGTACTGCTATTAAAAGACCCGTCATTATGCCATCTTTGCTTGTTTACAATGAGACAAACTAGTTTCAGTTGTGATTTCAGAGCATGCTGGCGTTCAGGAGTCAGCATCTGTCCCTTCATGCCGGATCTCCTCTGGCTCCGTGACGACGTGAAGATGGAACTAGACGCTGTCTTCTTCTTCTGCCTGTTACAGGTTCTGCCCCAATGATGAGCTTTTAATCTCCAAAATGTTCAGTTCTGCCTGATTTCAAATGAAATTTTAAACATATGAAGTCCTTTGAAAAGTCTGCATGCAGCTGCAGTAACAGACTGACCCTGCTGTGACAGTGAGCTGAGAAATTAGTCTCAGATAAAGTTGTTTCAGCAGCAGGAAACGATGATGATCCACAGATTACTGAAGCCAGAGTTAGTAAGGCTGCAGAGAAAGTGGTAAAACCCACAAATGTATCAGAGCCTCATGACTGTATGTGTGTGTGTATGAGAGCTGGATATTCCAGCCTGGCTCCAACTTCCTGTTTCACCAAAATCAACATACACTGTGGTTACACTGCTGAGGGCTGCAACTAGACACACACACACACACACACACACACACACACACACACACACACACACACACACACACACACACACACACACACACACACACACACACACACACACCAGCTGACCCTCTGCTGTGTTTTCCTGTTTAGTTGCATCACAGCACTGACTGGACTCCGAGCAGAGTCACCTGGGGGTTTCTGCAGTGAACTCAGTGTGTCGGTCAGAGCTGATGGTGTCACAGTTCATCAGTAACACAGCAGTAGTTTTTCTAAAAACAATGATTTTTAATCTAAATATAAACTAGAAATACCTGTTGTTTCCTCCACCAACCAGACACATTGCAGGAAATATGGTCACAGTGTTCTTCCTGAGTTACGGAACTGACAGGAAGTGTTTTTGCAGAACATTATTATGTCACAGTGAAGTTGATCTTTGACCCTCTGTAATAAAATTGCATCACTTCATCGTATCCTTATAGCAGTTGAGTTAAATTGTGAAAATTTGAAAGATGCATGAGTGGACATGTCCTCATTCATTCACGTTCCGTAAGGATGAACCGGCATCCCTGAACTTTCCTCAAAGTTGTAATTTGTCCAACACCAAAGTATTTAAGGAATAAGACGTCGGTCGGTTTGGCCTCTGGAAACTTGTGATAGGAAACATTTTATAGACTTAACTATTCAGTAATAAGAAAATGTTAGAACAGTAATCATCTATAAATCTCCACTAACAGATCAGCAGTCAGAACAGCAGCAGGATCACAGTGACCAAAACCTTTATTTTGAAATGAGGTGGTGGGATGATGCTGAGTGGGTGTGGTCAGTGGTCTGTGCAGGTGGAGGCTCCGGCCTCTGAATCAGGCCGCTGAGGACGGGTCCACAGAGCTGGACGTCTTCTGACTGCAGAGTTTCCTGACGGACAGAGACACAACATTCACACATAAAAACAGAAAAAGCAACAATCACAGTGTACTTTTTTATTGTTAATCGTTTCATTGTGTTTCTGGCGGCAGTGGAAACGACACTATTGGAGGGAACAGTGAAGAGCTGATTTGACCCATCACAGCCTCCTGCAGGCGAAGAGGCTCCAGCTCATAACGGACCTGTGGAGCTGGGTGGTGCAGCCCGAGCTCTCGCCCCTGGTCTGCGTTTCCACGTGGGTCGAGGTACGAAGCCGAGGTCGCCCGGCCTGTAGCGGGCCATCAGGAACAGTGGGTCTGTGGCCAGGCTCAGGGCCTCTGCCCTGTGGAGGACAGAGAGGATGATGGGAGAGGAGGCAGGCTGGCCTCAGGTGTTTTACCTGAGGACTTCCTGTCGTACGTAGTGTCGTTTTACTCATCTTCACTGTCTGACTGTTACACAACAGATTTTACATTGCACTTGAAATTTCACCTTTTCACTTCTGTTCTAAACAAATGTATTTTCTCCTTTTTACTTTCAGGGAAAGAAAAGATAAAGACGTTACATAAACTGCTTTTATCTAAATATATGTGACAAACATGAAGTGATAACAGGAAGTCAGCTGCCGGCAGCGTTCGCACCGCTGTCACCGGGGAGGGGCTCCAGTACCTGGCTGGTTTGGGGCTGGAGGTCTGAGGTTTCTGTCCTTGGCTGCTCTCCTCAGTGGGGTCACTGGGGGCGGGGCCTGCTCCCTGGGGGGCGGTGCTCTCCAGGATCTCCACCAGCCTCTGCATCTTCCGCTGAGTCTCAGGCGTCTCCTCTGAGTCCTGCAGAGGACACCAGAGCGTCAGTAATAAGGAATCATCTGACTGGGTGAGATACTCCTCAGCTGGGACTTTATACTTGTTGAAACCATAATGAAGGATTTGATGTTGCTGACTGTTGTTGAGTTGCTGCAGGGTTTCATTTCAAGCAGCAGAGACTGAGGATGATTTATTCCTGACCCCCCGGTCCGGACCGGGCTCTTACCATCAGGATGTGTCTGAGGATGACAGTTGCCTCCTGCATGTCGTCCTCCAGCTGCCCCCTCCTGCTCCTCTCCTCCTGTATCTCGGCCTCCAGCTGAGCCACCTCGGCTGTTTTCTGATCGCAGTCCTCAGCGACGGAGGCCACGTGCTGTCTGAAAACACACCAAGGACAAAAACAACCGTACAGTGTCTGTACAAGGGGGTGTAGATCAGTGGTGGAGCATTTGACTGCAGATCACGAGGTCCCCCGGTTCAAGTCCGGGTGCCCCCTGGACAGATCCCCTGCAGCCTAATAACTGTCTCTTTGGCTAATACTGAAATCCACTGTACATAACCACACAAATCTGAATCTAATATCTGGATGACGAAAAGAGGAGCCTCTTACCTGAGAGCCTCTTCCTCAGCCAGCATGATCCTGTGGGTGAACCTCCATTCCTTCACCTTCGCCTCCAGCTGCTGGCTCCTCTTTGTCAGCTCCTCTGTCTCCTGAGGAAAAGAGGATGTTGAATGATTTTGGTGATTTTTGTTTCTTATCCACAGATCAGCTGATTTTGTGTTGATCATGCTTCAGAGATGCCATCAGAGGACTCGACTCCGACTTCGATTCCGAACTCTGCGCTGGAGCTGGCCGGCTTCCAGCTCTTCAGAGTGGATCGCGACACAGAGCTGTCCGGCAAAACCAAAGGTGGAGGAATCTGCTTTTATGCAAACAGTGGCTGGTGCAAAGACGTGACAGTGATCCTGCAGCACTGTTCTCCTGACCTGGAGACTTTCATCATAAACTGCAGGCCCTTCTACTCCCCCCGTGAGTTCACCTCAATCATCCTGGTCGGTGTTTACATCCCACCACAGGCCAACGTGCAGGAGGCACAGCGGGCGCTCGCACACCAGATACTGTGTGTGGAGCGGACCAACCCGGACTCCGTAGTTATTGTCCTTGGTGACTTTAACAAAGGTGACCTCAGTCATGAACTGCCCAAATACAGACAGTTTGTTAATTGCCCGACCAGAGAGGGGAACACTCTGGACCACTGTTACACCACAATCAGTGGTGCTTATCACGCCGTCCCCCGGGCTGCACTGGGCCACTCTGACCATGTCATGGTCCACCTGATTCCCACATACAGGCAGAAACTAAAACTGTGTAAACCTGTTGCGAGGACATCGAAGCAGTGGAGCAGTGAAGCCATAGAGGATCTGCGGGCATGTTTGGACTGCACTGACTGGGAGGTGTTCAGGACTGCTTCCAACAGTCTGGATGAGTTCACAGAGGCTGTGACGTCATACATCAGCTTCTGTGAGGACTGCTGTATCCCATCACGCACCAGGGTGAGTTATAACAATGACAAACCCTGGTTCACAGCTAAGCTCAGTCAGCTCAGGAGGCAAAAGGAGGAAGCTTTCAGGAGTGGGGACAGGGACAGGTTTAAAGAGTCCAAGTACAGGTTTAGCAAAGCGGTGAGAGAAGCTAAACGACTGTACTCTGAGAAACTTCAGCTCCAGTTCTCAGCCAATGACTCTGCTTCTGTCTGGAAAGGGCTCAGAAAGATCACAAACTACAAACCTAAACCCCCCCACTCCATTAACGACTTCCGTCTGGCCAACGATCTGAATGAGTTCTACTGCCGCTTTGAAAGACAGTGGGACAAGCCTGACACTAACCTCCACATCAGAGCCACATCAGAACCCCCCTCCTCCCCTACCAAAGGAACGTCTCTCTCTATCCTGGAGAGAGATGTCAACAGGCTTTTTAAGAAGCAGAACCCCCGCAAAGCAGCCGGTCCTGACTCTGTCTCTCCATCATCCCTGAAGCACTGTGCTGATCAGCTGTCTCCGGTGTTCACGGACATCTTCAACACCTCACTGGAGACCTGCCACGTGCCAGCCTGCTTCAAATCCTCCACCATCATCCCTGTCCCCAAAAAACCAAGGCCCACAGGTCTAAATGACTACAGACCCATTGCCCTGACCTCTGTGGTCATGAAATCATTTGAGCGCCTTGTCCTGTCCCATCTCAAATCCATCACTGACCCACTCCTGGACCCCCTGCAGTTCGCCTACAGAGCCAACAGGTCTGTAGACGACGCCGTCAACATGGCTCTCCACTTCATCCTCCAGCACCTGGACTCCTCAGGGACCTATGCCAGGATCCTGTTTGTGGACTTCAGCTCTGCCTTCAACACCATCATCCCGGCTCTGCTGCAGGACAAGCTCTCCCAGCTGAGCGTGCCTGACTCCACCTGCAGGTGGATCACCGACTTCCTGTCTGACAGGAGGCAGCACGTGAAGCTAGGAAAGCACGTGTCTGACTCCCAGACCATCAGCACTGGATCCCCGCAAGGCTGCGTTCTTTCTCCTCTGCTCTTCTCCCTGTACACCAACACCTGCACCTCCAGCCATCAGTCTGTCAAGCTCCTGAAGTTTGCAGACGACACCACTCTCATTGGACTCATCTCTGATGGCGATGAGTCTGCCTACAGGTGGGAGACTGAGCGTCTGGTGACCTGGTGCAGGCAGAACAACCTAGAGCTAAACGCTCTGAAGACAGTGGAAATGATAGTGGACTTCAGGAAGAGCCCAGCCCCACCCACCCCCATCTCCCTGTGTGACTCCCCCGTGGCTACCGTGGAGCATTTTCGCTTCTTGGGAACCACCATCACACAGGATCTCAAATGGGAGCTAAACATCAGCTCCCTCATCAAAAAAGCTCAGCAGAGGATGTATTTCCTGAGGCAATTGAAGAAGTTCAACCTGCCAAGGACTATGATGGTGAACTTCTACACCTCCATCATTGAGTCCATCCTCACCTCCTCCATCACCATCTGGTACGCTGCTGCCACGGAGAGGGACAATAACAGACTGCAGCGTATCATCCACTCTGCTGAGAAGGTGATTGGCTGCAATCTTCCGTCCCTCCAGGACCTGTACGCCTCAAGGACTCTGAGGCGTGCAGGGAAGATTGTAGCTGACTCCTCCCACCCTGGACACAAACTCTTTGAGACACTCCCCTCTGGCAGGAGGCTGCGGTCCTTCAGGACCAAAACCTCTCGCCACAAAAATAGCTTCTTCCCATCTGCTATTAGCCTCATCAACAAGGCTAGAGAGCCCCACTGTTGCTGATCAATTGCACCAATCACCAGAAAAAATTCCTTGTATGTGAAAACATACTTGGCAATAAAACTGATTCTGATTCTGATTCTGATTCTGATTCTGACTCGCCCTGCACACGATTAAGAGTCCTATCAACTAAACTGTGTGAGACGAGAAAACTTGTCAAAGAAAAAGCTGTGAAGATTCTCCTAAGTGAGGAAGTTCCTTTGTGTTATAAAAAATCTGTGTTGGTGTCTCACCAGGATGAAGAAGAATCCTGTGTCAAGCAAACCAGTCCTCCGACCTGAACAACCACCAACCTCCTGCTATGTCCCATACCAGTGTCTACCTGACTTTGGTTGTCATGGTTACAATAATAAACACACAGACAGTACTAAGAGTGGCGTACCCACCTTCATCACCATGGTTACTATACTAACGGTCATGGCTGGTTCAGGTAAAGATGGTGATTTGGGTTAAAATAAGTACTTCCTCAACATTAGACGATCTCTGTTGCCATGGTTACAATAACAACAGTGAACGGTCATGGATAATAGAAACAACATAAACTGCTCCTGTCACATGGGAATCGAACACCGCTCTCCTGGGTCATATTCATCCATCCACCCCAACCTCCTCCTGACGTGGACTTTGTCGCTCTATAAACTACGTCACCGCACTTTTCCCTTTGCTCCTGTCATCATCACTACGACCACTAGATGTTGCCTAGCAACAAAACCTAACTATAGGTCATAGTAACCTGCTGACAGACGACCTGTGACCTTGGTTGTTACAGGACAGACTCTGATTAAATCAACACTCAAATGTCAACATGTGCAGCTGAACAGTTTTTGTTCACTGTCATTTTTCTGTCCTCAGGGAGAATCTTTCTTCTGAAAGAGGCAGTGGTGGAACCACTGAGTACAGACCGGAACAGACTGGTTCCTGTCTGAAAACACAACAAAGACCTGACACTATCAGCACATTGTGGGGGTATAGCTCAGTGGTAGAGCGTTTGGATGCCCCCTGAGTCAGAGTTATGTCAGAGTTATGTCAGGGGTGTTGATGTTGGATTACCGTCTTGTGGTTGTGCATCTCCAGGGCGACCTTGTTGAGATTCTCCTTCAATTTGTCTATCTCCCAACAGGTCGCTGTATGTTCGACTTTCAGTTCTTCTTTCTCATCCCATAGCTCCATGTTCTCATTCAACAGGACCTGAACCTTCTCCATATGCTCGTGGTGCTGCGCCCTCTCCTCCAGGAGCATTTCTGGGATCTTTATCTCAACGCATATGTCCAGTGCGTTTTGTCTCTCTGCAATCAACCTGTCACCCACCAATCAACTTTTATTGTTTCAGAATCAACATTTTAAAGCAACAGTCAAACCAACATTAATGTTAACTGTCAGACTTTACCTTTCCCTCTCCCGCGATGCCTCCACCCTCAGGCTGTGGAGCGCGGCTTCATGCGCCTCCCTCTGATTGTCCAGCTGCTCCTCCAGAGACTCCATATCAGGCATCTGCTGTATCAACTGCATCAGCTCCTCCATCTGCTCCTTCTTCTCCTCCAAATGCACCACTGAGGGGAGGAGGGCCCAGTTAGCACAGAGAGGAGAGGAAGCTTCCAACCAGCTTCTTTTAAACAGACATCACAAAGTTGCAGAAGTCCTGATGGCTGGTTTTAAGGCTCAGTTTCTGAATACAGGCTGTGTGCATTTCTCTGTGGACTGAGGCTTTGATACTTTCACAGTATTAATATAGAACCTAGACCTGCTTTATAATCACAAACACATGGACATCTGCCTTTATGCAATATGGGACTTTTTAAATTGTTAATCAAAATAATAATAAGTTGTTTCTGCTGTCACTGAAATCCAAATCTCACTAATTCAGAGCAGAAGATAAAACATCTAAAACCAGTGCAACAAACATTCCTCCTCTCACACATTCATGTGCCGACGGTCTCACCCTGCATCCTGCTGTCTGAGTTCAGTTTGTCAATCCGCTCCTGCTGCTCCTGCAGCTCCGGCCTGTGCTGCAGCTTCAGCTTCTCTCTGTGGTGTTCAACAACCCGCTGCTGACTCTCCAGCTGCTCCACCAGCTCCTCCACCTTCTTCTCTTCTTCAGCCGCCAAGTGCTTCAGGTATTCGGCGATGTCCTTCTTGTCCTTCTCCAGCAGGCTGCACAGAGAGGCCAGGTCCTTGTTCTGCTTCTCCAGCTCGTCACACTTAAGCTGACATCTGCATGATGAGGAGGGACACGTGGGCTTCAGGGTTATAGGAAAAAAAAGCTTCTGTGAATTTTGTTGTAAATATAATATTTAACTGCACTGCATAATCCAGAGGTGAAACATAGTGACAACTGTAGGAACCAATTAGCACAGAAAGAGTTCATCTAATATTTGATTTACACAATGTGCATGGATTTTCAGAATAAGAGGAAATCAAACTGAGGCAGATTAAAATCACATTAAAATAAAAATAATGAAAGAGACCAACCTCACTAAATTTAATAGCATTTGATAGTCTGAAACAATAAATTAATTAATTGCCAGCTACTTTGATAACATATTAATTTGTTACAATCATTTTTCAAACAATAACACCAAACATTTGCTGGTTCCAGTTTCTAAGATGAGAACAATTACTGTTTCTCTTTGTAATGTACAACACATGTAAAACACACAACTTTAATCTAATCAACATTTTATAGACAAAACAATCAATTAAGAAAATAATCAGCTGATTATTCAATCAATAATGATGATTTTTAGTTGCAGCCTTTTACATGTCATTGGTGGGATTGCTGACAAAACAGTCCGTTTATTATTATTCTTCCGCCCGCTTTTTTTGCTGGCATCTGGTCCTGCATCGTTTGTCAAACGTGGATCGGGACATTCTTTTATTAGCAATATCTCTAATAAACACAAAATATTAAGTGTTCTGTCGCATTTTTTTTACAATGGAAGTCAATGGAGAGAATGTTCAAATCCATAAAAACATTCTCCTCTTTGAAACTCAACTGCTTCAACATACTTTTATCCAGAGACTTCGTTTCAACTTTAAATGGGTCCCAAGACTTTCAGCTCTTCTGCTTGTGTTTGGCTTTTTGATATCTTTTAAAGTCTTTTTATCATCACAGTTTAGGTCTTATGCTTTTTTCCGGTTCTGAGGTTATAATGGGTGTGTGTTGCACGGAATGTTCAGAGCTAGAGTGGGTGACATCACAGCGAGAGTGGGAGAAGGCGTGAAACTGCTCAGAAAAAATTCTCTTTAACTCGTCCTCAAGGCCACAGCTTTTACTTTTCAGACACTAATTTTTTACCCAAACGTAGGAAAATGTATCTTCTTTTTGACAGTGGCTCTACCAAAGCACAGAGACTCACAGAATTTGAACTGTGAGCCTCTGAGTGATGAGAGCGCCATCCAAGTGTCCCATTAACTGCAATACAAATCCAGAAGCAGGATTTTCAGACAAAACCAGAAAATACCTTTTTGTAACTTGCCCCTGTTTCCACATTTTTGACTCTAGAAAAACCAAAATCGCTCAGACGTGTTCAGGAAGGTCTTGTGCCGCTAACGGTGTAAAAATAATTATCATAGGAGGTACGGTTTTTGAATGAGCAGCAGGAGTTTGAGAGGTTCGCTGTGCCAAATCCTCACTAATCTCTGTGTCAGCTCTGTGTCTTAGGCAGTTGAATTCAGTTTGTCTTTCTAACTGACTGCACACAGACAGACAGGCAGAGAGACAGGGAGAGACACAGAGAGACAGAGAGACAGAAAGACAGGCAGAGAGACAGAGAGACAGGCAGAGAGACAGGCAGAGAGACAGAGAGACAGAGAGACAGGGAGACAGAGAGACAGACAGAGAGACAGAGACAGAGAGACAGGGAGACAGACAGGGAGACAGAGAGACAGACAGAGAGACAGACAGACAGACAGGGAGAGAGACAGGGAGACAGAGAGACAGACAGAGATACAGAGAGACAGGCAGAGAGACAGGGAGACAGAGAGACAGAGAGACAGGCAGAGAGACAGGCAGAGAGACAGGGAGACAGAGAGACAGAGAGACAGACAGAGAGACAGAGAGACAGAGACAGAGAGACAGACAGAGACAGAGAGACAGAGACAGAGAGACAGACAGAGAGACAGACAGACAGAGACAGAGACAGAGAGACAGAGAGACAGAGAGACAGAGACAGAGAGACAGGGAGACAGAGAGACAGGGAGAGAGACAGGGAGACAGAGAGACAGAGAGACAGACAGAGAGACAGAGACAGAGAGACAGACAGAGACAGAGAGACAGAGACAGAGAGACAGAGAGAAAGGGAGACAGAGAGACAGAAAGACAGAGACAGAGAGACAGGGAGACAGAGAGACAGGCAGAGAGACAGAGAGACAGAGAGACAGGGAGACAGAGACAGAGAGACAGAGAGACAGAGACAGAGAGACAGGGAGACAGAGACAGAGAGACAGAGAGACAGGCAGAAAGACAGAGAGACAGAGACAGAGAGACAGAGAGACAGACAGAAAGACAGAGAGACAGAGACAGAGAGACAGGGAGACAGAGAGACAGAGAGACAGACAGACAGGGAGACAGAGAGACAGACAGAGAGACAGAGACAGAGAGACATACAGAGAGACAGGGAGACAGACAGACAGACAGAGAGACAGAGATACAGGCAGAGAGACAGAGAGACAGAGAGACAGAGACAGAGAGACAGACAGAGAGACAGAGAGACAGAGAGACAGGCAGAGAGACAGAGACAGAGAGACAGAGACAGAAAGACAGGCAGAGAGACAGACAGACAGAGGCAGAGAGACAGAGACAGAGACAGGGAGAGAGACATGGAGACAGGCAGAGAGACAGAGAGACAGAGAAAGAGAGACAGAGAGACAGACAGACAGAGAGACAGAGAGACAGGCAGAGAGACAGGGAGGCAGAGACAGGGAGACAGGCAGAGAGACAGAGAGACAGGCAGAGAGACAGAGACAGAGAGACAGAGAGACAGGCAGAGAGACAGAGACAGAGAGACAGACAGACAGACAGAGACAGGCAGAGAGACAGAGATACAGAGAGACAGACAGAGACCGGCAGAGAGACAGAGACAGAGATACAGAGAGACAGGCAGAGAGACAGAGAGACAGAGACAGAGAGACAGACAGAGACAGGCAGAGAGACAGAGACAGAGATACAGAGAGACAGGCAGAGAGACAGAGAGACAGAGACAGAGAGACAGACAGAGACAGGCAGAGAGACAGGGAGACAGACAGACAGAGACAGGCAGAGAGACAGAGAGACAGGGAGAGAGACAGAGACAGAGAGACAGACAGAGACAGGCAGAGAGACAGGGAGACAGAAAGACAGACAGACATAGAGACAGAGAGACAGACAGAGAGAGACAGACAGACAGAATGAGAGAGAGAGAGAGAGAGAGAGAGACAGAGAGACAGAGAGACAGAGAGACAGAGACAGAGAGACAGGGAGAGAGACAGACAGACAGACAGAGAGAGAGAAACAGGGAGAGAGAGAGAGACAGACAGAGACAGAGAGACAGACAGAGACAGGGAGAGAGACAGACAGACAGACAGAGAGAGAGAAACAGGGAGAGAGAGAGAGACAGACAGAGACAGAGAGACAGACAGGCAGAGAGACAAGGAGACAGACAGATAGAAACAGGCAGAGAGACAGACAGACAGAGACAGAGACAGACAGGCAGAGAGACAGAGAGACAGGCAGAGAGACAAGGAGAGAGACAGACAGAGAGACAGAGAGACAGAGACAGACAGAGACAGGCAGAGAGACAGAGAGACAGAGACAGGCAGAGACAGAGAGACAGGGAGACAGGGAGACAGAGAGAGAGACAGGGAGACAGACAGGCAGAGAGACAGGGAGACAGAGACACAGACAGAGACAGAGAGACAGGGAGACAGACAGAGACAGGCAGAGAGACAGAGAGACAGGGAGACAGACAGACAGAGAGAGAGACAGGGAGACAGAGAGACAGAGACAGGCAGAGACAGAGAGACAGGGAGACAGGGAGACAGAGAGAGAGACAGGGAGACAGACAGGCAGAGAGACGGGGAGACAGAGACACAGACAGAGACAGAGAGACAGGGAGACAGACAGAGACAGGCAGAGAGACAGACAGGCAGAGAGACAGGGAGACAGACAGACAGGGAGACAGAGACAGAGACAGAGAGACAGACAGAGACAGGCAGAGAGACAGGGAGACAGACAGACAGACACAGACAGACAGAGAGAGAGACAGGGAGACAGAGACAGAGAGACAGACAGACAGGGAGACAGAGACAGAAAGACAGACAGAGACAGGCAGAGAGACAGGGAGACAGACAGACAGACACAGACAGACAGAGACAGAGACAGAGACAGACAGACAGACAGACAGAGACAGAGACAGAGAGACAGACAGAGACAGACAGACAGACAGAGACAGACAGATAGAGACAGAGACAGAAAGACAGACAGAGACAGACAGAGACAGAGAGACAGACAGAGACAGAGACAGAGACAGAGAGAGAGACAGTTATCTGCATCTTATGTGGTCACAGTTCAGATATTTTACCGGTGAACCAGAGCAGAAACTGAGGGATTTAATCACCATGGCAACAGATGACTGTAGGTGCGGGACAAACAGCTGTTTCATCAGCTGATCAGACAGAAGACTCCTCTGATCTCTGCGCTGTCAATCAAACACAGTCAAAGTGCAGCTGCTCCAACAGGACACCAGAGACATGTCTTCATCTGTCACCGGAACATGTCCAGGTTCAGCCAGGACCGCAGGCTGTGGACCAGCGGCTCGGCTTCGGCTTCGGCTTCAGCAGGAGCAGCGGTCATTTCTCCAGAGACTATACATATATCATATATCATACATATATATATATATATCATATATATATATGTATGATATATATGATATATGTATATATATATCTATATATATGACATATATGATATTCATTCGACTAGATTTTCCTCAGTTTATATTGTCTCCAGTTTCACACTGTAATTCCGTCTTTGTGATCTAATTTAAACACACGTCATCACCATCATCGTGAAATCTGCTCAACATCCAAACACGTTTACCTGCAATGATTTCACGAGTGAATGAGTGAATGAGTGAATGAGTGAATGAGTGAACGAGTGAAGGGTCATTTCCCTGCAGTGAGCACCCACCTCTCCAGCTGCTCGTCCAGAAACCGGATCTGTATCAAATATATCGACTTCTCTTTGTCGTCAGAAGCGATTTCATCCGCCATAGTCGCGTCTTCGTCTCTTTGTGTATTTTTGTGTATGTTTGTGTTTTTCTTGTTGTTCTCCGCTGTTTTTGTCTCCAACCGTTTTTTAAAGAAAGTTAACAGAAACGAACTGACGTTGCTCGGAATGCTGCCTTCAGGGACAGCTCGTAAAGTTCTTTTCAAAACAAACTAGATGTTCTGTTTCAAGTATTGCTGCTATAAATGCTATGTCATGTTTTTCTCTTGGGTTTATGTGTTATTTTTATGAGTGTGTATTCCATAATAATTATTTATGTAATTATTGAATACTTAAAAGATTCATGTTTATTCCACTGTCTGCTTCACTTACACCCTGATAAAGCCATGACAATAATGGTGGAAATAGCCTTTAATGGTTAATATCAGAGTTAGTTTATTCTCCTGTGCTGCTCCTCAAGAAACAGTCTTACAGCAGCTATAAACTGTAAATTCAACTCAATGAAATAGAAATGCCTGATTCAGGGCTACACATAAAGATGCACAACTTTGTTTCTGGAAAAAACACAAGCAGCCAACATACTGACTGCACTGATGAATGGTGACTGACCCAGACACAACAACAGTCTGGAGTCCACACAAATACGAAATAAAACAACAACCTGCTGCTCACCAGCATGTTAGCATAGAGATATTATGCTTATGTTCAACAAGATTCCCCCAGAAAAGGCCATGATGTCACGTTTCTGATAAATTATAACAATGATAATAGATAAATATTGATCTGAGCCATCACAGAGTATAAACAGTGCATAAGACGCTAGAGAAGGCAACGTTGCTGTGAGCAGATTAGGAGCTACAGTTGAAACCAGAAGTTTACACACACTATATAAAAAGGCACATAACCTTTTTTTTTCTCACCGTCTAACATTAAATCAGATTAAACTTTTCCTGTTTTTGGTCAATTAGGATTACCAAAATTATTTCTATTTGCTAAATGCCAGAATAATGAGAAAATGATTTTTTTAGACAATTTTTATTACTTTCTTCAAAGTCAGAAGTTTACATGCACTAAGATTACTATGCCTTTATACAATTTGGGAAAGCCCAGATGATGATGTCATGTCTTTGAAAGCCTCTGATAGGTTTATTGACAACATTTGAGTTAATTAGAGGCACACCTGTGGATGTATTTTAAGGCACACCTGAAACACACTGCTTCTTTGTGTAACATCATGGGAAAATCAAAAGAAATCAGCCAAGATATCAGGAAGAGAATTGTGGATTTGCACAAGTCTGGTTCATCCTTGGGTGCAATTTCCAGATGCCTGAAGGTGCCACGTTCATCTGTTCAAACAATTATATGCAAGTATAAACACCATGGGAATGTCCAGCCATCATACCGCTCAGGAAGGAGACGGGTTCTGTGTCCCAGAGATGAACGTGCATATCAACCCAAGAACAAAAGCAAAAGACCTTGTGAAGATGCTGGCTGAAGCTGGTAAGAGTGTGTCATTATCAACAGTGAAACGAGTCCTGTACCGACATGGGCTGAAAGGCCACTCTCCCAGGAAGAAGCCATTACTGCAAAAGAAACATAAAAAGACAGATTACAGTTTGCAAATGCACACAGGGACAAAGACCTTAATTTTTGGAGACATGTCCTGTGGTCTGACGAAACTAAAATTGAACTTTTTGGCCATAATGACCATCGTTACATTTGGAGGAAAAAGGGGGAAGCTTGCAAGCCTGAGAACACCATCCCAACTGCGTAATATGGGGGTGGCAGCATCATGTTGTGGGGTTGTTTTGCTGCAGGAGGGACTGGTGCACTTCACAAAATAGATGGCATCATCAGGAAAGAACATCATGTGGAAATACTGAAGCAACATCTCAAGACATCAGTTTTCCACATGGACAATGATCCTAAGCATACTGCCAAACTGGTTATAAAGTGGCTTAAGGATAACAATGTCAGTGTTTTGGAGTGGCCATCACAAAGCCCTGATCTCAATCCTATTGAAAATTCATGGGCAGAGCTGAAAAGGCATGTGCGAGCAAGGCGGCCTACAAACTTGGCTCAGTTACACCAGGTCTGTCAGGAGGAATGGGCCAAAATTCCTGCCAACTATTGTGAGAAGCTTGTGGAAGCATATCCTAAACATTTGACCCAAGTCATACAGTTTAAAGGCAATTCTACCAAATACTAATGAAATGTATGTAAACTTCTGACTCTCAAGAAAGTAATAAAAAATTGTCTAAAAAATGATCTCTCTCATTATTCTGGCATTTAGCAAATAGAAATAATTTTGGTAATCCTAATTGACCAAAAACAGGAAAAGTTTAATCTGATTTAATGTTAGACGGTGAGAAAAGAAAGGTTATGTGCCTTTTTATATAGTGTATGTAAACTTCTGGTTTCACCTGTATTTGTAAGTCTTGCTACTGTTACATAGTTAGCATTAGCATTAACTGTTTTGCCAAGAACTTCAGCCATTGTTGTGTTTACAGTACAAGAGGTTAATACGTCCCCTGCGCAGCTACTTCTTCAGGGCAGACTGGACGCTGTAGTGACTCTGTATCGGAAAGGCTAGCTGGCTAGCATGCTAACTTCAGTAGAAGAAAAGAAGTGATAGAAATAGAAGCAAAACAAGAGGGTTGTTTTCCACCACTGGAGACACTGTTGGTGAGTAAAGCACTGACATTTCATCTAGACTGGTAAGTAAACAGCTGTTGATGCTAACGTTAGCTATGTAGCAATAGCAAAAACTCCTTTATGATTATGAGGAAATGTTAGTAATTTATTTGGCAAATCACAAAAATGTTGATGCCTCATCAGTAAAACTCAGTGCAGCACAAATGGATGTTACAGCACAACATCCATGTGAAGTGATTTATTAAACTTCTCTCGGCGCTGCAGCTGTGACAGTCGGGCACTTTTTGCAGCCCCAGTGGCTCCGTTGCAGTTTACAAATGCAGCACTTTTTGTAACATAGTGTATCAGAGACGTGGTTGTGTGATTGTGTTTCTGATGTTGGTTCAGGCAGCTGCTGGTTCTGGAGACGGTGACTGCAGGTCAGCGATGGATGCCTCCTTCACTGACTCGTCACTTTTGGTGTGAATTTAAAATAACACCATGTCTGATCTGTAGCAGCTGATACTGGGAATTATTTCAATCTGGGCCTTAGATCCTGTCGTCACTGAGTGTTGAGACATTTGTTTTTCCACCAACATTGATGACGTTGAATTTTTCCTGCATTTGTTTTGGTTTCGATCCTTTTCCTGTGTTAGCACCAAACAACCTGCAGATGGATAAGTTATACAACGACAGCTCAGAGCTCAGACATTAACAGCTGAAACTGGAGCAGTCAGGCCTGCGAGGCCACGGGTTGACTGTGAGTTGAACCTGAGTTCACTGAGCCTGCCTGGCATACACCTGTGTGAGGATACCTTCAGGTACCGTAAATAATTTTCATAGCTGAGGTTTCTTCTCTGCACTGTTATAACCGAACCCACGGTTATAACCCTGTGGTGTCCTGCACGCTACCTCCACCTCCCACAGATATTCAGCCTGAGGCCGGTGTACTGTATCTCAGCTGTCTCTGTGTTACTGTCTGTTTTTCTTGGCTCTATTTTTGTCCTCTGCATCAACCCGGCAGAGTGTAGCCTGAGAGGAAGACGCCTTTAAAACACAAATAATGTGCTCTTTGCACGAAAAGTGAGAGGAATATGTTCCCTCAGCAGGAAAAGATTAGACAGAGGGAGACACGGGTAGAAACACAAAGCAGTTTGTGGTGGAGGGTGGAGGAGGAGGTGGAGGAGACAGATAAGCAGAGTCTCTCACGACAGGTTCAAGCCCCAAAAATATAAAACATAAAACTGAAACTTTGATTAAAATGCCACCCAGCTGTTTTTAAAATATTAAATACAGGTTTGATTTTTGATTTTTCAAAAATAATTTACAAATGAAAAAAGAAAATAAAGGTGTTTGGTTCCTTTCTACTCTGAGTTGTGTTTGAATATGTTGTCGTTTTATTAAAACCTGCAGCTCGGACCATACAGAGCTCCTGACCTCAGTGTTTTTAACCAAGAATTTGGAGTTTTCATTAAAATATTCTATAGTAAGTTATCAAGAGTAAGTAGGATTTTCTTTCTTTTTGGTCACAGGACGTCAGTATTTCTAAAATCCTGGACTCATCCTGACTTCACCACACATGGAGAGAATGTGTTCAAACGTCAAACACATGTCAGACTCACCAAAAGCAAAACTATTAAAAGTTATAAGCAGTGAATGTGAGGCAGGAAACACAAAAACCACCCAGGCTGTCGGGCTCACACCTGAACACCTGAACTCACAGACTCTTTAGGTTGTGGCTTTAATTCCCAACAATGTGCAGAGGTTTGTGTTCATGGTTCCAGCAGCAACAGATCAACAGAAGATGAGCTGCTGCAGGCCTCGGGCAGCAGAGCGGAGCGGAGGCACGCATCCAAACAGCTCCCAGAACTATCCTATTAACAGTCTGTATGCAAATACATCAGCTGTTTGTTTCCCAGTTGTCATGGCAGTCTGTAATTAGAACTGTAAACACACCAAATATTAATTTAATATCCAACACACTTTTTTGTGCAGCAGATAATCAGATTTACACACAATCATTGCATGAAAATGGTGCAGTGTTTGTGGCGTCTGCTGTTTGTGAGAGTCCGTCCTGCTGTGTGTGAGTCAGTGGGTTTAAGAAGATGAGAAATAAATAAAACATCATCAGATGTTTGTTTAATCAGCTGCTGTGCGTCTTTCTGCCGAGCTAATAGCTGATCATCATTCGTCAGTTGTCATGACAACATAACGACAAACCCCAACACACACACACTCGCAGCCTCTTTAGATCCAACCCAACATGCTCATTTAACCCCCCCCCCAGCTGTAATCACCAGTCTCAGGCTCAGAGGAAACATGTGTTTAACTTCAACATCGTCACGACAAAGAAAAACAAACCTTTATTTAGAAGAAGTTACAGTTTCAGGCTTTTTTTATTTTTCATTTACTCTGAACACGTGCGACTGTGTCACAAGAGAACATGTGACAGGGAAGTAATCTGATTTAAACCCTCACCCCCGACACTAACCCTGCAGCGTTTACATCCAGGGAAACTCACATTTCACCACTAAATAATAAAACTCCACCAACACCACTTACACTCAACTGAAATGCTTTAAAATGGCCTCGGTCCTGAAACCAGTACGACGTTGGAAAGTGAAGACACTGACACTTTTCATTCAAACACTACAGTGACTCTAAAGTTCTCAGTGCAAACAAACAGCCTCCAGGTGAGGAGCAACATCAGGTGTGTCTACAGGTAGTTTATAAAGCGCTCACTGGTCTGGATCTTTTTGTTCCTGTGCTCCACGTCTCTGGAACAGGCTCTCTGAAGACCTGAGGGCAGAAACTCAAGACCTACCTTCAGGATTTAATTTCATTTGATTTAATTTATCTGTCTATTTATTCATACTTTTTAGGCTGTTTTACTGGTGAGTTTTCCTCTTAATCCTGTACCTTTTATTTCTGGTTTTACTCGCTTCAGTAAACGTAGTCTGTTTTGGTTCTTTATTATTTTATCTTTATCTTTACTTTCCAGTCTTCAGTGTTTCCTCACTTCCTGTTATTGTTGTCTTATTTTTCTGTTACATTGTTTGTATTAAAAGTGCTATACAAATTAATTGTGATTGATTGATTAATTGAATGATGATCAATCTGTCTAACAGTAAACATTTCTATTTAAACCAACACTTTTATAGTTATTTTTAATGTTAATGTTATATTGTGTCTTTTCACTTCATCAGAATTGTGTCTTTGAACTTTATTGTGACACTTAAAAACCAATTTATCAGGGTTTGGTTAAATTTGTCCAACATGAACAAGAGACTCATTTCTTCTATGTGGCACTAAACACAATACAGGACCCAACCTTCACTGTAAAACTCCTCTATATTGTATAGTAGAGAGAGAAAATTTTATGGATGAAATGTTTTATGGATGAAATAATTAGAACGTTCCTGAATAAGAACAATTGGTTTCAGCTCAGGGTGAATAAAACAGGAATTTCCCCTCAGCCTCTGAGACAAAAGATAAATGATGAGGCTGAATTCCTCCAGCAGGGTGTTAGCCAATGTGATCACAGCTCTGGGAAACATTTATCTGTATTATTAAGCTGTAATAACGGTGATCTTCATGCTCTAACGTGCCTCGGCCTTTTGCTGTGCGGCCGAGCCTTTTCCTCTCAGCAGGTATGAACCAGCACATTGGTATTCTGTTTCCACGCCAGCTACAGACCGCGGCTGCTGCAGCATTGCACAGCATCACAACAGCAGGACAGCGACACAGGAACTGCATTGAGAAAGTGTCCTGAAGGGGTCGACTCTCCACTGACGCCTCAGGATTTCATCTGAAGTAGCTCAGTGGAAGCTATCACTCTGCCCATGTTTCAGCACAGCTGTCAGTCACACCTGCTGACACACTGGTTTCCTGATTATTGCTTATATTCAGGTATTTGGAGCTTTTCCAAAAATCCACTCATCTTTCCTGGGTACAGCAGGTGTGGGAGCATGGTGGGAGTTTTGGTATGTGCATCCTTGTACTGAAGACCAACACTGGTGATAAAACAAAAACTGTCTTTACATGTTAGAGCCATCTTTTTTCCAGTGAGATGATGATGATGAAGAAGCGTTGTAAAGGAGAGGCCTGGTCTCTGTAATCAGAGCTCACCAGGTAGATCTCAGCTGGAGAATGTTCGTCAGGTGTTGTCGTCTATGCACATCACATAAGGACAAAAAAATCTTTAAATTCCAACCAAAGTCAAACTGAAACGTAAACTAAAGCAGAGCTTCCTGTCTAAGTCCAAACAAGTGCACATGCGCTGAGAAAGCAGCTACTTCTCTCACTACCACAGCCAAAACAGGAAATCCACACTTACAGCATCAGGTCGGGGCAGTGGAGGGACCTGAGGACTGACCGGCTGCACGTACACGCAGATTTACAGTAACCAGGGTCATGTTAACGGCCTCACTTACCCACAAAACCTGGAGTCTCTGAGTAACACGGTCTCCAAACCTCATTAATACAAGGCTGTGATTACTGTCTCATAACGGGATCAACTTTTCTGCTTCACAGTTTTCCTCCTGTTTCTTTTTGTGCTAGAACAACGGTGTCGTTTTCTCTGCAGCAGAACGTGGTTGAAAGAGCTTCAGTCAGTCGCTAGATTTGCTGCTTTTGTGAAAAATGTCACTAAAGGGTCTGAAAAGCGATAAAGTTGGCGGCGTTGTTGTTCACACTTCATCATTTTGACAGAGAACTGACCAATAGGGAAAGTTCAACACCAGGCTGGACGACCAATGATGTAACTTCATCAGTCAGTCAGTCACATTTATTGGGCTGGTGCTGCTGTTGCGGTCAATCTGAAAAGTTGTGTATTCATCTCTATGTCCAGAGACTCATTTGTGCTGATGCTAAAAAACTATAGGAGGCTAATTTAAAAAATACAGCCTCATAATTGAAATGAGAGACTGTGTTGATGCAGGATGGTCCTGAAGTGAAACACAACAAGAAAACCCAGAGATGCCTTCAGGCCATAAACGACCTGAATGACGTTATTCAGTGTTCACCTCCTGATCCTGGAGACAGACGACACTCGTGCACTCGTCACTCGTACCTGGAAGCAACTCACCAACAAAGGGCTATTTTTGTTCTGCTAATGTTGGTGAATGTGTCGCAGCAGTGTGTCTGCAACACACCTGTCAAACCTGAGCTGTGCAAAGTCTCATGTCGTGTTGTGTGAACAAAAGAGTGACCTTACTGCTGAGAAAACACAATACGCTGACGTACGACGGCTTTGAGTTGTGACAGTGGAGGATTTCACTGCAACTTCACTGAAACAACGTCTACTAAAGCAATTTATTCTGATCATCATGTGAGAAAATGTGTTTGTGAAAGAGATTATTGACACGTGGATCAACTCCTCATGTACTGGACAACAATGTGATCCTGTAAAGAATAATCTCCACTGCTGACGTTCTGGTTTCTGGGATCAGTGAAGTGACGTTCTCTCATTTTTTGCACCCAGGCGAAACCTGCTGTATGTGAATAAACACAAGTGACTGGGTGGATTACAGAGAACCTTGGTTCTGTTCCGACGTTTAATCTGCAGACATCATCGGGTCAAAGCTGAACTCGACTGATCAAACACCATGTTAAGGTTTTCCCTGAAGTCTCGGTTGAGATGCACAAAACACACTTAAGTCTTCTGCTTAAGGTTTCCTTAAAATATTCTTATACTTTTCTTATACTTAAGGAATCACCTAAAGTCAGTCAAACCAATGCACAGAAAAAAAAACTAAAGGTATCTCTGACTCTGTCTTAACATGTGATGAACACATCCCCAGACCAGTGTTTCAGACCAGGAGAACCCAATGGAGGGAACCCTCACCAATGAGGAACTGATTTCACATTATAGATTTGACCGGCGGCCATGATTTGTCCAGAGGTGGATCCAGCTGTGCTCCTGCAGCTCCTTTGCAGTTAGTGCTAATGTCAGCAAACAACCCGTCTCCATGGAAACCATGAAATCTCCTTCACTGCTGTACAACCCTGAATGTTTTTTCCTTAACTAAGGAACCTTTTCTGTAAATTAGAGAAGAAATGAAACTTTAAGTCGAATTTAAGTTTTTTTTGCTCCTGGAAAACGAATCAGCTGTCCTCTGTGTTTGGAGCTAATGATGCTAACATGCTGAACTCAGGTGTGAATGTTTTGTCAAACACTAAAACTGGATGACATCAGCCTGTTAGCACTGTAGCTGTAAGCATTTTAGCATGCTGATGTTAGCATTTAGCTTAAAGGACAGCTGACTCAGATCCCATTGAATCGGCTTTGAGCTGTAGTTTATCAGACTGTTCCATTTTTTTTGTGTTGTTCTGTATCAGATTGTTTTTCTGAAACCAATCGAAACAAGACGAGAGCATCTCTAGTCTATGATCAGTTAACGACCTGTTTTAATGACTATTTTATATCTCGTTCACTTTTATTGCTTCTCCTTCACGGACTGTGGGTGTGGACAGACTGAATACATGAACCTCAGTAAAAATAGGCCCTGGCATAAACCCAGCACTTCGGTGAGGTATGTGTTCCCTTTGGCCAGGGCCTGAACCTCTGGCACTCCCTCAGTGAATCACAGGCAGAGGGTTTGGACTCTGTGAACTGGTGGTTCTTGAACCAAAACAGCCTCAACGGGTCGAGATGCATAAGAGTTAATGAAGCAGAGAGAGAGAGAGAGAGAGAGAGTCAGACCACGTTTCATCCAGCTCCATCTGTTGTTAATTTTAGTTCATGAACGTCATGGAGACGATCCAACATCCAGCTTGTGTCCAAACGTGAGACAGTGTCATTCTTCCCTCCTCTCGTGTGTCTGTGTGGTCACTGCAGGTCATCAGTCTGCTTCTGCTTCCACACTTACAGTAAATACTCTCACTGTTTCATTTTTCAAAAAGTGCTATACAAGTAAACTTTATTATTATTACTACTTTTTACTGTCATCATACAAAAGTCCTGATTCCACTTTTCAATATTTGTGTTTAAAGGTCTTATATTACATAAAGGTAGATGTCCATGTGTTTGTGATTATAAAGCAGGCCTAGGTTCTATATTCACACTGTGAAAGGATCAAAGCCTTAGTCCACAGAGAAATGCACACTCAGGACTCACACACAGGAGCACACAGGGCCCAGGTGTGTCAGGGCTGCTGATGAGCCTCGGCCACGCCCACCTCCAGCACCTGCAAGAGAGCAGTTACACAAGCCAGGTAATGGACACACAGGGCAGAGGAGATGACACATGTGCAGGAGGATGTTGTTTTCTGACACTTTGTTTTCTCACTGCAGGTTTAACATGTTAATGATCTACACAACAGACAGTATGTTTCTATCTATGTACACCTGCAGGTGTGTGTGTGTGTGCGTGCGTGTGTGTGTGTGTATGTGTCTGCACATCACATCTTGGGTCAGACAAATCTGGAGAAAGTGTGTGACTTCCCATCTCCAACAGTCACCTCTGGTTCACAATATCAACACTTCACCTGCCCGATCTCACCTGAACCTGAACCTGAATCTGACCCTGAACCTGAAACTGACCCTGAACCTGACCCTGAACCTGACCCTGAACCTGACCCTGAGGGATGCCTTTTGTTGAACTCAGATGAAACAGTGACTTTGCGAAGGAGCAGACATCGTCTGTGTGTGTTACTGGAACCAATGTGTCATGACTGGTGTCAACTTACTGTGTCCTAAATTACTGCACATCACGAGCATATACAGTATATTGCATGCAGTGGTGTGTGTATGTGTGTGTGTATGTGTGTGTGTGTGTGTGTGTGTGTGTGTGTGTGTGTGTGTGTGTGTGTGTGTGTGTGTGTGTGTGTTGCGTGCAGAGAGAGAGGCAGGCAGGCGATCAAAGCAACACAAGAACATTCCAGAAGATTCAGTGAGAGTTTCTGTGGTCGAAGCCTGAGGAGAGACAAGGAAAACAAATACTAAAGTCCACACGCAAGGAGAGGAGGAGAGGAGAGGAGAGAAAGAGAGGAGAGGAGAGGAGAGGAAAGGAGAGAGGAGAGGAGAGGAGAGGAAAGGAGAAGAGAGGAGAGGAGGCCAAATATGTTACATATTAACATGTTGTGTTATAATAATATGTTATCTGCTGTCACCAATCAGCTCCTGTGAATAAAAACCTCATTTTGCTGATGATGCTCAGCTTCATTCAAAATCCATTGAATGTCATTTAAAACTTGCACAGATTTTGAGACTGGGTCACTATTTCTTTAGCATGAACTTTTATTGCAAACATTACTTCCTCCATAGAAAAACTTCCTACAGTCAAACAGACACAAACAGACCAAAGCCGACAGTGAGTTAGTCCGACTCTCGACGCTCTCTGACGTCCCTGCTCTCTGCAGCAAGCCCACTGGTTCCTGTGAGACATTAATCTTTAAAACATCTCCTCAGATAAAGTAGTTTTCATCAAACAAACGTGAAGAAATAGTACATTTGTTTAGATTAATCCACATTTGGTGCTGCATTGTTTGGGGCGGCAGGACGGTGTGTGGGATTGAGTCAGAATAAACTACAGTGTGTGTTCATGATGATGAAGGAACATGTCAGCCAGTGCAACAGTGTGACTCACTGATGTGTTTCAACAGTTTGTGGAAACAATGCAGGAATCAGACTCACCAGGCTGTAGATACACGTGCAATACTTTTAAAATCTCCATATTTTAACTTCTCCTGTGTTTTATCTGAAGTGTTGATCGCCAACAGAAGATATATTTGTGGTTTTAAGAACCAAAACCATCTCAGTGTAGTTTTACATCTCCTCTCTCAGGCTTCTCTCTGGAGCTCTAGTAACAACAGGTCAGTCAGCCAATCAGAAGGGAGGATCTGAGCCTCTCTTCTGATTGGCTGACTGTTTTCTGAGTGATCCAATAAAAATATGGCAGATTTCAGGTAAACACTCAGAGAAACCAAATCCTGCAAGGTTGGATGGTGGGTCCAGGTTTGCATCATTTGCATCATCAGTGGATTCACTGTTGCAGATATGTGATCAAATGACATGTGTACATTTACATTGTGTTACATTATTGTGTATATTGTACATTACAATTTACATGTGTACACAACATGTTAATAGGTCATCTTTGTGAGACCATCAGTCTTTATCCTTCTTCTACAAATGTTCATGAACTAATTTTTCAACAGTTTTTTATATTTTCTCAGTAAATTGATGATGGAGAGCTGAACACTAGGCCAGAAATCCTCGACCCCCCCTGGCCCCACCCTGACTTGAGCCTGTCGTGCAGCTGCAGCAGGGATTTCCCCGCAGCACTGAAATGTGATGCAGAGGAGGAGGTGGAGGAGTTTTGTTGGGGGGGAGAAGAAGAAGTTTGCGTGCATCCAAAGTTTGAACTCACGACAACAATAATTCCAGGAGTGGGCGGGGTCTACCTGGCCACAGGCAACCTGACAACACCTACTCTGCAGATATTTAAACAGTCTGTGTGCTGAAGTTAGAGCTAGCTTGGTGATGGAGACAGACTTCCAGAGTGAGAGAAACAGACAGAGAGAAGAAAGGGGAAAGAACCTGGAGAAGACTGAGAGAGAAGGAGCAGAGGATGCTGTGTGACAACAGCAGCAACTGAGGGTTCCTGCCAGAGATTTTCAGGTCAAGAGAAAAGTGAAGCTGAGAGAAATAAAGGTGCAAAAGAGAAGAAGCAGCAGCCTGCAGCAGATCAGTGTTTGGGCTGAGAGCTAAAGAAGACTCACATATCAGCAGTGAAGACAAAGGAAAGGAAACAAAAGAAGAGCAGAAGACTGACATCCTCAAACATCCGTCATGTCCTCATCCTCCTCCTGCAGACCGGCCCCTGTGGCCCTGGGGCCTTTGGAAGCAACCAGTAACTTCCCCACCTCCCCCTCCTCTTCCTCCCTGCATCCCTCTCCTCCCCGGTGTCGTCGCCCCCGCCGGGTCCTGTATCCAGCCTCTCAGAGCAGGAGGCCCATGTTGAGGGAGGCCCCAGACCAGGCCCAGCGCTGGCTCCTGCTCCTTTCAGCACTTGTCTTCCTGCAGATCTACACTGAGGAGACACACACCTGCACAGGTTGGTCTGCACACACTGACACTCATTAGTCTTGGTCAACAAATGATCATTTTAGTCATAGTTTTTGTTGACAAAACTACATACTAGAACAGTTACATGAAAAGTGCACTAAAATGTATTATACACACAAAAATTCATCAATTCAAATGTTGCTAATAGACACTGGTTTCCCACAATGCCATGCATTATGTAAGTAAGGGCACTTCTTATTGTGAATGGTGGTGTAATGATTGTGGGGATGAACAAAAAAAGTTATAAAATCTTTATGTTTGATGTTTATGCAGCAACATAACAACACTGTGGTTAAGACCTTGTTGTAACTCTGACCAATCATCAGGTGGTACATACTGTAAATGCACATAAATTCTGTGCATGTGATGGGTACAATAATGTGCAGAATGGACAGGTTGTTGTTGTTTGTTTCCATTGCATGTAAATTTGAGCATAATATTATGGCCAAATGACAATCTTTCATAACTCTTAGTTTTTGAAGCCAGGGTGATATTAAATGTTGTTTCTATTGTTCTTTTTCTGTCAAAAGTTGAGTTTGAAAAATGTTTCTCTTCTGCACTTGCAGAGCTCCAGAGCCAGTGCCCAGACCTGGCAGTGTGTCAACCCCAGGAGGGTGAGGGGAGTCTGGGTGCAGCGTGGGGACGGACAGGGGAGGAGCCCTGGAGGGTCCAGACTGTGGGTGGAGCATCAGAGGCTCAGCTGGAGTGTGTGGTGGCCTGATGGAGGCGTGAGATATTTTCACTCACGCCATTTTGTGTCCCAAATGACACAATGCTCTGAATGCTCTTGGAGTGAGGCAAAATGGAAGAGGCAGCAGACGGTGGAGGATCTGTTGTTGAGATCACCTCCTCTTAAGAACGACTTGCTTCCATGTTGGTTGGACTGGGGAGAGATAGTGTCATGTGTGAGGATCTGACATAACAGCAGTGTTATACTGTTGGAAAGAGACTTTTTGAAATGACTGTAATTTTATGGTTACACATATATTTTAGGGTTGGAAGTGACGTCTGACCTTTGACCTCTGTGTGTTTAGGTTCTGGTAATGTTGCTGAATTAGTACATGAGACCATGCTGATATCTGGGTGATGTTTTTGACAGGAGGAGAATCTAAATTCCTTAAAGTGCATTCACTGTGTTCGCCGATACGCTGACGACAATGTGCTCTATCTTTGTAAAGAACTGGATTCAAACCAGTTACTGGAGCGCAAAAAACTTTTGCAGTTCATTTCTGCATAAATACAGATGGAATTTTTTTTTAATGTACAAGTCATTAATGATAAATCAAATATGAGAACTGTTTAATATCTGTATTATAATAAAATTCTACAAAATCCATTTTCTGCCACTTTACACTTCTTGTCCACTACATTTCAGGGAGAAATATTCTACCTTTTACTGTACTACATTTACTTGACAGCTAGAGCTGTAAGTTACTTCAGTGATGATGATTTTACACACAAAATAATAAATAAGCTTAAATTGGCTATAACTTGATGAGCTACAATGCTAAAAAGCCACTTACACATTAATATGTCAATAATAATTATCCAGAAATATAGTTTATAATACTATAGCAGCGGTTTTCAAAGTGTGTGACTCTTCTTCTTTCTTTTCAGGTTTGTTTTTTTTTCTCTTGCCGCGCCTCCCCTGAAGCCCTCTGGCGCCCCCCAGGGGAGGCGCGGCAAGAGAAAAAAAAACAAACCTGAAAAGAAAGAAGAAGAGTGTATACGTCTGGCGAGGGGCAAATGGATCGTATTTTAGTATCTAAAGTGAAAGTGAGAGAGGGAACAGAGTCTGGGGTGAGCAGAAAACGGAGGAAGTATGACCCTGATTATTTAAAGTTTGGCTTTTCGTGTGTTGGTCCTGATGATGCTCCGCTGCCACAGTGTGTCATCTGCAAAGAGGCGCTAGCTAACGACAGCATGCGACCAGGTAAACTCCAAGCACCAGAGTTTAACGACCAAGCCGCGGGAGTCTTTTGATCGGAAACTTAATGAATTGCGGTCACAGAAGAAAGTCATCGAGTCGTTTGGCGCCGTGAACACCAAGGCAACTGAAGCATCATACCGCGTAGCGTTACGCATCGCGAAGGCGGGAAAACCCCACAACACGAGGATTTACGCATGATGTTGAGACCGCGATATGAAAAGCAGCTGTACATGGTGCGCAGTGATGCTAAACATCTCTGAGGTTGATCTGTTTATTATTTGATTTGAGGAATTGCACAGAGGCCTTAAAATGAATGTATTCAAAAAGATGTAAAAAAGAAACAAAAACAAAAAACAAACAAACCAAAAAAAAAACTGTTAAAATGTGAAAAAAAGATGTTAAAAACATACAGATGTTAAAATGTGTGTTTAAAAAAGATGTTAAAAACATACAGATGTTATACTGTGTTTAAAAAAAAAAGATATTTAAGCACATACACAGATAAAGATGATTAAGATTAAGATGTTTACAAAAATAAAGATGTGTATAACATTTATTGTTTAAAACCTTTTTTAAGCCTGTGTGGAACATACAAAGTAACAACAATAACAGTAATAATAGTAATAATAATTAGGGGGGGTGAAGGGGGGGCGGCATGCTTTTGAGTTCTCTTAGGGGAGGCTCACTATCCCACACTTTGAAAACCCCTGTACTATAGCACAGGACTAATTCTTCTGGAAGGAAGCCTCCTTCTGCCAATGTACCGTATTTTCTGGACTATAAGGCGCACTTAAAAGCCTTTAATTTTCTCAAAAAACGACAGTGCGCCTTATAATCCGGAGCGCCTTATATATGGATTAATTCTGGTTGTGCTGACTGACCTCGAAGTGATTTTGTGTGGTACACGGCGCTCACGGCGCTCTGTCAAAATGTTTAAGTAAGACTTTGGTAAACTACAAAGCCGCACCGCTTGCAGCATTACGGCTACCGTAGTCAGGAGCGTCGCGGAGTAATACATACTGTGCTTCACCATAATATTACAGTGTGTGTGTATAAGGACCTATAAGGAGTTATTGTGAATACGCTAACGTTTGATTTAGCGGTATCACTGTGTTTTTTTTACGTGTTATGACTGAACAATGTTGGGAGTTATTGTAAACGCGTTTAATAAAGTCTGACTGACTTATCTGACTGTTTTATTTCGCTTAATGCGCCTTATAGTCCGCTGCGCTTTATATATGAAAAAAGTTCGAAAACAGACCATTCATTGACAGTGCGCCTTATAAAACCCAGTGCGCCCTATAGTGCGGAAAATATGGTAATTAAAAAAAGATCCTGTAAGTCGTTATAATGAGAAACTTCTCTAAAATAATAAATAAAATAATTGTCATGAATGTTTATTTCATCATTTTGTTTCTTATTTCGAGATGGTAACTCATTATTTTGAGAAAGTTTCTCATTGATTTTAGATACTATATCATTATTCTGAGATCATTATAATGACAGGATCTTTTTTTTAATTACATCAGTGTAAACAGGCTTCCATACCTCTGCCTCCTGAAAACATCTACTTTTAATTTTGCTGGTAATACTTATGTACTTTTACTTTTTTCTGTAGTATTGCTGCTGTTGTTTGGGTAAAGAATGTGAAGACGACGTGGTCCACGGGTGTGCAGAACATTTCTGCATAATCAGACAATGAACACATCAGTTTCTGGTTCAACCTGCTCTCTGCTCTGAAACCCGACAGCGTCGCCTCTGCCAGCACTGTTTCCTGAGGCAGTCTGGGAAACTGTGTGAGGCCTGTGTGTGTGTGTGTGTGTGTGTGTGTGTGTGAAGAGGGGGGTGTGGGAGGGTTACTTTTAGCAGAGTGGTCTTTGAAGTGAGGCGATGACTCAGAGACGAGGTAATCCCTCCTTCAGCCCACGCAGGTGGAGAAAACAAACACACACAAGTCTGCGACTGTCAGAGGAAATATGTGACAGGCTGGCATCACTGTGAGAAGGTGAGTGTGTCTGTACTTGCCTCAGTATGTGAATGTGTGTTCAACACAAGCTGACTGGACTGATATAACCTTAACACTTCAATATACAGTTCTGTATACACCATGTTTAAACTCATGAGACTCATTAAGACTTATTTCATCTTCAAGGAAATGAAATAAAATAAATAACATAAGAAATATATTTTCATTGGTTCAAATATTTATGGTGACTCAGAAAGCTTTGTTTAATAAGTGTGGTACTTAAAGTCAGGGATTAGGTGAACTTGAATATCTAAAACAAAAGTAGACTTTGTTTGGTCAAATGCACATGATGTTGGCTCAAAAATATACATTCACTGGATGAGGGAGGAGATTTTTATGTAGGTCTAACTGAGATTTGGGGCCAAAAAAGTCAAGTTAAAGAAGCTATATGTAAGTTTTGCTATTGCTACTTAGCCAACTTTAGCATTAACAGCTGTTCATATACCAGTTTAAATTTATTCACTCACTGAGAGCTGTCTCCAGCAGTGGAAAGCAACCCTCCTGTGTTGCTTCTATTTCTATCACTTCTTTTCTTCTACTGAAGTTAGCATGCTAATCAGCTAGCTCTGGCCCAGCTGGACTGTCTCGTCACTTCCGATACTGAGTGACTCTAGTGTCCAGGCCGCTCAGAGGACGTATTAAATCCTCTTGTGTAAACACAACAATAGTCAAAGTCCTTGGCATGACCAGTAAAAAAACAGCTGTTGATGCTAACGTTAGCTATGTAGCAATAGCAAAACTTTCAAATAGCTCCTTTAAACAGAAAGTGATATTTCAAATTATATTCATACAGGCCAAGAGATCCTAAAAATTACTAACAGTATCAGAAAAAAATAAGAGTTGTCATAAACTATGAAATAATACATGAACGTGACGAACACATCAGATTCTGATGGAACATCTGTAATAAGATCATACAGTCTGCCTCAGGGCAAAATGATGTCAACGTGGATTTGTCATATTTTATATGAACTTTCAGTCTGATTTATGCGTCTGTGTGTTCAGTCATATAAAGTTGTGAGTCTGAGCTCACTGTCTTGTTCATCAACATGAACACAAACATCACGTCCCCGTCACGATGAAGACAGTGAAATGATGCACAGTAAGTTCACAGCAGCCGATCAGAGGCCGTGAACACCTGACTGATATCGGCTCAGTGCACAAACCTGAGCTGCTGCAGCTAAAAAGAAAAGGAAACACCTCTGGAGATACATGTGTGGGCGCCCTGTCTGTGCTGCTCTGGCTGACATGTGGCAGCATGTAGAGGTGGTTAGAGATGTGGTTAACGGCAGCTCCTCGGAGCAGACCAGCTGAGGGAGTCAGCGTGCCGGCCCGGCTGCTGTGGGAGCTCCTGCTGACAGTGACAATTTTCTTATGCTAAGAATGACTCATGTGTCACCTGTAGTTCTGAACCTGTAGAAACATCCCATCAACTCTGCAGCTCTGCAGCATTTTAGCCTCTTTTAGCTCCTAGTTTTAGGCTACATCCACACTAAAACAATCTCCACCCAGAAGACTGTTTTAGCTGCGTGTTAGGAAAAACAGGAGAGACTGTCCTGTAACAAACGAGCCCCCAGGTCGTCTGTCAGCAGGTTACTATGACCAAAAGTAAAGATATGTTGCTAGGAAACATCTAGTGGACGTAGAGATGATGACAGGAGCAAAGGGAAAAGTGCGGTGACGTAGTTTATAGAGCGACAAAGTCCACGTCAGGAGGAGGTTGGGGTGGATGGATGAATATGACCCAGGAGAGCGGTGTTCGATTCCCATGTGACAGGAGCAGTTTATGTTGTTTCTATTATCCATGACTGTTCGTTGTTATTATTGTAACCATGACAACAAAGATCGTCTAATGTTGAGGAAGTTCTTATTTTAACCCAAATCACCATCTTTTCCTAAAACTAACCAAGATATGACTGTTATTATAGTAACCATGGCAATAAAGGCAGGGACGCTGCTTTTCACATTGCTGCCACAATAATAAGCCACAATAGTGACGGGGAGGAAACAGTTGTCAGACACAGTCCAGAGAGCATCGTGTTGTCTCTGCCTCTGCCAGATGTGGAAGGAGGCAACTATTTGACTGTGAAACACAACTTTATAATAATATGTAGAATATAACATCAGAGCTCAGTGTCTGTCTGTCGTCGGGTTCCTCTGCCACCGGTGGTTAAAAAATCAACGGTAGCAGCCTTAAAGAAAAATTACTCTCATGTTACTCTCTGAGGTTTCATGACACAAAGACGAACGTGCAGCTGAAGATAAACACAATGACGGATTCATCTGTGTGATTAACACTCACACAAACAGATACATCATAATCTAATCTGATCTGTGAGACTCTGTCACAGGTGACAGTTGTTAGCTGGTAAACGTCTCCATGAAGACGCAGCAGGTGGGGACGACCTCAGGGCATCAGCTGATCTGAGCCTCACAGACACGTGTTTAACGGCTCAGCTGCTGTGACAGTTTCTCTCTCTGTGACTAAAGTTTCACCTGTTTGAGGAAGAAGAGGACGAAGACGTAACGTCACCTCAGAACAGGATGACAGTTTGATGAGCAGGACTGTTCCCATGGTTGTGTGTGTGTGTGCGCGTGCATATGTGTGTTGTGATTCATGGCTGTGTTGAAAGTAAAAAACTGCCGGAACAATCAGGGCACATACTCACTGCAGGTGTGTACAGGTGTGTGCACAGGTGAATGTGTGTGTGTAGATTTGGTTCCCACACAGGGAGACAAAGACACACACAAGCTTAGTAAAGATTTCAGTACACACATATTTTTTTGTTTAATCATGATTTTAGTATTTGTGTTCAGGAGCTAATTAAATTCCTGAGAGTCACAGTAATGACAAAATGCACCTTTTTCACCTAACGGATGCCTCCTGGGTACAGGCCTCAGGGTAGAACCAGAACACACGGGAGAGATCTTATATCTCATGTGGCCTGGGAACGTCTCGGGATCCCCCAGGAGACGCTGAGAAACGTCGCTGCAGAGAGACGTCTGCTCTACTTTACTTGAGCTGCTGCCACCTCCACCCAAATCAAAAAATGGATGGATTTTAAAATCCAGTTGCACTGGTGGTGGTTGATTCTATTTTCAGCACAAAGATAAATTTCGACTGAAGCAGAAGTATAAGTTATGAAATGACTCCTCACCGCTGCAGCTATGATCTGACCTGGTTAATAATTTGCACGTATTCACTTCAGTGGAAACCTGTCTGTTGATGGTGTTTCCTGGGTAACATTCCTGGGCCTCGAGTGGAACGTTAACCTTCATACCTGACTAGATTTGACTTTTATCAATCAACGAACAATGTGTAGATCAATCTGCTACCCTCAGCCTGGTCATGTGATTTTTTTTAAAGCTCCACCCAGTCTAAAGGTGGATGTCCATGTGTTTGTGATTATAAAGCAGGTCTAGGTTATATATTAATACTGTGAAAGTATCAAAGCCTCAGTCCACAGAGAAATGCACACAGCCTGTATTCAGAAACTGAGCCTTAAAACCAGCCGTCAGGACTTCTGGAACTTTGTGATGTCACAACAAAGCAGTCACAGCTCTCAGCTGCACCCCAAGCCCCGCCCACCTGGACCCACCATCCAACCTTGCAGGATTTGGTTTCTCTGTGTTCACCTGAAATCTGCTATATTTTTTTTATTGGATCACTCAGAAAACAGTCAGCCAATCAGAAGAGAGGCTCAGATCCTCTCTTCTGATTGGCTGACTGCCCCGTTGTTACTAGAGCTCCAGAGAGAAGCCTGAGAGAGGAGATGTAAAACTACACTGAGATGGTTTTTGGTGCTAAAAACTACAAATCAATCTTCTGATGGAGATCAACAGAATGTTGACGCTGCTACAAACAGTTGACATCCTGACATGTGAAGAATAGTTGAGGTGTATTTAAAGAAACATCAAAGACACAGTTTCCTCATTCCTCATGTCACTCAAGGTTTACACAGATATTATCAAGATGACACTGTCAGAATTTTGTTTAGTCATTGTTTTTCATTCATTTCCATGTTTCACAGAAATCCAGATTGTTATTGCGAAGTCCTGCAGTGATTTTCATTGTGATAGTTTACACAACTCAAGGAACTGTGTCCACAGTTTTTTAATTAGTTACTGCAATAAATGGAAAACAATGGCTGAGTGGAACATACACTGGTGGTCAAACCTGAATACTCCATTATGTAACGCTCATTAACCTGCTGCTCCAACAGCCTCCACCCCTGAGCCTCTCCACCACATAATCACCCTGCTGCAGCTTCGCTCCCATCCAGACTCTGATGTTTGGGTGATCAGGTCTGGATCAGGTCAGTCTGCCCCAGTTCATCCATAAGGTGTTGGACTGGGCTGAGATCAGGGATCTGTGCAGACCAGACCAACCACTTCTTTATGGATCTGGCTTTGTGCACTGGGATCAAAATGAAACTTCTGGGCCAACATATGCCTGAGTACCCGGCCCACATCTGGCCCTTATCCTTCCACATCTGGGCAGATTCCTGCTGTTGTCCTCCAGTGTTGAAGACTTTCTGTGCTGGTACTGAAGTGGAAGTAGCATCTGACAATCATGCAAACATGGGCCAGATTTGGGCCGTGGAACCGGGGATATACTTTATTTTTATATTTTATTATTTATTTTACTATCTGTGTGTTGAATCAGGGAAGAAAAACCCAAAGTGTTGATTCAGAGTTGGTAGAACATCAGATTGTAGACAGAGGTCTCCAGATGTTTCTCTTCCCCTGAAACACACTGGTTTTGTCAGGTCAGACCTGACTGAAGCTAACCTGCGTCAGCTCCATCACCTGGAAGCCTGAACCTGCTCTTCTGCAGAACCCCCTGCAGCAGGAAGGAAACATTCCTGTGTGTTATTCAGCTCCATTACAGAGCAGAGGAAGTAAACAGTGAATACAGGAGTTATTTTAACACTTCAGGAGATCAGATCACCTCAGGGGTTTTTCCCTGACAGGTAACTCCCTGACTCAACAACCACTGGCTCCAGTTTATGAAAGCTGGGTGTGTCCCTTCTAATGTGATTTGTGGTTAGAGGACAGTGGCTTCTTACATGTTTCCTGCTCATGAGGAGATTCCCATGAAGCATCATGACAGCGACGGTCAGGGGATGTTCACCCTTGGTTCCTCTGATGGTCAGACTTCCTGCATGCAGATGCGTTTTATCAGCTGGACCTGACGTTATATCCACCTGCTGCAAATGCAAAAACATTTTTTCTCTTCCTGGTTTTCAACCTGTTTTTTTTTTTTCGGGCCATGAATGTCTCTGTCCAGTCTCCTCAGACACGTAAAAAGTTACATACACAAGAATATTCATGCCTCTGGGGAAGTTTCACACACATCAGTAGTAATGAGTAATAAATGTGTTGTCACAGCTCTGTTTACTGTAGCTGCCGACAAATACTTACATGACATTTATTAAACTACATCAGTGCTGTGACGACCCCTGGGTCCTCCTGGTTTGTCTGCCAGGTAGCTGATCCAGGTAGATCTGGAACACGTGATGTGCTCCAGGATCCTGGACTGTAAATCCTGAGTGGAGCCACATCCTCCTGTTGCATTTGAAGACTGATTGTGTCACAGCGGTGCAGCATTTCAAACACCCCATCGAATGTTTCCTTCTTTTCCTGCAGCAAACGCTCCAACAGGTGGAGCCTTCGTGGCCCAAAATATCCCAAGATTCATTGTAGTAAAATTAATATGGCAGCATACAGAGAGCCTGAGGATTGCACCGTTAAATCTAAGTGGTGTGTTTCAGCTCAGTTCAGCAGTTGAAACCTTAAAACATGGTGGCTTTGGTTATGCTGCCTCAGTTTATTCCTCCTGCTGATGTTCTGCACCACACACCCCCACCCATAAAGATTTCATTTTTATATTAATAGAAATTGTGTGTCTCCTTTTCACATCTGCAAAATCTTTACTGACATTTCATTTCATTGCGACAAGTGAAGCATCATCAGTGTTTTTAACATTTTACTGCATTAATATTAAAAAAAGACTTAAACCAAAGAGCTGCAGTTCAGTGTGTGAAGATCAGTCCTCTCTGATATGAACAGTGTCCGGTGGAGGGAAAACCTGCTGCGCTGCTGTTTGATTGGCTCCTGACGCCAGCGACTGCAGAGCTGGCACCGACTTGAAAGACTGAGAAGCTTATGACCTCCATCTGCTTTTCTTCCAGTTCCAGTTAGTTAATGACTACATGATGATGCAATTTCAAAGTTCGTCCCTTTGGGCCCATCAGTTGTTTACTGGTTTCACCTTCCAGTTGCACAAGTTACCTTGAAACTCACAGTTACTCAACACAAACAACATGAAGGTTAAATATAAAGTTTAATTGTCATCAAACCCACATTTGATTTGTGTTCTTATAGTTGTCATTGTTAGTGGTGGAGAATAAACATGATTCAAACAGCATCACAACAAATGAGGGTCCAGAAGCAGCGATGCAGCTCATTCTGGACATGATGCGTATGACAGATTTAACGTGGAAAACAAAACTGGATCATCAAACTGAAAATATGTCACTGCCTGATGTAACTCTGAGACGTGCAGGGGGGGCATGGTGTGTTCACTGTTACCTCTTTTATTGATTTATTCATTTTTAGACTAAACTGTAAACAAACATGTTTCCTCAGGATTGTGAGTCTTTTATTTTCACTTTCGTCCTCTGTGTGTTTGTTTCTGACTCTCACCACCTCAGCTTATTCCTTTGTATTTTATCGTACAACACTTTGGTCACTGTGGTGGTTTTAGAAATAAACTGGATTTGAAACTGCAAGTCAGTCGTCTCTCTGACCTGTTGTGTTTATGAAGGAAGCGTCTGCAGCAACATGTGAAAGTGTGTTTTATTTTCAGGACAGGAATCTTTTTGTCAGAGCAGATGATCAGTCCGTCAAACTTCCTCCACCTCAGAGGACTCTGGGATTTTCCGGCTGTCAGGAAGAGGTCGAAGACAAAGCGGTGACACAGCAGCATGACATTAAATCTCCTGTGTGTGTTTCCCTCTGTGAGATGAGCCGTGGACGTCGGGCCGGGGTCGGCGCTGCTGACGTCCGCCACGAGTTACTCAGAGCCAGGAAGCCGTGTGTTTGGTTTGCTGAGGTCCTGGTTCAGCTGTGAAAAGCCGCGTGTGTCTGGAGGGTTTAGCAGCTCTTTGTGAGCCACTGCTCCGCTCCTCTGACCACAAACATCTGGGATCAGTCAGGAGCCCCCACCCCCACCTCACCAACCCCGCACCACCCCCAACCCAAGTTTAACACTTTAATGGACAGAGAGGCCGCAGGAACAAAACACAGCAGAGGTTTAAATAAAGAATTAGTTTCAAATAAAGTTTCCATCAGCGCTTTAAGTTCCACTGAGAGTTAATAATAAGTGTTGGTCCCACTTCACAGTAATTCTACCCCTGTAAAGAATTTATAAATGGTCTATAATTAAGTTTTTAATTTGGTTGTAAATCACAAATAAACAATTATAAACAATGTATGAAAAATACATTGATTCACTATTTGGCAAAATCAAGTTAATGCTTAATACTAGTTCATCTTACTAATGAGTTATAACCAGCAAAAGGGAGCCTTATTATTAATATTATTAATATTATTATACAATAAGGCTTCTTATCAGTTATAAATAATATGGCATATTAACATCTGGTAATTTGATATAATCATTTCTTTACCAAATGAGCTTTTTCACCCTTAAAGATGCTGATAGTGGGTAACTGCTGGTTAATAAACAAATATCAGATGAAACATTCAGGTACAAATACTTAATGATGGAGAAAACAGAGAAAGCTCGGTAACTCATGAGATATGAAGCTGAACAGTGCAGATAAATGTTGCTTCACTCAAACAACAGGTCATTATAACGACTTATAAAAGATTCATAAAATCTTAATAAGTTAACTAATAAACTAGTTATAAACCGTTCTCATTGTAAAGTGATACCAAAGTCTTTAATAAACACATTTTCACATCAGAGACCCTAAACTGACACAGATCAGACCACAGCCCCGTCTGATGAGACCTTTTATTTCAGAAACTGTTCACATTCTGTCTTTGTGTTGATTCACAGTAAATTATTCCCCTTTTTTCTGAAGACACTGGCTCCAGAGTTTGTGTTCAGACTTTTCACAGCAGACCTGCACCGACATGTTTCTATAATGTGTTATAATTATTTTCTTTCAACAGTTGCATTAAGAGCCAGAAGAGGGCTGCACCTCATATTTATATTTATCCACATTTCATTCAATTTATCCTCAAACAACCTCCGAAGCTCCACGTGGGATCATTTTATATCTACACACGAGGAAACACAGTGACGTGAAGAACGATGAGCTTCAGCCTCTGGTTTCTAACATACCACAATTCACTTGGAGAAATGAGTCTAAAATGATGCAAAAGACATTTTGAATATAATGAACGATGAGCCTGTCATAAAAATATGAAAATAAAATTTTAAATTGGCCTAAAAATATGAGTCAAAAATCTGAAAAATGTGTATAAAGCTCATGATGAATCAGTTCCTTTGATTCATTCATTTGACTGGAATAGAATCCAAATTAAAGGCAGAGAAAACCACAGGATGGAGGCAGTGCAACACACACACACACACACACACACACACACATACTGTGTAACACAACTTTTTGTTCTGGTTTTCAGTTTCTTTGTCGCCTCCTGCAACAAAACTGGACAAACAATTTAAAAATGTTATTTTCCTCTTGTGATTTCTGGTCTTGAACTCGAGGTGGTTCTCAAGTTGTCATTTTCTGAAGCTTTCAAACAGATCACATGGTCTTCATCACATGGTCTTCATCAATATCACCAGATCCAGCTGCTGCTGAAAAAAGGTTGAAAGCTCCAGAAACAATAATATCTTATAATATTAGATTGAAATTCTGTTAAAATTTCACTCAACCAAACTTTATTGAAACAGATGATTTTCCTGTGATGGTTTTACAGTCTCTCTGTTTTCAGAAGCTCGTTTCAGATAACGACGAACCATCCAGAGCTGAACATGTGACCTGGTGTTGGGAGGAGCCTTTGTGTGGGCAGAGCCACAGTGAAAGTGGGGCTGTGTGGCTGTGCAACCCGCTCCCCCCCGCGCCCGCCCTCCTCCCCCTGCAGCCAGTGGTCGCCCGGTCCTGCACGTACACCGGTTCACATGGCAACACGCCAGTGATGAGCCAGCACGGCCAATCAAAACTGTCTTTGATCAGAATTATCACACAACAACAGCAGTGACCCACATCACATGGTCGCCATAATGACCGGCGCTGTGTGTGAGTGTGTGTGTGTGTGTGTGTGTGTAGATTAAAGTGCTGACTGAAACGCTCCATGACTCCTCGGTGGTCAGCAGGATTAGAGAGTTACTGTAACAGGAAAACACACGTTAAACAATCCGTGTTTTCTCCAGACCACATGACTCAACCTGAACCTCAGGAGAAAATCGAGCTGCATCTTCTCTGCTGGGAGTCGCTCCATCACTTACAGTAACAGAGGAAAAATCCAGCAGACTGTAAACGTGTGGAAGCTCTGAGGTCTGTCTCCAGCGGAAATGAAACACATGTGAAAGCAGCGTTAGCAACATTAAAACAACACTCGGGAACTTTGACAGACATGAGCAGTCTGGACTCTGTTACTGTCAGTGTGGAAAAAACACTCAGACCGAACAGGGAGGTTTCCCTCAGCTCCACACTTTCACATCTGGGTTTTCTGCTTCGGTGTCAGTTCTCTGTCTCACAGCTACACAACAGTTCAAGTGGTTAAAGTGTTTCTCTCCCACATTTCCTGATCTGCCGCCTCTGTCTTTAACATGTGTTCAGGTCGTTGTGTGATGAATGTCCAGTTTATCATGAGGCTTCAATAACACAGAGTCTGCAGCTCGTAGCTGTGTCCCAGTTCAGAGGACGTGGTCTACGAAGGTCTGGACCGGACGGGCTGAGCCAAAACGCTCTGGTCTGGTCCACGGAGGATTTTCACTCGTTCCACAGTAACTCACAACACTGACATTTAACAGTGTGATCCTCAGGCTCTGTCTGCTGTTTGCTGACATGTTGTTTTCATTAGCAGCATGAAATGAATCTCGGGATTGGAGAAGGAGGATGCATTTGAATGAGACAGTCCGGTCACACTGTGACACAGTCGGTCTTCAGATGCAGGATGTGGCTCCTGCGTCTGGACACAGCTTATATGAGCCACAGTGGAGCTTCAGCTAAACGCTACAAGCTGCATCCTCCATGAGAAGCTGGGATGTTCCTTCACAAACAGACGGGAGCAGCGTCGTGTGTTGCAAAATACTGAAGCCTGAACTGCAGCTGATGGCGATGAATGAGTGAAATGAGTGAGTGAAACACAGTGAGTGGTTGATAAGACTAGAGAATGTAGTGCAATGCATTTAGCAAAAATAAGATCCGACTGTTGCACGAGCTGTGTGTGTGTGTGTGTGTGTGTGTGTATGTGTGTGTGTGTGTGTGTGTGTGTGTGTGTTTTTCTCAGCAGTGTATCCTGCATCATGTCACACTGTAGGCCTCTTCTGATTGGTTGGTTTGCAGGCCTGGCTTGCAGCGTCTCTTCTCATGACCCTCGGCTTGTGTTGAGACTGAAACACTGAGATCTTCATCAGATCACGCCGCTGCCGTCTGACCACGTAGCACGACAATGCAGGGATGGAAACAATGACTTTGTTTCCATCCCTGCAGAGATTAAATGAACTCACATTGTAAGAATAATTTCCTTTAATTGTCTGGTTCCTGAGAAGCATCTTCTCCTGATGGGACCGGTTCCACTGGTCGTTGCCTGCACATGCCACATGATTACACAACGCCGCAGCTCTGACGCTGAACCTGTGTGAACATGTTGTGGACTAAACCTTTGTTCACTTTATTCACTTCAACTGGAGAAAATAAAAGCATGCAGGTGATGAAATGGAGCGTTCACAGGCTGCTGCTGTTTACATTTGTGTGCACTGAACATGACCGTGTCGACACACAGCCGCTTGATTGTGAACATACGTGAGCAGTTGATTCATTTAAAACTCAGTCAGTGTTTGCACCTTTGTTTCAGCTGTGTTGAACTGTGTTTTTAATTCAGACTCTGCAGCCACATCCATTTAAATTCATAGCTTAGATCTGGAGCCATTCGTGTCTTTTTATTTTATTTATATAAGTCATATTTTTGTAGAAGCCGATGATGATGAGAAAGGAGGGAAGATTTGGACCAGAAGCTGCAGCACATTTAAAGGTCCTCACTCTTCCTCCGGCTTCACTGAGGCTTATTATGACCTGGGTCTCCATCAGCCTCCACACAGCGGCCTCCAGTCTCCCTGGGGTCCACACACAGAGACGACAAAGATAATTAAAATCACACAAACGAGCCAAAAGAAAACAATTAACTCGATATGTAAAATAATAAACAACAATAACTGACAATGAAAACAAAAAATGAAATGAGATGAAAACAACCAAAGGTACAGAAACACAATAACATCATCAAATTTAGTTTTGCGACCTTTTGAAAAAAAAAAAAAAGAAATACACAATAAACAGAAAGACACACAAATATATGGATGTGGGTGAAACAGTGTGTGTGGTTTATATCAAACACAACAGATCACTGACCTCTTGAAGACACACACATGTACATTTAATTCATTAAACACCGTCTGAGTCATGGGTATGAGGCTGACCTCTGACCTCTGACCTCTGAGCACCACATCACTCATGTACCATCACACATTTCACTCAGTTTTACCGTAGGTGACGACGTCTCGCCTCACTGACACTATATTTGGAAATGCTGGCGTAGTAGACTGTGTGTGTGTGTGTGTGTGTGTGTGTGTAGATGAATGCACAGTGTGAGGAATGTCTCACGCTGAGAGAAAAATGTAAAAGTCTTTATGACACATCTTCGTCCTCCTACAAACACCCAGACACACAGTCAAGGTTCCCACTGCGGCGAAGTGTGTGTGTGTGTGTGTGTGTGTGTGTACTTGTACTTGCTACATAGTAAGGACCAAAAAAAGTATTTTACCAACAGAGTGAGGACATTTTGGGAAAGTGAGGACATTTTGGCCGGTCCTCACTTTTTGAGACACCTTCAAATCACATGTTGAGGGTTAAGACTTGGTTTTAGAGTTATGGTTAGAATTAGGTTTAGGTTAAGGTCAGGGTCAGGGTCAGGGTTAGGCACTCAGTGGTGATGGTTAAGGTTAGGGTAAGGGGCTAGGTAATGCATTATGTCAACGAGTGTCCTCACAAAGATAGAAGTACAAGTATGTGTGTGTGTGTATGTGTGTGTGTGTGTGATCTCATGCTGATGGTGTCCTTGTCCTGCAGCAGGTTCAGATGCTTCTGATTCTTTCTGTTGAAGCTCACAGTGACACAATTGGAATGGAAATATGCTGAAGGTATTTTGAATATGCAGCAGGTGAATGTAACACCTGAGCTTCAGGGGCCGACGCTGGGACTGAAACTGAGACAGAACGTGACAGAAACGCTGCAGCACAGAGAACCTGGACCAGTAAATTGGACCAGTCCTTCCCTGAAGAGGAGGACTGTCTGTCCTCAGACCAGTCTTCATCTGAAACGCTACAGAAGCTGCTCGTCGAAGTTTTCATCTGCCTCTGAATCACAAACACACAACGCACTGTCTGATGGTCCAACCTCGCAGGATTTGGTTTCTCTGAGTGTTTCTCTGAGGCTCAGATCCTCTCTTCTGAGTGGCTGACTGAGCTGTTGTTACCAGAGCTCCAGAGAGAAGCCTGAGAGAGGAGATGTAAAACTACACTGAGATGGTTTTTGGTTCTTAAAACCACAAATATATCTTCTGATGGAGATCAACACTTCAGATAAAACACAGAGGAAGAATAAAATATGAAGGAGTCGATGACGAAGAACAACGAGGGTGAGGGAAGTGATAAAGGAGCATTTAGCGTGATGTCATCCTGTTGTTCTGGACAGTGCTGGAGTGACATCACTGCTCACTCAGCTTCTGTTGAACTATGACTTGTTATTCAGTCACCGTCACTTTCTGGTGAATATGGACTCTAGTTACTGTAAATGTCAGGATCAATATTCAACTGAACTCTGCAGACTGAACAGATTACAATCATAGAAAATGTTATTTAACATCCAACACAAACATGTTTCAGATGAACATCTGAGCAGAGGAACTATGATAAATTCATTTTGACTAAGGGTTGTGGTTATGACCAGTAAACCATTGTTTAAGATAAGGTCAGGCTGGGAAACACTTGGTTAAGATTGAGGGAAGATAAAGGAATATTATGTCTGATGTGTTTCCCATGAAGGAGGCTTCACTGACTACGACTCACCACCTCCAATTTCTGACATTGATGCCTGTCAAAAAAGTGACATTTTCCTACCAACAAAAACTTAAACCATCCAAATGATGAGAAACATCATCACAGTCAGACAGAAATTCTGCAGTTAATGGGTTTGAGGGTATTTATTTCCTTTAAACTCAAAAGTGTAGCTACAGTTTGATCCTCTCTTCACGAGGGATAACAGCCAACAGATGTTTTTCCAGAGCTGCTCAGGCTGCACATACACTGCACAATAAACACCACAAGAGAAGATTTTATCAAAGAGGAAATAAATATTCAGCAGTGGAAAAGAAGCTGCTGGCACCAAAGGCAACCAGCATGAGATTCATGGCATCGGCCAGCTGATTTCTGTGTGTTATGAAACCTCAAAGCTTCAGCTTCTTTCCTCAGTAAGAGAGAAGCAGCTGTAGAAGCACCAGTGACACGTTAACACCAAAGGTCTGTGTGATATGTGCCCGTGTGAGGATGATGTTCCAGCACATAATGATATTTTAGAGCAGTCGTGTTAAAACTGAGAGGCCTCAGCGTCCGGTCAGCAGCTGGAGCTTCGGCCGAGGCTCGTGGAAGGGGATCGCCCCAATTTGCTTAAAAAACGTAGAAACTCTTTCTCAGATAACGCAGTCAAATTTAAACACACAGTCATGATACATGTTTTTAGATTTGCACATTTCCCAGCGATATCATAATTTCCATAAATAAACGTCCATGAATCCACCCAGAGATCAGACAACAACTCTCTTTCTGACATCAGAACTTCCCCGGGGATCATCAGGTTTTGCAAACCAGGATGCTGCTATTTGTAAATCATGCTACTGCTGCATAGCTAACGTTAGCACCAACAGCTGTTTACTTACCATTCTAGAAGAAACGATTTGAGCAGAATCAAACTTTTATCTCCAGAGGTGGAAAACGACACCAATGTAAACATCTTTTCTTCTACTGAAGTTAGCATGCTAACCAGCTAGCCCCGGCCCGTCTCCTCACTTTCTCTCACTGCAGCCTCCAACTGCCCTGAGGACGTAGCTGCTCAGAGGACGTATTCTAACCTGTATCACCACCATTCATTCAGCGTCCCTGTGTCCATAAGGCCGGTTTTCCCAGGTTGCTGTGCTGAGGTGGTGGATGTGGGTCAATCAGCTGCCTGCTGCTGCTGCTGCTGCAGGAAACACTGAGACTGAACCAGACAGGAAATGTGCTGCAAAACTGGGAGCTACAAGAGACTAAGAAGCAGTTTGATTTAGGATTATTATAAAAAAAAAATAATGCGCCTGCTTTGGTCTCAAAAATGACAAGAAGAGTGAGATGAAAGTAATAAGAACATTAGCAGGTGTTGTATTTCACTGGAATGAGCTGCTGTAAGAGCTGCCGGGCGAGATGGAAGCAGGTATGTTGTAACAGGATCTGGCACTGATGAGCAGAAGCATGAAACCCGACAGGCTGGTGCTGGTCTGCAGATTCCAGGGAATTACATGACAGATTAAAGTCCCTTTCATCTATATCAGAGGTATTTACTGAAATACATGAGTCCACAGTGTTTTCAGCAGAACCGACCACGTCAAGGAAAAAAGGCCGGACTGGACGGAGGTGACTGAAAGTGGACAGTTTGAGTCTGTGCTAGAGAATCCAGATCCGAATCATTTTGCATTCAATGCAGACGTTTTGACCTCAACGTTATGAAATTCAGGATCTGTGCAAACAGAAAGTTGTGCAAATAAGTGCAGGGTTGAAAAAGGTGAAGAAGAAAGGAGGTGACACAATCAGCCGTGCACTCGAAGATAAAAGATATTTTGTCTGTTGTGTTTCAGCTGATGAGATGAACTCTGACTTTTGTCCTTTAGTTTTTCCATCAGATTTCAATAAATATTCACAGAATTTGGTACATGGCATTTTACCTGAGCCACAGAGGGTATTTTTATTTTATTTTATTTATTTTATTTTACATTTTCCTGAAATGGAAACCAAAAATTTTGCATCCTGTTTGTGTCCCATAAATTGTCATAATCCTTGAATAAAATGTGCGAATGCAACCAAATGTAAATGATGTTTTAGAGGGACAGTTCTAAATGCTGCAATATTTTTAAGTGGAAAAGCAACTCTTTCAGAATAATGGTCATGTTTGTCTTCTTCTGTTTCTAAACAGAAACAAAGTGAGAAGACATTTTAACAAAAACTGAAATATAAAATCTTTCTGAATGAACTGGTGATACTACAATTAACTTTACAAATCATTTTTATATTAAAAAGTAATTGTATTTTTGAAATAAAAAAATATATTTTTTAATTAAAATTTTTTTTATTAAAAATTGTGTTAGGTTAGTGTTGCCATAGGCTACACGGCTACTTATTTACAAATACGCACAATTCACAAAAATTTCCTGTTTTCACTAAAATTTTCCTCTTAAAGTTTGAAGTTTCTCAACGCTGACATCCTGTGGTTTCATCACTCACGATGAGCACAGCTCAAAGTCACATGGTGAAAAGGTTCCTGCTCTACATCCATTTTTAGGCAAGTGGAGATATTTCTAGATGATTAGTCACCAAACGGATGTAAAATTTAAAGATTGGAATTTTAGAAAAAAAAGTCTTTTAGTTCTAATTATAATTTTGATACATTTAAGTTTGAAAACTTTGACTCCAGAGAGACGTAAAGACTGAAGTCTCTCCTGTATCGTTATATAATAAGTGTTTTCGTCTGAAGTTTTGTTGTGAAGGTGTTTGTGTGTCTGTTTTTATTTTTTGAAAGAAACGGTCTCAGTCTCTGGCTCAGAGGAATTTGACACCAGGTGTAGTTGTTTTCGTAATAACACAATGCAAAGACAATAATTCCTCTTCATGTTGGAGGTTCTGTGCCTTTTCTTATTTTTCCTGACAGGTCACAGAAAAGTTTCACTGAATCCAAATTCAGAAAAATAACCTTATGTCTCTGTGGTTTTATCCTGCAACTTATTCTCTGAGCCGCTAACTGCAGCTCAATGGAAGAGCAAAGATTTTTGCATCAACTTGAAACTCGTGGTTTCCACTCTGTATGTTCAGCTTCAGCTTCAGCTTCAGCTTCAGCTTCAGCTTCAGCTCCTTGTTTTGTCGCAGCTCCAGATCCATTTTGAAACTTGGCAAAGTTCAAATCATCAGAATTTACTGGGATCACTGTCATTTTGATTCTTCTATATCAGTTTTCTTTTACATCACCTTCACCACAGATTCAACAATCTACAGCTGAAAAATAAAGTTATTCAGCTGGTTTAGAAACACATTCATTCATTCATTCAGTTCATTCATTCATTCATTCATTCATCCTTTTTGTCCAGGTTTCAGTTCATGTTGGCATAAAGTAAAGATAAATAAAGTGTGACTGCGGGAAGTTTCCAGCAGTGACTGTAACATGTGATTGAGCACATGCAGTTCACAGTAAACTGAAAGCATGTGAACATCATGAGAGGTTATTTCTACAGAAGACATGTGATCACACTGAGAAACAAGAAACTTTTAATTCTTCTTTCCAGAGTAAAACTTTATTTATTTCAATTTACATTAAATAAAATGTCACAGCAGCTTTTAATCTTTAATCACATTTATAATATTTTATGAATAAATTAGACTTTTTCATACTTGCATTTTTGAATGTGTATGTAAACACACGAGTAGGTTGTGGTGTCAGTTGGTTTATTTAAGCTGAGGGATGATTTCACCGGCCCCGGTGATTCAGCTGCTCTCTGCGGCCTCATCGCTGCTGCTGCCGCCGCAAAATTACAAATATGCAAATTCTTTGTAGGTTTTTCCCACTTGAGCAATAAGGTGCGTTGGCCGTGCGTCGGGAGTGGCCTGCTGTGCATGGGCGTCTCTAAAAACACAACCTGAGCTGGAAGGTATAAAACCCGAGCCGTCGGCTGCTCCTCACTTATCTGACTCTCTGAGAGCTCCGAGAGAAGCAACTCACCAGAAAGAGACACTAAACCTGCAGAAAATGTACTCACGGTCGAACAGCGTCACTCTGACAGTTCAGCGGGAGAGCTTCGGCTTCCCCGGGATGGCGACGCGCAGCACGGAGCCGGAGGTCTTCACCTTCGAGCGGATACCGGCCCAGGCCACCGCCGTGCGCTCCTACGTGCCCATCCGGCCGAAGAAGCGCTGCACCCGGGTCATGTACCCCGCTAAAGTCCGCATGCATCTTCCGCCACCAGAGAAGAGCCAGGCCAAGCGCTGGCTGGTCATCCTGTGCCTGGTGGTGCTGTGGCAGATCTACACCGAGGAGCCCTGCGCCGACGCTCCGCTGAGCAGCGCGGACAGCGCCATCAGCGACTACCAGGGCTTCCCCTTCAAGTCTGCGGAGGAGCAGGCGAGGCAGCTCACTCCGCTCAGCGCCAGCTCCGAGCTGCTGTCCGCCGCGACGAGCCGCTGCGAGGACAACGGCTCCTCCAGCGACCCGAACTCCACCTGCCCCACACCCGGCCCGGAGGCAGAGAGCAGCCGGCCGTACGAGCAGAGCGCCGGGAAGGGCTACATGGTGGCTCTGCTGGTCTACCACAGGCTGGGCAGCGACAACTGAACCCCGGGACTGGAGGAATCACAAACCGCCCGGGTCCGGGCTCCTGGGATCCGAAGTGAACCGAGCTGGAGCTGATCCCGAGAACTTCTGGAGAACAGCGGTGCGCCCTGCGCGGCGCAGCCGGGGAGGGAGCTCCATGCGCCGGCTTCAACCTGCCAACAGTCCCGCTCAGAGCAGAGCGGGAACCGGTCTGAAACGGACACTTGAAAGACTTGAACACTTGCAAAAAACTGAAACTTGAATTGAAGAAAACTTGAACTTTTCTGTGTGATTTCCACAAAGACTCTAACTGCACTTCTAGGCCTAAACTGGACGTTTTACAAGTTAAATGTTGTCACTGAAAACTGTCACTGATGTAGGCCGACGAGCTGACACTTGTCTAAATGTTTTATTTAGTTATTTATTCTATTATTTGCTATTTATTTAATAATAATTTTAATAAAAAATGTCTAAAACAAGTTCCTGCCTCCGTCCTCTTTGCTGAACATGTTTTATTTCTTATGCATATTTTGTTTATCAGATGTTGAATATTCTGCATCCTTCAAGCTTTGACTCAGTTCTCAGAATTCAGGAAATAACACATATCTACAACAGTAACTTGCACTGAAAACAAGTTATTTTTTAACCAAACACGCATAAAACAAATTTCATTTGGATACTTTATAAAAGATCCTATTTCATATTAGATAACTGTTAGATAAATGGTGTAAACCCTCATGGTTTCTGCAGATGGAATATGAGTCTTTGCTAAAAAGCATCAGAGAAACAACGTGGACATGTTGTGAAGTGAGGTGGTTTATAACTGAGCTCTGCAAACACGCAGCAGAAAATCTGGTTAACTGCAGAAACATTGAGACAACAGTGATTCATGATGTGACACAGAAAGAGATGATTTTGTGAAGGAAGAAGAAAATTTATCCTCAACAAGATAGAAAAGTTGTTTTAAGTTTTACTTCATACCAGTTTTAAATGAACAGTCTCATGCAACATCAGATCCATAAAGGACCGGTCTGCACCTCCTGACCCCGTCCAGCACCTCTGAGGTTACCTGAGCCAGACCTGAGCTCCTCACTGATGCTCTGGTGTCTGGATGGGAGTAAATCCAGCAGCAGGTTCAACACCTGTTGCAGGGGCTGAGAGCAGGAGGCTGTTAGAGCAGCAGGGTAACGCTCACAGGGCTGCACCTCAACCAACAGACGGAAACTGCACAGGTGTCGTAGGATGTTCATGATTTCAGCCTCAGTGATTCTGCAGACTGTGAGGAAAACATTCCTCTGTGCACTCACTTTCATTTTTTACTGTGCCAGCCATAAAATGTGAGCGATGCTGAGTCAGGAGGAGCTGCTGCCAGGTTACAGGTTACATCACAGCTTCATCCACTGATGAGTACAAAGAAAACCCTGCAGACTGCACTGTTATGCTAATGATTAATGCACAGCAGCTCGTCTCAATGCACAGGGAGATTATTCACCACCTTACCTCATCGTTACAGATGTCGTGTTTCGATGAGATCATGCTGCCACAGGGGTTCTGGGGAAGCCTGTTGATGTTGTTGTTGGACGTTGCCATGAGGGTATCACCGTGTGTCGCTCACGTACACTAGCACAGGTAACAGGACAGGTATGACGTGTATGGGGTGGGGGACACTGAGTGTTCTCCAGGTGTGACACAGATCTTCCATTAAACAAACACAACAGCCCTCATGGTGTCAGTGATTTGGTTGTTATGGATCCTGAATCTGATACAGATCAGATCTCTGCTGATAAAGCCTCTGGATAATGGATTCATTCACCCGTTTACATCACAAACAGGGCCGACCCAGAAACATCTGGGGCCACCAGCAGATTTTAGTCCTGGAGATGAAGAGAGGATCAGCTGTAAAGTGGCGGGCTCCTGTTTACAAGGAGCCTGTAGAGAAATAAATGGAAAACATTTCGGTGTCTGACCTTCATCAGAATCATAAGTAAGAGAAGTATAAAGAAAAAAAAAGACAACTATCCACAACATTTACTGTTTATTTTACTGAAAAGTTTCCATCTAAACCAAAACTGGGATGAATTTGTCCTGACAGCTGGTTTTAAGGCTCAGGTTCTGAATACAGGCTGTGTGCATTTCTCTGTGGACTGAGGCTTTGATACTTTCACAGTATTAATATAGAACCTAGACCTGCTTTATAATCACAAACACATGGACATCTACCTTTAGACTGGATGGAGCTTTAATAGTTATATTCAGACTTCACTCTCTCTCTCTTCCACTCGCTCAGCTGACTGAGGACATTCATGCTTTTCAGTTCAACCAATCAGATTTCGCCATGAACCTCATCATCCATCAGATCCTCATTGTTCTCCTTCAGCGCTGCAGCGTATGACATGACCAAGCTGACACATGTTGACGTCACAGTGGGGTGAGATCCCCAGAGACTCCCCACACCCCCTCCTGGTCCAAATACAGTCACTGAAATGCTACAGATGTCAAAAAATGTTCATTTTAATCTGGATTGTTTCCTGTGTGGGTGGAAATCAGCTTCTGGGAGGCTCAGGACACCAAACAGCTGCTGAGAAATCCAGGTTTCAGGTTTCTGTGTGTGACAGAGTGAAGGTGATATACATCCACCTGTTCTGCCATGTTCCAGCTCTGTGACTACCTCCACTGCCGGCATAAAGGTGGAACAACAATGCCCCCCCCCCCCCCCCCCCCCCCCCCCCCCCCCCCCCCCCCCCCCCCCCCATCCTGTGTTTACACCTTTCACGCGGAGCAGCGAGGCAGAATAAAGGCTCAGACTGTGACCCTGATTCATCCAGACACACTGTAAAACACCTGCACTGGGACAGACGACGTGAACAGCTTCTTTTTAGAGCCTTGGCCTTGTGTCTGCTCGCCCGTCACCGTCCAGCACACTGTCAGCAGCAGCTGATTACAACACCAACTCTGTCTCCGGTGGAGATGCTGCACGGCTCCACCTGCACGACGCCGTTTCCACTGTTTACACCCGACAAACTGAAGACAGAGGTCGGACGGAACGAGAAGTCCTGAGGATGAAGGGACAGGAAGGTTTCAGTTGTTAAACCGGTTCAAGAAAATAGAAACACACTGCTTCTATTTCTGTTTCCTTTGGCAGACTGTGACTGATCCGGTTCAGACCAGATATTTGATCTAAAACAAGTTTATTTAAGGATGTGAGCATGAAAGACGACAGATATCAGAGCAGCTGAAATAAGAAAAGGTCTAAAAGTAGACACATCACAAAGTAGAGTTTCACTCGTTCTGTTTTTTGTATCTCTGGGGGAGAACTTCCTGAATGCTCATTATTTCCCATCTGTTTTCTCAATTAGCCAATCAGGGCACAGCTGTAGTTGAGTATATAACAGGGTGAAGAGGTGGATCTCTTTTTAACTGCCATGACTGAACCACGTCAGCACTGAGGGCTGTCATCACAGCTCCAGATACATCTGCTGCTCTACACGAGCGCCTGAGGCTCGTTTGTTTGTTTGTTTGTTTGTTTGTTTGTTTGGTTGGTTGGTTGGTTGGTTGGTTGTTTGGTTGGTTGGTTGGTTGGTTGGTTGTTTGTTGACTATATCTCCAGATTTACCCACTGACATGTCAGCTGATCTTACAGTCAGCCACCAGCCTCCTCCTCTGCATCGTACCAGCTCAGCTCCACTGGACTCTACTGGGGTCGTGGATGGAACCAGATACTTTATTTATCTATTTTGAATCACCTCCCTGACGTTGCTGGTTTCAACAGTGCAGCTGTAGCTCACGAGGCTGAGCAGGTCGTCTGTTAGTTAGAAGGTTGTTGGTTCAACTCCCAGCTCCTCCAGTCTGTGTTTGGAAGTGTCTTTGTGAAAGATACTCAACCCCCCAGTGTGTCACTGGTGTGTTTCATAGACAAAATACAGTAAAAGTGTGTGAATGAGAGTTTGATAAGACTTTGATATGTCATGTTGTAGAAGACGTCCCAGTAGCTTTGTGCCTCATTGCTGCATTTAGGGGTCACTGTCTGCAGTGGAAAAATAAGAACCTGGTACCAGAAGCGAGTCCAGTTGCTGTAAATGACCTCAGACCAGTTGTTACATAGTGAAACTATTTGGGGCCCCTGGGGTCTGGGGTCCTAGGAGACCTCCTTTACCCAGGCTGGTAGTCCAGGGACTAGAACTGGACCACAACTAAAAAGTCATCAGTGTTTTCTGTTGCCGTTTGTCAGCTGGAGAAACGTCTGAACTCTCAGTTCAGACAAAGTGTGAACTTCCACAACTCCAACTCTTTCATTAGTTCTCATGTTCTTCATCTGTGTAATTAACTGTATAAAGTCTAAAAACTCTTCCTGAGATCTTAACTGATCTGAGATCTGATGTCACCTTCTGCAGTAAAGCACTGAGGTCACTCTCTTTCCTGGAAGTTGCTCAGTGGAAACAAACCAGACTCGACTGAAACGGAATCATCTTGCAGCCAAAGTTTTCTCCAGCCAAAACTTTTTCTGAAAACTCCCTGACAGATGGAAAAGTGCAGCCTCAGCCGTCAGCAGCGGAACTGAGGCTGGTTCAGGCCTCGTCTTCAGGCTCGGGATCCTCCTCGTGCAGCTCTGGGTTCAGACGTTACATAATAAGAAGATGTTTGGAGACCAGATCAGTCCGGTCTGAACCTGTCTGAGCCTCGTTATTTCAGCCGGTCTCATCCAGACACAACCGCAGTGGAAAATTACCTTAAATCACCTCTTTCAGTTTCTAATGTAAACACTGTCACACGTCCGACATCTCCACTGTACAAACAACAAACACAAGAATGAAGGAGAGATTTAGAAAAAAACACTGACAGGAAATAAAACATGAACAAATCAAGACACAGTCACCTGTTCATCAAAATACACTGATCAATAACTAATAATAATTATTAATATTATTATTTATTATTTCTCTTCAATTAAACAAACGTTTTCATCTCTTCAGTCTCAGGTCGACATTTTTGTCTTTAGCACAGAGACACAAAATCACAACACAACAAACATCAGTGATAAATTACCAACAACAACACAAACAGACACAAACATCAAGCATCACGGCTCCTGATTTTTATCTAAAGTTATTTTTTGATTTAAAAAAATAAATCGAATTTTGTCGCAGAATGAAACAGAAACTAAAGTTTTCATCAGTGAGAAACAAACTCAACCATAAACACATAAAACATGTGTACAAATGAATATCATTATTATGTGGAAAACTTATTTTTAATTAAATACAAACTCAGTATCTTTTAATTTAATAAGAGTGATTTCCTCTCATATTGTTGTTTATCATCTCAGGGCAGATTGTGGGTTGCTCTCTGTTTGGACTGAACTCACAGTTTCTCTGTGGCCTGTGGTTTTCAGAGGAAACACTGGACGCATCAAACCTGGGAGCCGACAGCATGAAAACCTCTTTTGTTCTGTCCCATTCTTTATGTGTCCTTCCAGTAAAAAGCAAAGGATTGTGGGTAACGTGACTTCACCTTCAGAGCACACTGATAACACGCTGACTTAAAACAGTCTGGTATCAGCTTCAGTCGTTTACTGTTTGAAGCCTCAGTTACTGTTTAACTCAACAGTCACAGCCGTGAAACTCTGAGCTGGTTCAATGTTGGTTTTTCCTAAAAATTTTGAGTATTAAAAAAAAAAAATCGGCCTAATTTTTCTTTAGTTTTATTTACGTCTGTTTTTTGCATCTGCTCCAACCTGAAACAGGAGAAAAGACTCTGCACCTGTCGTATACACGATGAAGATGAGGTGATGTGTGTCCATTCTCCTGTTCAGGATCATCTGGGTCAAACCAGCTCCTGACATCAGAAAGTCAGGTGACCTGGTGCAGTTTTGCTGTTGCTAACGTTAGCATTAACAGCTGTTTACGTACCAGAGAACTTCAGCCATCGTTGTGTTTATAATACGAGAGGTTAGAACGTGTCCTCCGAGCAGCTTCTTCAGGACGGACTGGACGCTACAGTGACTCGGTATCAGAAAGTGACGAGACAGGCCGACTGTGCTGGAGCTAGCTGGTTAGCATGCTAACTTAAATTAGAAGAAAAGAAGCGACAGAAACGGAAGCAAAAGAAAAGGGTTGTTTTCCACCTCTGGGGACAGATGTTGGTCAGTAAATGAGTGAAGTTTGATATTGAACTTGTAACATCCCCTCTAATCGTCTTAAACAGCTGCTAATGCTAATGCTAACATTGGCTATGTAGCAATGGCAAAAACTTACATATAGCTCCTTTAAAGTCTCACTGCCTTTGGTTTTTCAGACAAACATGAATGAGGACTTGATGTTTACTGTGATGAAAATCACAACGACAACAAGTCAGCTGATAGATTTTCACACCACATGAAAATCTTTTATTGTCTTTATATCCAGAATGTGACCTAATGTTGTACATTCAGGTCAGAATCGTTATGAGCAACATGTAGTAAAACCTGTGGTTACACATTACAACAGCCACGCGTTCATGGATCCACAGTGCTGAGATGTTTTCAGGTGTTTTGTCACTGTTGTTGTTGTTGTTGTTGTTGTTGTTGTTGTTGTTGTTGTTGTTGTTGTTGTTGTTGTTGTTGTTGTTGTTGCTGTTGTGGTTGTTGTTGTTGTGGTTTCTCATGTTGTTCCACTGACTGTGAAGTGTCTGACTAACAGACTGTATCTGCTGAGGTTCACCCACACTGTGATAACACTCTCAACAACATCACATCTCTACACACACTGATACTGTGTATGTCTGTTTATCAGCACACACACACACACACTCACACACACACACACTCACACACACACACTCACACACACACACACACACACACACACACACACATTGTGTAACAGCTGCAGTAAAAGTCACGTGAGATGTTTTTGCATGAATGAAAAGCGGTGATGGTGACGATGTTTGTGACAACGTTAAAGCACGAGCTGAGCTCATCAACCAATTACTAATCGGAAGCTGTGGTCGTCCGCCGCCCACACACACACACACAGCAGAAACCTCAGTGGAAACTTTACGCTCAGCTTCATCGCGTGATAGCTCTTCACACACAAGAGGCAGAGACTCCAAACACACTTCATCCATATTACCTCCCCTGTAAACACACACACATTGTGTTTGTGTTTGTGTGTGTTGTTGCCACTGAAATAGACGTCAAGGTGAAGTTAGGACAGATGTGGAGGATCCATCCTGTGTCCGTCCTCTGTCTATGAATCTAATGATTAAATGTTCACTGTGGGCTCTCCTGATGCTCCCACTCAGGGGCCCAGTCTGTGGTAAAAGTTTGTTAAACACAAATTTATTTAAATCTAAATTTAATTTTGACACAGATATTAGAGGAAAACACCTCACAGGTCCTGAACCCTTCCCCTGATGTCATTGATGGATGTACACAAACTTTTTCACTTCATGAAATCACCACAAACGAAGAGACACACAGTGAATGAATGTGAGGACTTTGGGGCCCCTGAGGGTCTGGGTCCCCAGGGCTGGTTGGTCCAGACTGGCTGGGTCCTGTTCTACATGTTATTTTTTACATGCTAATGTTCAGTCTGTAATTATTGTCATGTTAGGTTCTTTTCAATTTCCTTAGCATGTTATGCTGTGTATGTCACCTTCAGCCTGTTAGCATGCTAATGAACTACTATTATTTGTTACTAAGCATTAGCATGTCAGTTTAGCACGCTACTATTAGCATTATGGCCAAATTACAACAGCCATGTACAGGAGATGCTGATGAAAATGTGTTTTAAAGGAGAATGAAGAGTGTGAACTAAAACTAAACTGCTGTTTGTCAACATGTCAACATCATTTCTGCTGGTTTTATCTTTGTTTACATGCTAACGTTCAGTAATGTTTGTTTGCTAAGCATGTTATAATGTGTAGCTTATGTGACCTTCACCATGTTAGCATGCTAATGTATGTATTAGCTATTTTACCTGTTACTATTATCTATTTGTTAGCCTACTAACCATTAGCATGTTAGTGTAGCATGCTACTGTTAGCAGTGTTGGCAGATTTGACAAAAAGCCAAATCAAACCCTACGACTTTCATTTTCACTCAGGATAAAGGTTTTATTCATACAGATGGATTAAAACTTTGAAAATGAATGTAGTTGGATAATTAAATTAGTTTTTCTACTAAGTCTTTGAATAATTAAAAGCCCTTTAAAGTCTTTTATCACAGATCTGTCACCAAATAAATAAAAGTTCAACTTCACTGAACTAATCTGAATGTTTGATTTTAACGATTAGTTTATGATCAGTTATCTTTGCATGTTGTTGCACGTCAGGCTGAGCTCAGAGCCCCGTCACTCTCCATTAAACTAATTACAGTAAAGGTGAATGTTCTGCTGGTGGAATCAGAACCAGTGGTACAAAAAGTAGTCCACCCAACAACCTGCAAAACACCCAAATAAATAAAAAGTGACGATGCTAACTGTTAGCTGAAACCAGTTTCATCTGGACAGGAGTGGACGGGCGCTTGTTCCTGAGAGCAGGCGTCTGCACGACAACACCCATCTGCTGTTCTCTGCACTTCTCTCTGTTGTTTCACTTCACTATTTGCTGCTGCCTCATCCCTTGTTTCTCTGCAGTGTTTTCTTCCTCTTTCCGTCTGTGGCACAAACACACACATCTGAGCCAGCTGCAGGTGGCGTGAAGAGGTCGAGAGGTGAAGAGCAGTGAGGGAAGAGCTCAGATGTTCTTCTGTTTTTACTTTGTTGAGAGGAGAAATGCCTTTGGGGGGTGAAGAAGGACAGAGAGAAAGTTTTCCTCTCTCCACACCTCCTCCACTCTTCTCATTCTCCTTTTCTTTCCCTCCATACCAACACCGTGAGTCATCGCTGGCAGGAAGCCTTGAGAAACTCACCAGTTGAAGCCAGAAACGAGAGAGAGGGGAGGGGCAGGGCGGCTGGAGGACCAGAGCTGACATCTGAGCGAGGAGCAGGAGGAGAGAAAAGGGAAGAAGATTATTAGTTGGGAGATTCCCCGGCTTCATCAGACAGGAAGCAGAAAAAAATCAGGTCAGGATTTCTTAAGAAGCTTGAGCCATAAGTGACGTTTGGCCCTGAAAAAAAAACAAGCTCATCTTCACTGGAGCAGAAAATCCATCATATTTCAGTGTTAAAGCCTTAATCACAGCGTTGTTGCAACAGCAGCATGAAGGTCCATCTGATCTGATCCAGGGATCAACTGAGGTTGAAACTGTAGCGGAGGAAAATCCCACGGTCCTGGAAAGTCATGGAGTTAAAACCTGCTCAGATTCTTTACTGAAATAAACAAACAGCTTCATAAAAGATATAAAGATATCAATAATCAATAACTGATGAGTGGTCAAACAGAGAGGTCTCCCTCATCAATCAAAGCGTCCGACTGGAGGAGTATTTTCCACAAACTGGCAACACAGAAGTTGTTATTGTTAATGGCTTATAACTGATCTGTAGGGTATTAATAAATGATTGGTTAACCATCAATAAATCTGTTAATTGCAGCATATAAACGCTGCATGATCCAGAGTGTCGCCCCGACCTGATCCAGCCTGAACCATCAGGAAGTGAATCATCTTTTCAAGGTCCACTCGTTTCTGAAGACGACGACCTGTGAAGTTCACCGTCACCGTCTCACCTCCGGTAAAAGCTTCGCTCCGGTTTCATCACTGCTCGGCATGACGGGAATGCTTTTACACTGACACAGACAAACACTGGGACATTGTTTAAGAGTGTGTAACTGTAATAACGGTGTGTGTTTGAAAAAGCACAGTTTCTGTTTGTCTTGACTCAGACATTTTTCTTTTTCTTTTGTTTCTGTCGCCACATCAGACTTTCACTCGTGTGCCAAAAAAACTCATGATAACAATATTTATACAAAATAATAATGATGCTGTCAGTCGAATTCACCTTTCCCTCTGTTTATTGTGTGTTTTGTCTCTTTTTTGTTGAATGAACTCGACGATACGAGATACGAGTGAAGGGAGGTGGAGAGAGTTCGTGGCCACAACTGTACAAAAAGAACAATTAACTGATGAACAAAAGACCAAAAATCTGCCACATGTGTCGTCATTAACACAGGTTCAGAGTTTCATCTTTTAAATATCAGTATCAGTCGGGACACTCCCTCGTAAGGTGAGTTTGTAGCTTGGTGATGTAACTCCTCTCCAGCTCTGCCCCTGCTGACCCCCCAGGCCTGAACTAAAGCCTCAGTGGAGTCCAGCGGTCTGAGGCCTCTGCCCCATTCACTTCAGCTGTTGTTCAGTGACAGTGGAGATGTGTGGTCGTCTCAGTGACACAGGTTCATAGCTGCTCCTCAGCGTGTCGGGCAGGTGAGTAACCACATTTAATGACTTAAACCCTCTGGACACATTTTGCCTCCGAGCTACAGAAATCCAGGATTAGAAAAGAATCTCAGGTATTTGTGTGGGTCGAAACACCCCGAGGCCCGGACGGGCGGAGCCGCATTCAGGTGCAGAGTCATACATCCGACACTGTGAAGTCTCTCGCTGGCTTTAATCTGAGCTGGTTCCCACACCTCCCACTGCCACAGCAGCACACGGTGACGGGCCAATCAGAGAGCAGCTCACCTGTGTGCTGTGTTCATACAGACAGGCCACCATCATACCTGAGAGGGTTAACATGCTGCACATACCGGACCAGGCTCAGGCATTTCTGAGATAGCACAGTGAGGTAACCACGCACCTGAACGCCTCACCGGCTGCTTTCAGGATCACAGCGGCGTCCTCTGACCACAGGGGAGAGGGTGATGCTGACACCACAGCGTTCATTCATTCAGGTCTGCATAACCACTGTGTTTCTCAATCTGTGGGTCTGGACCCCCTGAGAGGTCCCAGTATAAATCTGAGTGGTCACCAGATAATTGAAGCAAATCAGGGCAGAAATTTGAAAATTAATAAACTTTTTTGCTCATTTTTCTGACCTTTCTCTACTTTTTCTAATTTTATTTGCTGATGTTTCCCTAATTTTATTTTTTTTCTTTCTTGTCTCTGATTTTTGCTCATTTATTTTCTAATTTTCTTCTGATTTCCCTTGACTTTTTCTGACCTTGTTCAAATTTTTCAGATTTTTTCTTTTATTTTTTTTTTTTTCTTGTGAAACATTTGATATTTTTGCGTCTTTAAGGCTTTAAAATGAAACAGTCTGATTCTCTGTTGCTCAGGTCTGCAGCTGAAGAGAAGTTGCTTCATTCTAAGGAACCACAAACCACCAGATTTGCCTAAACCTTAACCACAAGCAGGAAATCTTCAGTGTCCCGCACATCGATGCTCATCTCTGCCCTGTGTGGTGCAAAAACTTTTCATGGTTTAGAAAAATCCTTCCCACTGAACATCATCGAGAGAGAAATGATATTTTCTCCAAAATGTTTCCATCTAAATCCGTCCAGCAGGAAATAAACTGCTTTACAAAAGCTACTCAACAGAACTGTTACTCAATCTATTCATCTCTTTGTGCTGTAAGTACAGGATACAGACACACCTTGGACACTCCCTCACACACACACACACACACACACACACACACACACACACACACACACACACACACACACACAAACACAGTGGAGGTATTTGGTTTAATCAGATGTGATGAAAGCAGATTGTTCCTGTTGTGATGAAACAGCATTTTGAAATAAAGATGAGTGTAAAAGTTCCATTTCTCTTCTTCACCTCAACATCCGTTTATTCAGCCTGAGTGAAGAATTTCTGATTAAACAAAAAAAAGAAGTTGAAGTTTTTTAGGTGAAGCAGATATTTAGTGTAAAAACACTTTTCTGGTGTTGTTGTGCTATTTTATTTTATTTTATTTTACTCTTTTTTATGGATGTTGATGTTCCTCAGTTTTAAGTCTTGAATTTAATTTAATTTAATTTTGTGTTTTTAATCTTTTAATTATTTTATTTTATTTTATTTTATTTTATTTTATTTTATTTTATTTTATTTTATTTTATTTTAATTTATCTTATTTTATTTTATTTTATTTTATTTTATTTTATTTTATTTTATTTTATTTTTTATTTTATTTTATGGATTTTATTTTATGGATTTTATTTTATTTTATTTTATGGATTTTGATGTTCCTTGGTTTTTAACCTTTCAATTCAATTCAATTCAATTCAATTATTTCATTTTATTTTACTCTATTTTATGGATGTTGATGTTCCTCAGTTTTAAGTCTTTAATTTAATTTAATTTAATTTAATTTAATTTAATTTAATTTAATTTAATTTAATTTAATTTAATTTTATTTTATTTTATTTTATTTTATTTTATTTTATTTTATTTTATTTTATTGTTCTTTTTGTTAATATTTCTATTAAACTTGTGGTGATGATGAGGATGATGATGATAATGATGATGATGATGATTATGATTTGATTATTTTGATTATGATTACAGAGAGATGTAATGAATCTAAAGTTGATATATTATAATTGCAGCCGTCCCTTCATACAGATCTGTTTAATTCTGTTTAATTAAAGTTTGTGTCTCTGAAATGTTTCATTGTCTGCAGCCCAGATTCGACTTCCTGTTCCTGACAAAGTCACCTGCCTTCCCATCAGCCAGCTCTTCCTCTTCAGGAATGTTGGCGGAGGGTCGGAGCGACGAGGAGACATGTGCAGTCAGGTGAACTCGCACCTTCACCAATCAGAGGATGAGTCTGCAGCCAGTGGAAAACTACAGGAGGGAAACACTTCACTTTCACTTCACTCACATTCAAACACACAGACAGCAGATGATGGAGGTGATTTCTGTCTTTGAAATGGAGAGTTCATGACTTTTCTCTCATTTCTGGTCTCAGTCAAATTTGTGTTGAGTTTTTCTCTAATCTTTGCTTCTTCACATGAAAAAATATTAGAGGGAAAAATGTTTTTAATGACTTTTAACTTCAATAATAATTTAGCTTTGGGAGATTATAAATCCAGGAGTCAAGACAGTGACATGTCAGCATGTCGGTGGTGTGATGTCAGAAGCATCTGTAAAATGATTAAATGTGAAACCAGAAAAGAAACAAACACAAGCCGAGACACATCTGAGTCTCAGCTGATCAGATGATCAGCCCTGTTCAGAGAAAATCCAGTTCAGAGAAAATCCTGGTCACAGAACCTGTTTGAAGTGGGTTTTAGAGGAGGAGGTTTCAGGAGGTGTATCACCGCTCTGAAAGGGCAGTTTCATCCAGATTTGTCCCAGCTAGTCCTGAACCATAAGCTGCATAAGTGTGTGTGTGTGTGTGTGTGTGTGTGTGTGTGTGTGTGTGTGTGTGTGTGTGTGTGTGTGTGTATGTGTGTGTGTGTGTGAGAGACAGCAGCCAGCTGGAATGTATCCAGATCAGTGTAACTGTGACCTCCAGCCTCCTCCGCTCTGTTTGTCTGAGTGAATCATGAGGAGTTTGTGTTGAAGCTGATAAGAGAGGAAACACTGTGGAGTCGAGCTGTGACGACAAGTTTCTCCTGATAAACACAAACACTCCTCCACACTGTTGAATCTGAGAGAGCAGATCTCAGGCTGTTTTCAAACACATGTGATCTGATTTAATGAATCTGGGAGTTGACGATGGGAAACCCAGAGAGGAGCTCGTCATCATGACTCTTCAAAAGCTACAGTGGAGAAAACTGCCACACAGCATCAGTTTCGATCAAAACCAGTTTCTCTGAGACCTATGAGCCCGATCTGTGCATGAAGAACATGACTTTAAACTTTCAACCTGTGTGAAGTGAGAACGAAGCAGCGAAGTCCACTTTTATGTGCAGGTGAAACACCAGTCCTATAATAACGGTCATGGTTTGGTTAGGTTCAGGAAAAGATGGTGATTTTGGTTAAAATAACTTTCTCAACATTAGACGATCTTTGTTGTCATGGTTACAATAATAACAACGAACGGTCATGGATAATAGAAACAACATAAGCTGCTACTGTCACATGGGAATCGAACACCGCTCTCCTGGGTCATATTCATCCATCCACCCCGACCTCCTCCTGACGTGGACTTTGTCGCTCTATAAACTACGTCACCGCACTTTTCCCTTTGCTCCTGTCATCATCACTACGACCACTAGATGTCACCTAGCAACAAAACCTAACTATGGGTTATAGTAACCTGCTGACAGACGACCTGGGGGCTCGTTTTAACAGGACAGTCTCCATCGTTTCAGATGACGTCACTGGAACAGGAGAGCAGCGTTCGACCAGATCTTCACTGTGACGTCAGGCGCTTCGGTGCCATCTTGTTTTCTGTGCCTGAATCAAACAGTTTTAACCCAGACGACGTGGGAAGGATCAGTGTTTCCTCTGCAGGCAGTTTTTGTAAAGTTGTGTAACTTGTATCCAGACTGATGAGACCAGGTTGGATCTGTTGTTGCAGGTAGTTTTGGTTTTGTTTGTCCGGGTTGTGAGATTCCTGCCAACCTGACGTTCTGTGTCTGTGTGAAGAGTTTTTATTGGATCTGTTCTCCGGTGTGCAGACGGAGCAGCTGGAGGTTGATATTTGAGGAGATGCACGTGATGTTTTTTCATTTAGTTTTGTTCTTTAATGTTTTTGTTGATTTGTTCTCAGCTGAATGAGCCGTGTCTTTGTGTGAGGAGGAGGAATGAGGATGTGGTCTGTGTGAGAGCGGAGCCAGCTGGACCGAGTCCACCAGTTAAATAATCTGATGATCACCGGGGTCGTCCTGACCCGAGACTCTGCAAACAGCACGACTCATGTGAGGCCATCGAGAGGACTTTAAGAGTTTATTTAAAAGGCTGGATGTGAGGAGGAGGAGGAGGAGGAGGAGGAGTAAACTGATGATGAAACGAGCGAGTGATGCTGAGGATGTTGTTTACAGATGAGAGGGCTCTCACTGCCAGATTTGGCAAAGTTTACATGTGAGTCAGAGCAGTGGATGTTCAGACGGTGAGATGAAGCAGCTCCGGGTCCGTGGTGGGTCTCAGCTGCTCTGTCTGCTCCAGGACTCTTCTGGTCCTGACTCTTCTCTCTGTGTCTCTTGAGTCCATGAATCCTGACTGTGTGCAGCTGCAGCTCATAACAATCATTCCTGTGTTCAGTCTGACTCTGACTCTTGTGTGTTTGCAGGATGAATCTATTTCTACTCACTGATTGGTGATGATGATGATGATGGTAAATGATGGTGATGATGATGATGATGATGATGATGATGATGATGACTACTCTATGCCATTAACTTTGTATTTTTTTCTCTCCTGTAGTTTGTGCTTCTCCTCTCTCTCCCTCTCTCTGTCCTCATTCTGCAGGTCTCTCTGCCTCTGGAGCAGCAGGATCCAGATCCACCACTACTCATCATTACTATTAACCACTGTTACCTGTCATTATTATTGATAACACCATTACCTACACAGCTGTTCCTGGTCTCTCTCTCTCTCTCTTTCTCCTCTCTCCTCACCCCACTCCCCCTTTTTTTTCTCCTCCTAAACCCAACCGGTCGAGGCAGACCCCCCCACCCTGAGCCCGGTTCTGTTGGAGGTTTCTTCCTGTTAAAGGGAGTTTTTCCTCCCCCCTGTCGCCAAGTGCTGCTCGTTGTGGGAACTGTTGGGTTTTTCTCTGTAACAAAGTAAGGTCTCGACCTGACCCTGTAAAGAGCCTTGAGATAATGTATATTATGATTTGGCGCTATACAAATAAAATTTTATTGAAATTGAATGATGTTAAATGATGGTAATGATGGTGATAATGGTGATGATGATGATGATGATGATGATGATGACGATGATTCAGCCACACAAAGTTTTCTTCCTCTTTTTGTTTATTTGTCTCTCAGCTGCATCATTTCCTGCTGGAACAAACACTTTGAAGCTTCTGTAAAAACATTAATATGAGGTGCCACCAGGACACAATCACAATATATGTATTGTTTGTTTATTCAGCTAATTCAAGGAATTAAAGTTATTTCAGAAATTACTGAGGAAGAACTAAAATATTCAGTCCTATACACAAATGTAATTTACATATGTGACATATATGTACATATAAAATAAAAGCACATATGTAAAAAAATATATGAAACATCTTAGAAATTAAAATAATATTATATATTGACATATATACTGTACTGCACATATGTGCTCATATTGTAGACATATGTCATATGAATATATATCCATCCTATATTGTGTCCATATATGTTGATATATATATATATATATATATGTACATTGTTTTAGTAAACTTGTGTATATAAGTTAAATCTCTATGGTGGTGATTTTTTTTTTAATATACACATTTTACAATAGGTATTTCATATATGTTCATTCATATATACGTATATATGTGTATATATAATAATATAGGTGACATATATGTCATATATTACATTTCTGTATCGGCTCTGCTGTTGTTGTTGTAACTGATTGTATTTAGTTTATTTATAACCTCTGTGGTCTCTCCTGTCTGTTTTTTAATGCTGGATCTCAGCTGTAATTTAGTGTCAAGTAGAAGATGAAGATGCTGAATCAGAGGTCAGAGGGCAGAGGTCAAAGTTCAGCCTTACCTTAATCCTCCTTTGTCAGCAGGATGAACTTCACTGTGAAGAATCTTTAAGTAACACTGGACTTTTCTCATGTCGTCACCTTCAGCAGTGACATCACTTCCTGTGACTGAATGACAGTGCAAACTGATGTGTCAGGTAAAAGAAAAATACTTGACACAACATTTAACCCACAGGTTCAGTTTACAGCAGATGATTTTCAAAATAAAAGCCATCACAGCAGCCATCATTACGTAATTGTTTTCATCTCGTGCTTGATTTGTTGTGAACATCACTCACTGTTGTCCCACTTTATGTTTCTATATTTGTATGAATGTACTTGTGTAATGTTCATGTCTGTGTTCTGGATCCTGAGAATCCAGAGTGTGTGTGTGTGTGTGTGTGTGTGTGTGTGTGACTGTATCTACAGCTCAACTGTACTTCAGTTATTTTCCAACAACTTTACACTCATGACGTTCTAGAAAGTGTAAGTGTGTGTGTGTGTGTGTGTGTGTGTGTGTGTGTGTGTGTGTGTGTGTGTGTGTGGATCTTTGTTTTAGTGCACACAGCAGAGGGGCCTCATGCGTCATCAAACACACACACACACACACAGAGTGAGGGGGATCCTGGTCCTGGAGGGAAAAGAGGAAGAGCGGGGAGGAAGTGATGTGGACGTTGGGAGAGGAGAGTCAGCTCCTCCTGCTGGTGACGCACTGAGAAACACAAGGTTTCATCAGGACCCTCAACTGTCTGAGTGAGAAACAGGGTGAGAACAGAACAGGATGGAGAGAAGGTGAGAGAAGAAGAGTGATCTCCTGAGACAAAGGAGGAACTTATCAAATTAAAAGCATGACACAGAAAGAAAGTCAAGTAAAGTAAAGTCCTCCACCTTCATCACTTCACTCAGCTCTCTGCTGAGGGAGGAATGGTGTAACACTGCTGCCCTCTGCTGGCTACAACACACACACACACACACACACACACACACACACACACACACACACACACACACACACACACACACACACACACACACACACTTTTGGCTTTCAATTTTCAGTGGAATGAAAAGGATCTCAAGTTATTTCGGGATGTTTTCTAATTAAAAACCTCTAAACGCTGCAGAGAATCCACCCACATCATTTAATGAACTCAGGTTTGGTGTGAACCCTGAATATAAAAGCCAAGAACTTTAAATGATCAAAGGAGACTCGTCTCTCATGTCATTTTTGCAAATGTGAAGGTGTTTTATCAATTTCAAACTCATGAATTCAAAGACAAAACCGAAAAAAAAAATAAATAAAAATTATTACCGTCCATTCATTTATCTTTTATTAAACCCAAACCTGATAAAATCTCATTAATTTGAACCTTAACTTAAACAAAATCACATTGATTTTGTTTAAGTTGCTTTGATGGTTAATGAATTTGCCGAATATTAGAAATAAATGTGTAAATTAAGAGGAAGGTTGTGAACAATCTATAACCTAATGAATCTAATTTGTTAATTAGGTTTTTGAAATGAAGGTGTTTTAAATTCTACCCTTTCAAAATAAAAGCTCTCTTGTGTTTTCAGGTGTGAACGGTTGAATTGTTGTCACAGCGGATCAGAGATGTGAGAGAGAGGGCTGCCCTCCGTAGGGCCCTTCCTAGGGCCCTTCCACAGAGTTCCTGTAAGTTCTCAGATGTCAGACAGTCAGGGGGCTCATGTTGCCTTCCTCCTCCTCCTCCTCCTCCTCCTCCTCCTCCTCCTCTTCGGAAACGGGATGTGATGTAAATACACAGCAACTTTTTTTGTTCCTCTCTGGAGTGTGCACGGCTCCTTCTTCTCCCCGAGCCCGCGGAGGGGAAAGGACAGAAAAGGACAGAAAAGGACAGGAAAGAGGAGAAATAAGGAGCAGAGGAGACACTCAGAGAGACTCAGGGAGCGTTAGTTTTCTCCACCATGATCCTCTGAGCTGCTCCGTCTCTGTCTGTCCCCGACAACAGCCTCAGACCTGCCGGGACCGGGACTCCGAGGACAAACGGAGCAAACCGGAGAGAAGCTCGCTGCTGTTGTGGATCCGGAGGGAACCTGCGGACAGGTAAACAGCTGACAGTCCGGTCTGTGCGTGAGTGTGTGAGTGTGTGAGTGTGTGTGTGTGTGTGGACCGAGTGGAGGAGGAAGGTGAAGTTCAGGCTGCTGGAAACTTTGCGTGCATGACAGCAGATCTGGGATCAGAGCCGCTGCTGCAGACTGAGGCCTAGACCTGGTCCGAGTCTGAGCTCCGAGACCTGGAGTCAGAGTCAGAGTCAGAGTCAGAGTCAGAGAGAAGTCAGAGGACAGAGAGCAGGAGGAGGCTGCTGGACCGTCACAATGTCCCAGTGTCACAGAGAGAGAGTCTGTAGCATCACAGGATGAAGACACGTTAAAAAAGACAGAGGATAAACACGTCACAATCAAACATTTCACAGTCTCATGTGCAACAGGATTCAGTTCGTCTGCTTCAGGATCCAGGTTTGTGTGTCTGCAGGTGTGAGATGTTCAGGAACCTGGAAACTTTAAACTGTAGATGCAGCGAGTTTCTGTGTGAACATTATTGTTGAGTCTTTAGAGACGAGAAGCACAGAAACGCTGAACACATGAGAATGAATGAGAAACACGGCAGAGCAGAAGTGATGAAGTCTGGCTCAGATCAGCTGATGTTGTCAGACTGGACCATACGAGACGGAGTCAGGGTGAAGTCTCTCGAACACTCAGATCAAGAGACGGAGGGGAAACGTCGGAGCAGCTCAGCTCCACAAATCACCAAACAAAGCAGATTTAAAAGGTCATGTGACAAACTGATCAACAACAGAAGTGAAGAGACTGAACTGGAACTAGAGCCTCACTGTAACTCCACTGTCTTTACTATTACTGTTACTATGACAACAGGTCCCCATAGACCATAGATCTGATAGAAATGAGGTACACTGTATCTGTGTTCAAATGTTGTGACGGTGTTCATTCACACCTGTTCACACCTGTTCAGGCCTAATATCTTTATTGATATTGTTCATAACGACGACACAGTGAAACAACTCACTCAGCGACATAAACTTTATTTTATTTTTATCTCTATTCTAATCGTTATTTAATGACTTTATTTTGTCTTGTTTGTGGTTATGACGGGAGGAAAGTTTGTTTCTGTAATGAGCTGCTGGATATTTGAATTTCCCCCTGGGGATGAATAAAGTATCTATCTATCTATCTATCTATCTATCTATCTATCTATCTATCTATCTATCTATCTATCTATCTATCTATCTATCTATCTATCCTCCTGAGGGCCAGAGGTCAAACAGCTGGCTGACGCTCGACTCTCTTCTTCTTCTCTGTTGTTAGAACGTGTCACAGCGTTTCCAGGTAGAGGAGTTTAAAGTCTCCATCAGTCTGCAGATGTTTCTGCTGCAGCTGGGGACAGATGTGGAGGGGCAGCAGCCTCTGGGTAACTCCTCCTCTCTGATCAGGAGAACATGTCTCCGTCTTCTTCTCTGGTCTCAGACGTCGCTGCAGCGTTCAGTCAGGAGAGAAGTGAGCACAGTAACTGATCAGACAGGTGCTGAGGATGAAATCAATACTGTGATTATTGGTTTGATCGATTAGAAATCTGAACAGAGCAGCTCTGTTCTACTCTGTTCTACTCGACTCTGCTGGTTTTCCATCAGGCCGAAGTTGTGAGTAGAACCTGGAACCTACTTGTTGAGGAGTCTCTTCCTCTGAGGTTCCAAGCGAGCTGAGGTGACGTGAAAACGCTGCAGACTGCTGATTGGTCAGAGAGAACCATCACTACCGTGTCATCACCGATGAGACGGGAGGTTCTGAACCAACCCGCCATATTTAAAAGGACGGCACATTGAGGAGGTTCTGCCTGCAGTGGAGAAGAAGCAGCTGGTTCGGTGTCTGTGATGGAAAAACACCAACAGTACTAATCCTGAAGTTATTCCCCATATTGATCGGTCAGTATCAATCGGTATTGATGAATCACTTCAACCCCACGCGTAAAATATTCTGAGATCAGTAAAGAGAAGGTCTTTGGGTTTTTGGAAGATATTTAAAGATGCTGCTTTGCATTGTGGGAAACTGTGATGGCTGTATTTCACTATTTTGTGCTGAAACACTGCAGCGAAGCTCCGGCTGTGATGTCGGCGTTGAGGAATCAGCCGCCTGCAGGTGTGCTGCAGCGGCCTCGAGTTTGTGACGTGAGCCAGTAAAGATGTGATTTAGTGTCTGTGGAGCAGCTACAGCGTCTCGGTGATTTCACAACAGCGGCAGCTCGGCGTCTGGCTCGGAGCGTGAGAGCCGACGGCTGCGTTCGCTCACACAACAGACCGACACAGACTGTTTCACGCTGCTGCCACTCAGCAACACACACGTCACCATCAGGAGCAAGCAGCTCGTCCAGGACCTGATGTCCAGTCACTCAGTTTTACTTTCTTTGCCAGCGTGCAGTGAATCTTGGGATACGTTTGGCCATGAAGGATCCACCTGTTGGAGCCTTCATCGCCCAGGAGAAGAAGGACGGATTTAAAGGAGCCTTCAAAATGGGACAATCCAGTCCCACCGCTGTGATACAGCCTGTGTGCATGTCTTTTATGCTTGTAGAAAATTTCTTAGATCTCATGAAAACTGGGAGTAAAAACAAAAGTGTTGCATTTATATTTTTGCTCAGTATAGTTTGTTAAAACCTCAGCACTCTGTCACAGGCTCTGAGGACTGAACATCTGTCAGTCTGACTTCAGGAATCTTAGCAGGAGTGAGCGCTCTCACTCTCCAATAAAACATCACTCACCCGGTCCCAGCATCTCCAGCATTAGATCCAGATCTCCTCTAAACTGGGTCCAGCTCAGCCTGGAGCCAGTTCGCTGATGAGTCTGTGAGGCTTCAGCCAAAGATGGAGACTTTTTAAAGACTGTGTGTTGCATGTTGAGGAGGCCCTGAACGCACCACGTCGCTGTGTTTAGATAAACGAGACATTTCACCTCGACGTCTCCGAGCGTCTTATCAAGCTGTGGTCTGAGTGGTGATGCTCCCATGATGCCTCTGTGTATAAACACCACTTCAGCCGCACTGTAAAACACAAACAGTCAAAATGACTCGTGGAGCAGTGTGTGTGTGTGTGTGTGTGTGTGTGTGTGTGTGTGTGTGTGTGTGTGGAGTTTCCAGCAGCTCATTAAACCATTAAGAAACCACAGAGGACGGAGGCACAGGAAGCAGAGAGCTGCTGATACACTCAGATCAGGATCAGGCAGAACTTTGTTCTGTGAGGAGTCAGACGTCACATGACCAAGATGATTCATGGGTGAAGTCACTGCAGGGACGATTCGCTCTGATACGAGTTGCGTCCCAGTTCTCGTCCTCCAGAGGCTGCACCTGAAGGACGACTGTGTCACAGCGGCGTGACCACACTGTCCCGTTTCGAAAGCGTCCTTCTTTTCCTGGGCTCCAACAGGTGGATCCCTCATGATCCAACCAAGGACCTTAAAACCTCAAGTTACTGTAAAAGAAAAGTTAGGTGTTGTCATGGTTGCTAGGCAACAGGAGAGACGCTTTGCGATGCAACGGTAAGAGGAGGCACAGCTGGTTATGGAAAGTGAAAATCTTCCGTAGACCAGACCGTCTCATTTCGCTTCAGTCTTCATGGTCCACGATGCGGCCCCTGAATGGGACACAGCTCCTATCTGTGATCCTCAGAGAGGTCAGAGGTCAGAGGTCAGCTCCATGTAAAGCACATTGGATTGGCTGAGTGAAAGAGGTCCACTCACCTGCCTGTTACCTGAACCCTGTAAAGCTTCAGGCTCAGGTGCAGTTTATTAATAAACTTCCCTCTCGTCTGAGCTCGTCATGTTGTAAGATCTGCAGTGCACCATGGGAAGAAGGAGAGAGATGGGCCTCGATCCGGTGGATTTCTGCTCAGTAATGGATGAAACTAAAACACTGAACTCTGGGTTCAGTCGTGTCAGTGTGCATCTGTACTCCACCTCTCACCCAGTGCATCATGGGATGTTCTCAGACCCAATCAGCTGATTACAATGAGACGCCGTCTCGTCGTGTTGAAGTTAAACAGGAAGTGAACAGAGCTCATCATCAGTGTTGGTTCAGAGCTGTGCAGCTTCACTGTGCGGTGACCCCTCCCCCACCCACAGCTATGATACCCTGCATACCTGTGTGTGTGTGTGTGTGTGTGTGTGTGCTTTGAGTGACATGTTTGACGTCAGAGTTGATCCTGGAAAGACTCAGGGTCTGAAATCAAGAAGAGTTCGATTTGATCTTTCACGTGAGTCATTATGACAACAGCTGCTCAGTAAAACTGTATTTTGTGTTTGGATCCAGGTGCAAAGTTAAAACAAGAATACAGGTCAGATTCTTCAGTCGAATCCTGAAACTGTTCTGAATGATCCCACGTTTTCAGGTGTGTTTGATTCCTTCCCTCTCGGCTGCATCGCTGTCCGTCACTTCAAAGCTCTACATGTTAAATCAAGCGCTCCTCACATTCTTCAGATGCCAGCAGCTCTTTTTTAAAACTGTCGGCTGCTCTGCTCCGGTTCAGACCTGGTAACCGTCACCTGCTCTGAGGTTACATCTGCTCTTTCAACTGTTTGAGGCAAACACTGGGACCGTGAACGTCCACCTTAAAGCTCCACACAGTCTAAAGGTAGATGTCCATGTGTTTGTGATTATAAAGCAGGTCTAGGTTCTATATTAATACTGTGAAAGTATCAAAGCCTCAGTCCACAGAGAAATGCACACAGCCTGTATTCAGACACTGAGCCTTAAAACCAGCCGTCAGGACTTCTGGAGCTTTGTGATGTCACGACAAAGCAGTCACCGCCCTCAGCCATGCCCCAAGCCCCGACCCACCATCCAACCTTGCAGGATTTGGTTTCTCTGAGTGTTTACCTGAAATCTGCTATATTTTAATTTGACCACTCAGAAAACAGTCAGCCAATCAGAAGAGAGGATCAGAGCCTCTCTTCTGATTGGCTGACTGACCTGTTGTTACCAGAGCTCCAGAGAGAAGCCTGAGAGAGGAGATGTAAAACTACACTGAGATGGTTTCTGGTTCTTAAAACCACAGATATATCTTCTGATGGAGATCAACACTTCTGATAAAACGACGGAGAAGTTGAAACATGGAGCTTTAACAGTTCCTCCACATGTCAGAGTTCGTTTACACGTTGTGTTAGTTCCACTCAGATTGTGAAAACAGTTACATAACATGTTGTGTAGCTGTTGTTGTGACCTACAAACCTCCACGTCAGAGCTTCCTGCCCCAGAACACATCAACACTGTTGGTAAAAACACAGCGTGGTGCGTTCAGGTGACACTTGAACCCAAACTGAATTGAATTCTGCTCTGATGAGTCACATCTTGGTTTTGATAAGTTACTAATGTGCAAATGTTTTATTTCTTCCTTAGTTTCCTGTTGATAAGCAGCTGGGAGTCATTACAGTCGGACAGAAACACCCTGACACTGTGTCCTTACAAAGTGGGGTGTGTGCGTGTGTGTGTGTGTGTGTGTCTCAGCTCTGCGTGTTTCTCATTGTTTATTGTGTTGCATAATCAGACAGACGCTGCAGCTCCAGAGGCTGAAAACAGCAGTGTTTCACTAAACACAGGCTCTGCACTGGTGTGTGTGTGTGTGTGTGTGTGTGTGTGTGTGTGTGTGTGTTGCACAGTTACATGTCACATGTCATGTATGTATCTCCATTAACACGGATCCTTCGTCTTCTCCGGTTGATGAGATGAGGAGAAATGTCTCGTTAGCTGCAGAAAGACTCAGAGGCAGCGAATTAGTCTGAAGCGTCGCCCTGGGAGACAGTGGCGAGGGCGGCGGCAGGTGACACGCTGTGATGTCACCACTGGCTTGTGAGCTGCTGTCTCGAAGCTTCGAGTTTGTCATTTGGTCGTCGCCATCTTGTTTTTTGAAACCAGAACAAACCATATTTGGAGGAGAAGGTGGAGCTGAGGAGTAGTGAGGGGTGGATCTGACCTGCTCTGTCCTCTATCCTGATTGTCAGGTAGTCTGTCAATCACACAGTAGCCTAATGCAGCCCCTGCTTTATGGTCTATTTTCCTCTAAATGGATCATAATTTAAAAATGAACATCATGTTGTGTTGAAGAAGACTGGAAACTAGAGACTGAGACATAAACTCATCAGGAAAACGTTTCCTGAGGGAATAAATCAGAGAGAAGTGGAGACATTTTCACATAGACTTCAATACAATCAGACTCTGTTTACAGCCAGTGGAGTCGCCCCCTGATGGTCAGTAGAGAGATGGAGGTTTAATTCTACGTCCATTTCTACACCATCAGTGCTGCAGGGTCATCTACCTGGGGCACAGTGTCCTGGCTTCTGATTGGCTATCACAGTGTGATGATGGGTCTCCATCGTGGTTTGAACCAGTCAAACAAGCTGCAGCCAGTAAATGTCTGACTTCTGTTCTTCTATATTCTATTGTCTCTGCTCTGTTTTGTTCCCAGTGAACTCTGTCTCATTCACCCCCGACCAGAGCGAGCGAGAGAGAGACATGCAGATTCCTGTGTGTAACAGTAAGAGAGAGAGAGCGAGACTTGGAGAAAGGCATGTGGATTCCTGTGTGTTTGTGTGAGCGAGAGACATAGACACTGACAGGGAGAGAGGACGAGAGAGAGACAGAGAGAGAGAGAGAGAGAGAGTTCTGGGTTGCGTTGAATGTTTGGAATGTTGAGGCTTTTGGCTCCAGTTTGTTCTGACGGAGGAGGAGGAGGAGGAGGAGGGAGGGTGGTGCAGAATGAGCGGAAAAGGAGGATAGAGGGAGTGACGAGGGAGGACATAAGGAGGGAGGAAGGGAGAAGGAGAAAAAGAAGGAGAAGAAAAAGGAGAGGAAACAAAGATGGAGGCTGCAGCTTCAGATTGATCTTCTGACACGTTCATCATGTTTCTGATCTGATCCAGTTTCCTCACTGGTTCATTTCATCACCGCCTCTAATGTCACTGATGTGTTAATGCTACTTGTTGTTAGCATTGATCAGCAAGTGCACACAGATGTATGATACATCCATGCTAGTGCGTCCCAGCTGAGTTCATCTCTATTTTGTGTGGGAGGAGATGCAGAACTACACATCAACACTTCAAAATAAAAGACTGTAAAATATGGACCTTTAAACACAATACAAACAAACAACAAAGACTCCGACAGGAAACAGTGACGTGTTTCTTCTCCAGGTCGAGTCTTTGGATTAGAAAGACTTGAACTGTCTCTGTCTGTCTCTCACTCTGGGTCTCATTCTTCTTCTCCTGATCGTTTTCACTGTGTCTGTCTCTCGCTTCGATTTTTTTTCCCCTCTCTCTCTCCCTGGTCATGTGATTTTGCTGTAGAGATGAGCAACAGAGCAGGAATCTGAGCTGCAGCCAACACATTACACACAGCCCCCCCCCCCCTCGGCTGCCTCGCTCGGCTCGAGTGAATGACCTCACTTCCTGAAGGCCGATCAGGTCGATGTCAGAGAAAAAAGACACGAGACAGAAAAAGAAAGAGATGGTTTGAGGACCCGGTCGTGGTTCTGTTCTGGTCAGGACTCAGAGAGCGGCTTCAGCTCGGCGTCTCTGTGGACTGATCCAGAACCAGTCAGTGTGTTATTGTGAGTTTCTGAACTGTTGGGGAGGGACTCACCTCAGACCTCAGACCCTGGATCGTCGCGGTCAGACGGTCTGACGGGCAGTGGGGGGTGGGGGTGGGGGATTAGTGCTGAGTGCAGCAATAACTGTGTTTTTCCTGTATGTTGTGTCACTGTGAACAACAACAGACACACAATCTCAGACAAAAACACTGATGTGACTGAAAAAAGTTCAACAACTTCTCCAACATTTTCCTCATGTTCTTCACTGGGGAGGAGAACTCTGATGAACGATCTGATTGGTCGGGTTCCAACATCACAACAGAAGTTTATGTTACTGTCTGACACACAGTGACCATCTCAGGAAAGTTCCTCTGGTTCTGATCTCTGGTTCTGTTTGGATCCGTTCTCCACCTTTAGAGTTTACTCAACTCTGATGCCAACAGACCTTTTACTGATCCCTTCATCTCTACTTGGCAAAGAACAATGTACAGATTTTCTAAAGGCACTATATGTAAGTTTTGCTATTCCTACATAGCTTACATTAGCATTAACTGTTTGCTCACCAGTCTAAAAGAAATGTTGTGAGTTCAGCATCAAACTTCATCCTTTACTCATCAAGAGCTTTAACTCTTGTCTCTATCACTTCTTTTCTTCTACTGAAGTTAGCATGCTAACCAGCTAGCCCTGCAACAACTTGTCATTTTCCGATACCGAGTCACTGTAGCCTTCGATCTGCCCTGAAGACGTAGCTGCTCAGAGGACGTATTCTAACCTCTTGTCATCGATGGCTGAAGCTTTTATCAGGAAACAGGAAACATCTCCACCACAAGCTCCCAACAAGAAAGGAGGATGGATGGAGGAGCTGACGCTGTATCAGTCGTCACGGCAACTGCTCATTTCTGAACCTGTGTGTATATTTACCTGTCAGGTTGGTCTGTTTATCTTGTCTGTTCCTGTGCGAACATCGTTAGACGTTTATGTTTGGTTGTGACGTTTGGACAACGTCTAACGCCAACATCAGTCTGATGTCGAATAACTGGCGACGGCTGACGTTGATCCAACAACTTCAAACGTCTCATGACGTGACCGTGACATAAAATCCAGACGTTCTGGTCCTGAGCAAAACTAAACGTCACATTGTCAATGAGCCAACATTTGGTTTTGACATGAACCTGATTTTGATTTCTAACTGTAGTTGAACATCAACGACTTCCTGACGTCACGTTGACGTCTGCTGCCTGCCGGGGTTTGATGTCACTTCCAGCTGTTGACCTTCAGCACCGGCCACAGATTAACATTAATAACAGCTGCGGTGAAACAGGTTAATGTTCCCTCTGCAGGCGGCGTCCGGAGTCAAAGATAATTTGTGAGGAAACAAAGATCCTCTCTGATGATAACGATCAGCTGATCGAGGATCTGCCAGTCAGACTTTGATCAATAACTGAATCAGATCAATGATCCGAATCAGGAGCTTCAGGTTTTGGATCCAGTGGCCTGTTGGTGTCAAACCTTTCCGATCTTCTGCTGCAGGTCGTCAACATTCACCAGGTGTCAGATGTCTTAGCGGACAGGAAGTGATGTCATGAAGTGATGTCAGACCTGTAGTTTTTGTCCTTTACAGCTTCAGTTACCTGAACATGTAGAAGCTGACAGTGAACCTGTCGCTAACGTCAGTCTGAGCTTGAATCATGTTTCCTGTCTCTTCCCTTCCGTCCATTGTTCTCCTCTCCACCTTTTCTCTCCCCCTCCTCCCTCCACTTTCTCTCGCCCTTCCTCCTCCTCCTCCTCCTCCTCCTCCTCCTCTCTTTGTGTTTTCTCTCCTCTTTTTCTTCATGTATTTTCTTATCAGTTCTGAGCCTCACCCTGCTCACTCTCTGTCTTCCTCTCTTTGTCCGTCTACTCTTCTCTCTGACGCCCCCATCCCTCTCTCTCTCTCTCCCTCTCCCTCTCTCTTTCTGTCTCTCTGTCTGTCTTCCTCTCTCTTTCTGTCTCTCTTCCTCTCTCTCTCTGTCTCTCTCTCTCTCTTTCTGTCTCTCTCTCTCTATGTGTCTCTCTTCCTCTCTCTTTCTGTCTCTCTCTCTCTCTCTCTCTCTCTCTTGTCCAGCTGACGTCTGTCACTTTGAAACAAAAACTCAAGAGCAGAAAAAAATCTAGAGAGAAAGAAAATTGTAAGTGGGGCACTGTAGAGTGTGTGTGTGTGTGTGTGTGTGTGTCTGACTGTTGCATAACCTCAGTGAGTGGGCTGCTGTTTGTGTCCAGCATTTATCTCCACTCCAACGGCAACAACATTGTGAAATCTCAGACACACACACACACACACACACACACACACACACACAGCCTTCCTGTCAGTGAAGTTAGGAGTCCTGCTTCAGCTGCTGGAACCAGGTTTTGGGTCTGTGGCAGACTCTGTGAGCTGAGTTTCTCTGTTAAAACTGGTGGAGTCTGTTTCCTGTCGTCGGCTGTTTGATGTCTTCCTGCAGGTTGGCACCAGCAGGACGTCCAGTGTGAGTCTGCAGCAGCTAAAAATGACAGAGGTCTAAATGTAGCTGTGTAATTGGATGTCATGTGACAGACTGTAGCTGAGTTACAGGCAGAGCGGTGGTGGTTTGCCTCCGTGTCGGCCATGACAGCAGCGGAGCGCACACCTTGTCAGGTGCAGACACTTCCTGTCTTTGCTGCACGTCATTTGTTCCATTACATTGAATGAAACTGTCAATCAATTAAAGAAAATTAACAAATTAATCTCACATTTTGAAATGAATGAATTATGATTAAAAGTTTATTTTTCCTCTAAAGACTAAAGCTTTTTCTAGAGCAAATTTAAATGTAAAATAAATCACCAAATTAATGAGGGTGTATATTTCAAACACCACTGTTTAAAAGCATCTTCACACAAAACTACACAGAACTATGTAGTTTCAAAGAGAAAACTCTGGCTCCTAAAGTGCAGCTTTATTTCAAAATAAAGGCTCAGCTGAGATAATCACCATCTTGTTTGCACCAAGATAAACTGTGTTAACAACAAATAATATGATCTATGCTGTGCCTGAGAAAGTGTGAAAACTGAGTTCGACTTTGCAAAATTGTTTAAAAAATTACTTTTGTTTTCAAAATAGTTCAGTCGAGCTGTTTTTTAAATTGAAATTTAAACTCCTCTCTGATTTATTACCTCAGGAAACGTTTTCCTGATGAGTTTATGTCTCAGTCTCTAGTTTCAAGTCTTCTTCAACACAACATGATGTTCAGTTTTAAATTATGATCCATTTAGAGGAAAATAGAGCATAAAGCAGGGGCTGCATTAGGGCGGGGCTACTGTGTGATTGACAGACTGCACCACAGAGTCAGTGAAACTTCGTCCTCCAGGGTTGTTTCAACTTCCTGCTCCGTCTGGTCATAATGACAGGAAGTGACAACATCTCTCTCTCTCTCTCTCTCTCTCTCTCTCTCTCTCTCTCTCTCTCTCTCTCTCTCTCTCTTTCTATCTCTTCTCTCTTCTCTCTCTCCTCTCAGAGATGTAGGTTTTGTTTTGGGTGAACGCGATCCATCATCACCTCTTCCTGCTTGCTGATCTTCAGACCACAGCAGCCTTTCGACAGATTACCCACCGTTACACACACACACACACACACACCACACACACACAAGACACACACACTTAAACTGATTCAAACTTTTCAAAATATCCTCTTACTCTGTGGTGTTGTGTGTGTGTTCTGTGTGTGTGTGGTGTGGTTTGTGGTGTGTGGATGTGTGTGTTGTGTGTGTGTTGCTACTAGCACATGTCGCTTTGCCTCTTGGGCATGGAGTGATGGATCGGATCACAGACGAGACATCACAGCATCCAGCCAATGGTACGAACCACAGACCACAGTACAGCCAGCAGTGTTGACTCTCTCGTTCATCGAGTCCTTGTTTTTCTTTCTTTAAGAGATGTTTTTTTTGTTCCTGGGATTTTAACAGAATTTAATCCAAACATAATTAGATATTTATACATTAGCTGGTAGCTTAGCATTTAGACGTAATGTGTTTAGAAACTGATGCAGAACATCTCAACATAAAGATGCATTATAAATGACTCAACTCAATTTCACTCACATCCACATTATTTCACCGTTTTGGGGTGTGTGTTGTGCGTGTGTTGTGTGTGTGTGTGTGTCAAGTGTGTGCACAGGGGAGAAAGAGGAGAACCTGTTTGTGTGTGTGTGTGTGTGTGCAGGCTGAATCGTGAGGAGGGGGACGGCGCCTGGTGTCCTGAGGGACAGCTGGAGCCTTCAGACAGTCAGTACCTGCAGGTCTGTGTCCAGCTTCGTGCTCTGTAGGGTTCCCTCTCGTTCAGGTCAGAGGTCGTCAGAGCGCTCCCTCTAACGAAGCTCCTCAGTCAGGGTTAAAGGAGGAGGAGGCGTCCTGTCTGCAGGGGGAACGTGATACTGCACAGTCAGTGTAACAGGAGAGAGCAGAGGTCACAGGCTGCAGCCTCTGGTGTCCGAGTTATATTTAAACACTGCACAGGAGGAAAGAGAGGGAGACGCTGGTGATGGGTCACGTTTCTGTCGGACAGATTTTCACTGACGTTAAGTTTCGTCTCTCAGAGTGAACGTGGATCAAAATGTAAAGATAAAAGTGAATCTGTTCAGTGAGGCCGGTGAGTGACAGACATCAGAAACTGTTCTGTGGTTTAATTAGAATTCATTAGAACAAGAGCTTTTGTCAGAGGTGATTAAACTTGTCATCATGTCAGTGTTGTGCATTGGTTATCAATTTAGTGGCTCAGAAATCAACCAAATATTAATATTAAATAATAACTTTAAAATGAATGAAAGTTCCTCGGGGAACCCGCCTGAAACAGAAAGAGCCGATACTGATGAGGCCTCAGATTATACCTCAGCTTGGAATTAACTTAACAACTACAATAAAAATGACCATAATTCTGAGCTCTGCTGAGTAGAGGTTGGTAAAGTTCTTATGAACACTGTGACTGAGCAACAACCTGAGCAGACATCACCACAACCAAGCTCAGTGGAGACATGAACCAGATCCGTGCAGGTACTTCGACAAAGCCGTGCTGTGCTAGGTTAGGTTAGCCCAGTCAACGATACCCAGTGCTCAGAACTAAAGTGAGGTTCCTTCCAGTGTTCTGCCTGTTCATTGAGTTTCACTGAGTTTGTGCAGTTTCTGTCCAGGTATGTTACAGAGGAGGTGCTTTGTTCTTTTTAAAGTTAGCTGCTCAGCGCTAACTGTCATAGCCACTGGTGCTAAATTAAACTTGTTGCCATCGCTGACGTTGCTGCTGTGATCAGGCCTGCAGAGGAGAGCTGTTGACAGCTGGTGACACCGGGGGTCACATGTCGCACAGTGACCGACTCTAACTGGAGGATTTTTAAATGACCTGTAACTGTAGAACAAATGAACACGTGGCCTCCACCATCAGGGTCAATATTCAGACAGAAAACATGGAAACAAAGGGACTGAGTGAAGGTTAAAGGCTCAGTGCGACTGTCAGAGGTTAATCTTTCAGTTCAGGTGCAGCAGGAGTTTAATCATGTGACTAATAAACACAAAGATGTCATCTGATGCACAACTTATTTATGGAATGAAAGGATTTTAGAAATGAGGTGAAACTGAACCAAACAGACAAATGTAATCATCAGATAAACAGATGGAGCCGAACTATTCTCTTGGTTCTTGGTGTGTCACATGATTTGACAGACAGCCTCTGATTGGTGTGTTCCTCAGGTGGACCTGGGCAGGCTGACCTTCCTGACGGTGGTCGGGACTCAGGGACGATACGCCAGGAGCTCCGGGAACGAGTTCGCCCGAGCCTACCGCCTCAACTACAGCAGGGACGGCCTGCTGTGGAAGTCCTGGAGGAACCGGCAGGGGAACGCGGTGAGTGACCCCCCCCAACGTTTCAGATAGAGCTCTGTGGGTCAGGACCGGCCGGGGGTGGGGGGGTGAGGAGGAAGGTTAAAGCTGAGGCAGGAAAACCGTCTGAGATGCAGAGAGAATGGAAGAAAATCTGCAGAGGAAACGTGTGGCGGAGCGATAGAAGCAGCGATGCAGAGAAGAATGAGAGGGAGGGACGGAGGGAAAAGAGAGTGATGCTTTTTTCACTCTCAGCTGCTTCTGGTCATTCACACTCATATCACAGGACATGACATGTACACTCCAGCTTCCTGTCGGCCCTCGAGGTCTCTGGCTGCTACGGCAACACCATTAGGACACAGTTTATACAAGTTTTTATCTGAGGCTGCTCGACTGAACGTTTCCTCCGGGGAACTTCCCACAGCCGCCTCAGACTTCTGCTGATTCAAATACAGAAAACATGAAACCTCAAACTGAGTTTTCTTATTCAAACATATGAATTCATTCATGAACGATCAGACAATCAGAAGTCAGTTTAAACGATGATGGCGATAACGTGCAGTGATGTATTTTAATAAATATGAATCAGGTCTTTTATTTTCTTTTATCTGTATTAAATACACAGTTTGAACAAATATGATAATATTAGTCCATTAATAAATCTTAGTGAAATAATTAGACAGCGCCTCAGTTCTCCGTGAGATAAGTGTCATGATCAGAGTGGTCAGTTATCTCTAACTGTGACTTTGGCTTAAACGTCCTGACCTCAAAAAAAAAAGAAAAGAAAAGAATTTTTTCAGACATTTTCAGAATCTCGTTTTTGAGATGAAGTTTAAGGAGCTTTCATACAAAATTAGACTTTATGGAGCAGTTGATGTTTAAAAAATCAGGCTTGAATAATATTGAATATCACAATATTGTGTAATTTTTTTCATATATTTTTTTTGTCCAACCCTCATTTCACTGCTTCACTAACTGTACATTGTAACTTGGTAAGAGACAAAGAAAACTTTCCCGTTCAGTGGCAGCATCACTTTTACTTTCACCATTTTTAATACAATAACATAAATGTATAATAACGTATGTCGTACGGTGGCCCTGAGAGCTCAACTCACTGCAACAAAACACAAAGTCAGAAAACATCTTCGTCAATTTTCAACAAATACTCACAACACAACCAAAAACACAAACGTGCTGCAAGTAGCACAGACGACAACCGAAGTGTTTCCAGGGGGACACAAAAAAGTGATGAACCTGCTGAGACGCAGTTGTTATTTAATAATTTGTGTCTTTTGAAGTTAAAAACATTGAAAAACAAATGCACATGAATGTGTTATAATGCATCACATCCACTGCACTCATCGACTTGTTGTTTTGAGTATTTGCAGCACATGTTGTTAAACTGATGCTTTGTGAATTGGTTTGTACTTGGTGTATTTACCTGTGCTTTCACAAGCTGCAGTGTGTTGAGCTCTCTGGGCCACTGTAGCATCGGGACGTTCGGGGCTGCTGTTTGTTTCACGCACTCACATTTTGTTTCCAGGTGATGGAGGGCAACAAAAACGCCTACGCCTCTGTCATCAACGACCTTCACCCGCCCATCATCACCCGCTACGTCCGTCTGATCCCCGTCACCATGCTGTCAACCACCGTCTGCATGAGAGTGGAGCTGTACGGCTGTCCGTGGGACGGTGAGACGCGGGATGTTGCTTCAGTAGACGGAGACTTTAATTGCCTCTCAGAGACGTTTACTCGTCCTTAGAGAAAAGTCAACACTGGACAAACACTGTTGATGTCTTGCAATAATAAAACTAAATCACAGCAACAGCTTTTATTTGTCTAAAGCATCACAGTTAGATTTTATCACACAGTTTATCAAGAAGAAAAACTCAGTCTGCTCCGGATCCACTGGTTTCAAATCCAACTTTTAGAAATGCTGGTGTGGCAGGGCTTTTATTGTGGCGACAGTTCTGATTTCCTGTCAGTGTGAGCAGGTTTATAGTGATGCTGTGGGACAGTAAAAGTTGACGGACTGCCCCTTTAATCCCCCCACCCCACCCCTCCACCCCCCTGCAGACGGCCTGATCTCCTACAGCGCTCCGGAGGGTCAGCTCATGATGCCGCCTGGTTATCCCATCGCCAGCCTCAACGACTCCACGTACGACGGAGTGCACGAGAGGAGGCGAGTGATGCACACACACACACACACACACACACACACACACACACGTCACTCGTCAGTGTTTCCTGATCTGTGTGAGTGACAGCTGTCTCGTCCAACAGGAGGCTGTTTGGCGGGCTGGGTCAGCTGACGGACGGCGTGATCGGCCTGGACAACTTCCTGCTGACGCGTCAGTACCACGTGTGGCCGGGCTACGACTACCTGGGCTGGAGGAACGACTCGCTGGGAACTCAGGAATACGTGGAGATGGAGTTTGTGTTCGACAGGCAGAGGAACTTCACCTCCATGAAGGTTTGACTTGGTGTTTGCTTCACCTCATCAGGAGCAGATCAACACACACACACACACACACACACACACACACACACACACACCTTTTAGTCCTGTGTCCTTGTGTGTTTCACTGTTTTATGCTGACTGCAGCTGCAGGAAGTGACATCACTCGTTAACGGGAAAACATGAGCACATAATTCATTTTACAAAGATAAAACTCCAACTGAACTACAACTCCCATGAGGCTTTGACTGTGCTGTTGTTGCTGAACACAGATTCACCATCGTCCACAGTTTATATGTTTTTATATTTAACATCTGTTCTATAAATGAATACCTCCTCCTGTGTGCGTCCAGGTTCACAGTAACAACATGTTCTCCCGCGGTGTGAAGATCTTCTCCTCCGTCTCCTGCTGGTTTAAGCCCCACCTCATCGCGGGCTGGGAGGCGGAGCCTGTGGCCTTCAAGACGGTGCTGGACGACAGGAACCCGAGCGCCCGCTACGTCACCGTGCCGCTGAACCGCCGCACCGCCAAGTCCCTCCGCTGCCGCTTTTACTTTGCTGACGTCTGGATGATGTTCAGCGAGATCTCGTTTCAGTCGGGTAACACACACACACACACACACAGACACACACACACACACACACACACACACACACACACACTCACACTCATCATTTACATTTCAGTTCTGCCAAAACAGAAAAATAAAATATCTTCTTGTTTGTCCTTCAGAGGACACCATACTCCCGACCCAGATGACCCTGCTGGTGACGTCCCCTCCAACCAGTGAGGAGACCCCTATGATAACCACACCAAAGACAGGTGTGACCTTTGACCTTTTCATTTAACCTGAAATGGATGTGGACTTTTTAAAGTGACAGTATCGTAATCAGGCTCTGCGTCATTTTAATATCAATAAAACTTCACCTGTTTAAAATGAGACTTTAATTTATTCCCATTAAACCACCTGATATTTACTGGAGGTCTGAACAGTGAGAGGGCGGCGTTCAGCCAGAGCTCGAGGGCTAAAGGTCGATGGGAAAAGTAACATCTCAAACAATGTTATCTTCTTCAGGAAGAAAGAACAGGTATAGAAGGGTAGGAAGCACTGGGGCTGATGGGAAATGTGGTTTAAATTTGTAGAAACATGACGGCTGGTCTGAGATGGAGACATCCGATGGTCACCAGCATTAACTCATTCCTTCAGCTGCTCTGTTGGTTAATTTCACAAAAATATATCAAACAGTTTAGATTTTCCAAAAACATGAAAGAAAAGTAAAAACTGACAGGGTTAAATATCTGGAGAGTTCTCAGCTGTTTAAAGTCAAATGCATGCTGGGAAAATCAAAAGAAAAGTATTTAGAAGCCAAAAAAGTCTCGCAACAGATTATTTCTGACATCTCCTCAATTTATCTTTTTCTTAAAGCTCCACACAGTCTAAAGGTAGACAGTATCAAAGCCTCAGTCCACAGAGAAATGCACACAGCCTGTATTCAGAAACTGAGCCTTAAAACCAGCCGTCAGGACTTCTGGAACTTTGTGACGTCACAACAAAGCAGTGGAGAGCCTCAGAGCCTCTCTTCTGATTGGCTGACTGACTTGTTGTTACTAGAGCTCCAGAGAGAAGCCTGAGAGAGGAGATGTAAAACTACACTGAGATGGTTTTTGGCTCTTAAAACCACAGATATATCTTCTGATGGAGATCAACACTTCTGATAAAACACAGAAGAAGAGTAAAATATAAACTTTTAAAATCCATTTGTTTAATATTGAGGTTGTAATTTGTAGGAAACAGTTCTGTCGTCATTAAATCTTTCACTCTCTCTCTCTCTCTCTCTCCTTCACAGCTGTTAATTCATCAACCAGTGATCCCCCAGATGACGGGAACACGCCCATTCTGATTGGCTGCCTGGTGACCATCATCCTCCTGTTAGTCATCATCATCTTCCTCATCCTCTGGTGTCAGTACGTGTGCAAGGTGCTGGAGAAGGTGAGGAGACAAACCACTGATAAAACGAACTCTCCGCGGGTTCTCAGTCGGGGTTCTGCTTCTGGTTCTGTAGAACATGGAGTTCCAGTGTTTCAGCTGAGGAACTGAGAGCTGAGCATCGTCTGTCTTTTTGGATTATTTCAGTTTCACAGTGTCAACACATAATGAGTGTAAATACACTCTGAATGAGTTTGATGCTCTTATACAAACACGTCCACTGCCTCCAGTTCTCGGGAACTCTCTGGCAGCGTGGGGCGGTGCTTGAAGCCACCTGTTGAATCTGAAGCAGCTGCTTAGAATAAACCACAGATCACTGACTAAAGACGGAGGAAGGCCTGGACTTTATTTTCCTTTTTAGGCAGTGAGATTAGAGTCCAGGGTTTTGTGGGGATGTAATGTTTATTACAGAGCAGGATAAAAAGCAGTTTTCTGTTTCACTCAGCTTATTAAATGTCTTCATGACCCTGACAAGACTGAAGTCCAGCTTTGTGAATTCAGGTCCACAGAGCAGCTGGACTCTGACCAGGTTATTTATTTGTTTTCATCTGTAGTTACAGATGTTACAGATGTTACAGATTCACCATACAGAGAGAATGCAAGATTGAAATGACAAAGTTACTGAGATCATTTATAACCATGGAGAACAACAATAAGAAGAAAGAAGAGTATTAAAGTTAATAAGGACTCTACTGTCAGGAAGTATTTAAGACCTGCACAAAGTCTCATAATACAAATACAGAGATTAACGTTCTTAGAAACATGCAAAGCAGAAACATAAAGAGCTTGAACAATATATAATATTATATATTATATATTTATATATATATATATATATATATAATTACTGTCTTGACATCATAAAAGAAAAACCACAAAAAATAATTTATTATTTGATGTGTTTGCAAAGACATATATATACATGATATATGTCATATATCATTTTAGATATTTCTGCTATTTTCACAAAAGGGTTTGTGTCATACAAACCGTAAATATAAATATAAATATAAATTAAATATATTTATATACATACACATGTAGGTGTCTTGTTTTTTTACAGCTTAAATGAAATGTTTCGTCCATTTTTTCCTCCAGGCTCCACGTCGGATCCTTGATGAGGAGATGACAGTTCGACTGTCGTCCTGCAGTGATACCATCATCCTACAGACCCCCCCTGTGCCCCCCCGCTCTGGACACGCCCATACAGGTAGTCAGCAACAGATACTGTAGATTTTCAGTGGAAATAGCAGATAGACTTTATTTTTTAAATGATTAAACCTCTGGAGTCAGTGAATGTCCTGGTTTCCCCTTGTTTTCAGCAGCAGGAAGGAAGCAGAGCAGTGTTCTCTGTTGTATCTGATCTGCAGTGTTTTCTCTGTATTTAGTGCTTCTCAGTTAAAACAATATCTGAGACAAAGGATCAGATAAGAAAGGTCAGGACCCAGCATCAGCTCAGCTGGAAGATGGAGGAAACATTAGACAGTGAAAAGTCAATGACACACAGCACACTTCTCTGGAACAGGGCCGCACTTTATTCCAACATGACGGCTCTCCTGCTGCTTCGCTTCAGCTCTTTCAGTAGAAATATATTCATTACGATGCCTGAGACACTAAACTGATCAAACTGACCTGGGAGCAGCCCGGACCCCCTGACGTCAGATCACCAGGAGACGTCTCTCTGCTTCTTCTTCATGTGATTCAGTCATGTGTTGTGTTTTCCTCAGGCCCCCCCAACACTGACCCTCACTACGAGAGGGTCTTCCTGTTGGACCCACAGTACCAGAACCCGGCGGTGCTGAGGAACAAGCTGCCGGAGCTGTCGCAGAGCGCCGAGGCCTCAGGTGAACACACGCTGTAGCTACTCAGGGAGAACACTCAGAGGTGTGAGGGTTTCCCCCGTGTTCTCACCGACACAGCACTGTGTCGTTTTATTGGTCACCTGTGGAGGTTCACTGACAGGTGACCACCAGCTCCGTCATCTAGACATAAACTGGGTGGAATTTAAGCCTCAAAAATGTTCCAGATGCATCCGTGTGGAGATGTTTGGTGTGGACTGTGCTGCAGTCTGCCCCCTGCTGGCTCTGTCAGCAACCTCACACATCTGCAACAGCAAAGACGTCACCGCTCTGTCAATCGCCTCCTCTCCTCATTAACAGCTGCTGAGTTCACTTCCTTCGTTTCCTGTTTTCTCTCTGTCACATTTTCTGGATGATGCTGTAAATCTACATGCTCATTCATTCTGCAGTGTTTACCTCCTCTCCGTCCTCCTCCTCCTCTTCCTCCAGCTCTCCTCCTTGGTAATCCTCTCTATGACCTCCTCCTGCTGACTTCCTGTCACATGACGTCAGGCTGGCTGCGTGGTAAGAGCTGAAAGGTGTGACCTCAGGGTTTTTATATCGCTGCCTCTCAAGATGAAACTTGTGAAGTTAATGTTCAACTCAACTTTATTTATACAGCAGCGTTCATACAAACATGTTCAGAGTGCTTCACAGAACAGGATTAAAACAACACACACACACACACACACACACACACACACACACACACACAAAAGGATCATGCAAAATTAAAATTTACAAGAATAAAACAATTAAATGATGAATAAAAGTTAAAAAATACACAAACACAAAGATTTTTCCAAACTCATCTATCATCTTTTAAAACAAAATTAAAACCTTTTTGGTCATTATACATATTTTCCTACTTCTGTTTCCTCTCAAGCGGTTCAGAAGTGAAATCCTGTGTGTGCACTGTGTTACTGTGCAGACTCAACCTTCAAACCGGATCAGTCTGTGACTACAAACGTATTCCACTGGTCCTGCTGACATTAACTTCACTGAGCCGTGCACATCAGCTGTATTACATGTCACTTTGAGTCATGTACAGGAGAAGGTTGTGCGTTCTCAAGAGAAAAAGATCTTCATGTTGTCTAAAACAACATTTTACTAATATCATGTTATCATGAGACAAAATTGGGATAAAATAGGATTTAAAAAGATTTGCATCCTTGGTCATTTTTAGAATCTACATAAGATTCATTGTGTTGTCAACAACTGTTGTGTTACTGTTGTACAAAAAACTTTGTAGGAAGCTATGAAGAAGAAACAAAGAAAACTGAAATACCCAAATTAAACACCCCTCTCTTTCCATCAGCGTGTGGAGGAGGGTATGCTGAGCCTGACGTCACCCAGTGTACCCCGCACCAGTGTTTCCATAGCAACGCACCGCACTACGCGGAGACGGACATCGTGCGGCTGCAGGGTGTCACCGGCAGCAACATGTACGCCGTCCCTGCCCTCACTGTGGACTCTCTCACCAGGAAGGACATCTCCGCTGCCGAGTTCCCACGGCAACAGCTGATCTTCAGGGAGAAGCTGGGGGAGGGGCAGTTTGGAGAGGTGAGCGGGGAGGGGGTGGGGTCAGAGAAGGTGTCCATGAAAGTTTGTGGGTTTGAGAAAATCAAAGCTTCTGGTTCCTGAAAACAAAAGGAAGGATGTACTGGTCTTCCAGAATCAGGATTTGTGACTCTCTTCTTAATCTCCTCCAGGTCCACCTGTGTGAGGCAGAGGGACTCCCAGAATTCCTTGGGGAGGGGTCGCCCCTCCCTGACAGAGACGGCCACTCAGTGCTGGTAGCAGTTAAACAGCTGAGGGCCGACGCCACAAGTCAAGCCAGGTATTTGTGTACAGCTCCTGTTCCTGTGAATGCTTGTGTTATTTCCTGTTTGTGATTCATGAGAACTGGACCCAGGCCAAGATGGCGGAAACCTTTTAAACATGTAGCACCGCAGTCACTGTTGTACCGGTTGTACTCATCCAGCCTCACCTACAGCAAGACTAAACCTGAAAATGTCTCCTCTGGTCTCCCTCCCTCCAACTGTCCGTCCGTCAGGAACGACTTCCTGAAGGAAATAAAGATCATGTCTCGTCTGAACGACCCCAACATCATCCGGCTGCTGTGTGTGTGCGTGTCGTCCGACCCGCTGTGCATGGTGACCGAATACATGGAGAACGGAGACCTCAACATGTTTCTGTCGCAGCGGGAGATCGAGAGCACGCTGACACATGCCAACAACATCCCTTCAGTCAGGTTGATACACCAAACACACAGTTTATACTGTTTATACATGTAGTTTTTGATGCAAACAGCAGGGGGCAACATATTGTCCCATCACATGTCCCAGGAACTCAAGTTTCTCCTCATCTTTCACCTCAACTCCTTCAGTATTACTCCTCCTCACCTCCTTCCCTCTCCCTCCCTCCCTCCAGTCTGTCCGACCTCCTCCACATGTCGGTGCAGATCTCATCAGGGATGAAGTACCTGGCATCGCTGAACTTCGTGCACCGAGACCTGGCCACCAGGAACTGCCTGCTGGACCGCCGTCTCACCATCAAGATCGCCGACTTTGGGATGAGCCGAAACCTATACAGCAGCGACTACTACCGCATCCAGGGCCGGGCGGTGCTGCCCATACGATGGATGGCCTGGGAGAGCATCCTACTGGTGAGGGATGGGGGGAAGGTTTGACATAAGACAGGACTAAAGAAAAAAAGAAGAAATGCGTTTGTGGCAGAAAACCAGTGCTGAATCTCTTATTCTTGATTTCGATCTGTCATGGCTCCAAAAAACCCAGTGGGTCACTTTTGGTTCGTCTTTAGGTTTTGCCATTTGTCTTTGATGAAGGGTCACTAGGGTTGACAAAAACCTAGTGGACCTAGAAGATGGTTTCTGGAGTCTGAAATTGTAAAAGCTCTCTCATGAATGCAATAATTTGACTTCCACCACGTTGTCATTTCATGTCCACATCACCCCCTGCCTCCTCTCCAGGGTAAGTTCACCACAGCCAGTGACGTTTGGGCGTTCGGTGTCACCCTGTGGGAGATCTTCACTCTGTGTAAGGAGCAGCCCTACAGCCTGCTGTCTGATGAACAGGTCATAGAGAACACTGGCGAGTTCTTCAGGAACCAGGGCAGACAGGTGAGATGAATCAAACACACCCACAAAGAACTGAGCTCAGTACAATTTTGATGTGACATCCACCCAAAATCAGGTATTGCATCCACGTGTACCTGATTGAGGCTCTGCATGTTCTACCTTTCACTATTTCTACATCTCTGAAAGGTCTATCTACCTTCATTAGATCGTGACTTCTTCACCGCCTGATCCCTTTTACTCTCCTGTATTTGTCTCTCAGATTTTCCTGTATGCCCCGCCGCTCTGCCCACCTTCTCTCTTCGAGCTGATGATGCGTTGCTGGAGTCGAGATATCCCCAACAGACCCTCCTTCGAGGGACTTTACCAAGCCCTGAGGCCCCACGTCAACCAGTGAGTCAAAGTCACTGGGATGTACCACTCCGGCTTCCCTTGGCGGCAGGTTTGTCCGTCTCTGGACTCCCGGAAGACAACAGACTGACATGAGAAGACAGAGGACTGGTATTGTGTTACAAGAGCGAGTCACTGTCAGAGGGACTGAGAGAACCGGCAGAGCTGTGGTCAGAAGGTTGGTTTGCTTTGTGGGAACAGCAGCACGCTATTCAAAGAGACACGATGGATGGAGATGGGAAGAGAAAAGGCCGGTCAACTCAGCGGAGAAACGTTTGCAAGATCAAAAGTGAACAAAGGTTTCTAAGCTTTCTAAAGATTTCAATGCCAGTTTCACAGTTTCACCCATCTCTTTAAAGCCTCTTTGACCAAAATGTCTTGTCGGACCTTTTAACATATTTTCTTTTCATGGTGTTTCGGTGCCAAAGGTGCCGTGAACTCTCTTTTCTTCCTCTCTGGACAGACTCTTTGGTCTTGGTACTTCCTCCTGTCCCTGTGGTTTTTATTATTATTGTAAAGCACTGTGTCTGTGTCTCTCACTTATTCATGTTCATATATTAACCCACACTGGAGCTAGGGTTAGGGTCAAATTTTAGTGTAGGATTTTATTTTTTGAATTTTTATTCTATTTTATTTTTCTTGGTTTATTGTATTTCACTTGTTTTGGTCTTTTTCGTGGATATGAATGTTGTTCAGCTGAGGTTCACATCACAGTGCCAAGAGGCTGCGTTGAAACCTGTGTGGTTCACAGACTGAGATCAGTCGGTGGGTAACTGTGGGTAATTTGAGAATTGCAATCAAAGGCACACTAGAACCAAATAAGTAAAAAAATTAGTCGTGCATTTTATTTGTTGCCAAAGAGAAACAAAGATTGTTAGTGTTAAAATAATTACATTATTATAAAAAATTTAGTCTAATCCTCATAAAGTGACTTTTCGCAAAACATTATACCAATAACATCTGCAAATCAGTGTTTTTATTCAAAGTGCCTTACATCTGTAGTGAGAGTGGTACCAGTGGGAATTAAGCCAACATTATCAACACAGGTACTGCGAGTGGGTATCTAATGCAAAGATCTAACATCAAGGTATCACTTTACCTTTGTCTGTTTGTTTGTGGTTGGGCCTTAAGATGTATGTATGTTAAGTGTGTATATGTCTATGTTGGAGCCCATAGACCTGTAGGTATTTGCTTTGTCTCCATCAGTCCTGTTCTGCCTTGATGGAGTTAGTTATAGTTTGGTTTTTGGTTAACGTTAGCCAGCTAGCTTCATTTGACAAACTGTGGAGATGTTGGTTAGCTTTCTGAGCAGTTATTTGTCTACTGTTGTTTTTGCCCTAGGTTTGGTATGATTTTAAAGAAATGGAGGTAAAATCTCGGCAAGTGGAGATAAGGCATAACATCTACATTTTGGGCGGTACGTAGCAGTACTACTGTGTTAGAATGGGACCCTCAGAGCTGGGGGCCAATGAGCCACAATGGACTGAGAAGCATTGGGCAGATGAAGCCTTTAGACAAGTCCTATTTCTCACTGCAGTAACCAGCCAATCACTGCTGCACCTTTCCTGATGCCCTCAAGGAGATTCATTTAAGAAAATATAATGTTTGAAAAACAAGTCTTTCTTGAACTCTGTACTGATTTTTACCGCATAGCATTTGAAAGAGTCTTGTTTACAGAACTAATGCAGGATAGATGCAGCACAGAACAAAATAAATACAGAGCTGTGGACTTCACAGAGGCCACCTCCTGAAGTCCTCAGTAAATCTGTGGAAAGGTGGATACAGAGAAAGAGGTAATGGTGATGGCGACAGTTGTGATAATGGGTTTTCCATACACTGCTGCATTTCTAGCTGCAACTGGATTAACATATTCTCTTCCACTTGGATTTCTGATGGGTCACTCAAACCCACATTTTAAAAGTCAAAATCTCATGGTGACCAGTTTATCTCAATGGAATTGCTACAATCAGGATTCAGGTGAAACATATCTGTGAAAATCTTTATGCTGAATTCAACTTTGGTGAACTACAACAGACATTTGTGCTGTTGACTAGAGAATATTCTATCATTCAAAGAGGTATAATTGAAAACAGGGTTTTGTGTTTTAACTGAAGTTTTGTGAACTTGTGTACACTTTTCTGCCTGCAAACTCTGCTTAGCAGGTCTGTGTATTCAAACAGAGGTTTGCAATCTCACTTCAACTACTTTGCAGCAAAAATACTGGCCATAAGGGTGAGAGGGTGGGTTCTCCAGCTTCTTACCAATCAGTGCCTTTGGAATCGCTGCATACAACACAGTTGGGTAGTCAACGCTGTCAGTCAGCCCTGATCACAATCTTTCAATTCACTGCAGCTGGGTCAACTCATCCAACCCTGTAAGGTGGACTCCAAATGGCCTCCACAATCACCAAGACAACAAAATACACAAACTTTGCAGGCAGAAAACAAAATGTACAAATCTACACAAATCTGCTTACAGATAGAAACTTAAGTGCAGGTTTGTGCAACTATGGCTACAGATACAAAACCGAGTTTTTAAGTAGACCTTTTTGAATGATATAATATCCCAGTGTCAAACAGTAGCAAACCGTCTTGATAGTGCTGTCCTTTGAGGGAATGGAGAGTCCAATACAGGAAGAGCGACCACAGCTTGTTAGCTGTGTTGCACCATCCACTGTCACCCTCCTCTGTCAGAGTATGAACCGTTGATATGGTTTGCAGACAGTTATGAAACAGTGGATGGTACAAATATGTCTTAAATAAACTGTTATTGAAAAGACACATTTATTACAGTGTTAGCAATGGAGCTCGCTAGCTTGCTTAATTATTGTTAGCTAACTGTTAACTGACAGTTAATAGGCTAGATAGCGCTCAAAATTAGCAAGCCTGCTAAGTGATGCTGCGTTCAGGTCATATCAGAGTTACCATGATTTCCTACGTATAAAACACATTCAACATCCAAGTTGTAATCATGACTGAGAAAGTTTCTGAAAGTTCTGATATATCCAACCCTCCACCAAAGTGTGTTGCTAAAGGTCATTAAATGCTGAAATGTAATAGATGTAGTTATTGTAGCATGGCATTTTTAACCCTCACATCTCTGCAAAAACAAACTTTGTTCAAGTTACACTCCATTACTGGAGCTTTTTTTTTTCTTGCTAGCTCGTAGACGTTCTTTGAAGAAATGTAGCAAACAATTGTGTCTTTCTGTTTAGTTTTGTTAGTGTTTATTGGTTAAAACAACTGGAATCTCCAGTAAAGAGTGAGAAGCAGTAGCATGAGAAGACTGACAGCTGCCATCAGTTAAAAACGCTGACGTGAGCGCAGCATTAGCAAGCTAGCTAACGTGAAGCGCTAGCATGTTAGTCGTTAATTCACCAGCTAGCCCTGCAGGTAAAGTCACCACGCCTCTAGTGCCACTTATTTTGCAATGATGTGTGAATAAATTACATTGTCAACATTATTTTCTAAGGTCGAAATGTGGTAAAGCACATTTTCATTTATGAAATTTCTTCATTCTTTTTATGTTTTAGTCTCCCAGTTAAAGCAGCACGTGTCTACAGTATTTTGAATCCTCCCATAGAAAAAATTGTTGAAATTTAAAAAATGGCGCAAACCAACATCACCGTCACAGGAAAGAGGGAGGAAGACCAAACGCGTTCAGTCTGAGTGCATCTTGGAGTGTTTTATTGTTGTTACAGTCGTGTTTTGTTCTATGTACTGTATCCTCGATGAGTGTGTTAGTGTCTGTGTTTTTAAGAGAGTTTTGTGAATGAGTGTTTTCGACATTCCTTTGAGCACTGGGAGCTAGTTGGGATTATAGTGGTTGACCAGAGTTGCTCTGTTGTGCCAAAATTATGTGATTAAATGAGGGAGAAAGGACTTTTTTAAGACAAGAGGAAGAAATGCAGGAAGTAAGGAAACCACTAAACTCAATCTCCCAGAGTCCTTTGCTACAGTGAGCCTGTGTATTTTGTTCTGGTTGCATTAGAGAGATAGACGAGTCTTTTAGTTTGATAGTGTACAGTATAAGTGATCTATAATATCTCAGTGTGTGAATGCAGATTAGGTGTGATAATTGTTATTGATAATTGATTATCTATCAGAATTTATAGTAGCTATTTCTCTAATTATTTCTATTCTGGAAAGGTGTTGGGTTTTTTTCTTTTTCTTTCAACAGGAATTCAGCAGTTTTGAGTATTTCTATCAGAGATGTCCTGTTTTCCTGCTGTGTTCTCTCCAGTTTCTCATCCACACTGTTTAGTATTGTTTCAGACATATATTGTACATAGGCTAGTAGCTGTGTATATTAATATATTGGGAGTTAGGAACTTGGCGTTCTGTTGTCCCAAGTCATTTTCACTCTGTACCCTCTCATGTCTCGGTTTGTTTTTCTTAATAATAAACAGTAAAATTTGTCAAACAGTAGAGTCAAGATTGTGTCTTTTTTGAAGAAGAAGAATTGTAGGTTATAAAATTGGGTCCCAATTCAGAGGCCGCGTCCTTCAGAGGCTGCATTTGGATTAAACTTCAGTTCAACAGCTAATGGTACAACTGTTAAAACTAAGGGCCTTACAACCTCAGGTTTATGTGAAAAAAGTTATGTATTGTCAAGGTTGCTACAGTGAGGGCAGGTACAGCTCGTGGCACCAAGGGGAAATCCTCCATAGACTACACCGTCTCATTTTGTTTGTACAACAGCTTTGAGGGGCCGCACCTTCGTAGACTGCATCCTCCAAAAGATGTGGCCCCTGAATTGGAAGTCAGCTATTGTTTTAATATTTATATGTATTGAGGAAACTTTAACCTCTTCAACCTTCTGGAACTATGTGGGTCCATCATTACATCATCTAATTTAAACTGCCCCATAGTTTATAAAGAGATCTTAAAGTTTACAGAAATACAAATGCTGTTGGGCTGAATTTCCATTTCATGAAATGATGCAGCCACAAAAACATGGCGTCTTAAATTTCTTGGACCTGTTGATATTGACTTAAGGTTATGGAGGAATATCAGAACTCAAAATGACCGTGGGAGTTTTTCTTGTGCTCCTTCCCTCCCTTACTGCTCCAGCAGTTCCATCAGTGCCAGGTACAAAATGTACAGCAGCTGTGTTCATGTGTGGCCGATCAGCAGAGGACAGCAGTGAGGCAGGAACCTCACTTCACACCTCCAACAGCTGAAACAAACAGCTTCACTGATGATATCTGACAGGGACACTGGAACCACTCTCTGCTCTGATAATGAAAATCTCTGAGGCTCATTTGCACTTGGAACAACTTGATCGTTCTATCTTGGTTTAATCTGAGTTTTAGTTAATGAAGCATAAATTCTTAAGATCGCAGGAAACAAAACAGTGTGAATCCTATTTTAGGGTGGATTTTTTCCTTTCTCCAGTATAAACAGTGGCATGTGTGCTTCAGGTTAGCAGCAGGGTGCGTGCATGGTGGGCAGGAATGTTTTTGTTGCCATGACACTGGTAATAAAACTTTACAGCTAATAAATAAATAGGGATACAGTTAATACTTGGCCTTGATAAACGTTGATGTTTTTAGCCACCAGGGGTGGAGGAGCTGCAAGACAAGCTGACAGACACACAGGTTAGCATGTTAGCAACCAGTGTGGCACATCCAGCAGACACAAAGCATCACAGACATCCCGCTGGAGTACCACTGAACATGACTGGAAAACCAAAACTGTGAGCGAAAAAGAATAAACAGCTCAGTAAAGCAGCAGAAGTATTTGTGGGTCCATTGATCATTTGATTTGTTTAATAAAAAAAAAATACACATCCAAGGCCTCTTTACCTCAGCCCTGCAAACCTCTGGCCCACTGATTGATGCCAGTAATTCAAACTGTCCACAGCCTACGTAGACTTAGTGCCAAAGTGGACCCACAACTGATGCATGTCTTTCTAGCCTGACCTGTTTGGTGCCAGGATTGTTTGGATAACGATGGATAGAAAAAAAAAAAAACTTCTTCAGGACAGAGCTTCTCTTCATCTTTGTGAGAACCACACTCACTGTAATTGTCTTTGGTTGAAGCAAAGCTAAATTTGACAAAGAAACCAAAAGCAGAGGTTTGTTTGTAGACGTGGGCTCGGTGACCACAGATTTCATAAGGGTGGTTCAACAGGAGCTTGCGGCCAAAAGGCAAGTCGCTGAGGCATAAACAACGGCCCAGGTTTTATTCTGATAGCTGTAAATGTTGCCAAGTCCTCTGCAGCTTCAGGTATGAAGAATAAATGACTCCTGGCTGGTTGGATAGAGTCAAAAAATAAGCAACACAATGAGTTTTTGGCTGCAACAAAAATTCTTCAGATGTGTGAGTGCTTACACAACACTGAGCGAGGTGACAACAGCTTTTATAACAGTGTTTTTTTTTGTGTGTGTGTGTCCCAGTGGTGTGATGGAGGGGCAGGCCCAGCCAAACCCAACCTGGCTGTAATTGTTGGTGTTGTCCTCCTGAATGTGTGAGGACTTCGCTCACAGTGAGGTTTATTTTTATCTCTTCGGCCTGAGAGCTGTCACGTCCACAAACACACTCTGAGGAACTCAAGTTCCTCAAGTGTAGCAGGTTGTTTTTCTGCCTTCTTATTTAATTCCAAAATAAATGTGAGTAGTAACTAATTAGTCTGGGTTTTATTTGTGAGTCCAGAAAGAGGATAGGATCATGACCCAGTGACTAAAATAACCTGGTAAATTAAACCTCCATACAGTATAAAGGTTTTTAAAGCTCCATCCAGTCTAAAGGTAGATGTCCATGTGTTTGTGATTATAAAGCAGGTCTAGGTTCTATATTAATACTGTGAAAGTATCAAAGCCTCAGTCCACAGAGAAATGCACACAGCCTGTATTCAGACACTGAGCCTTAAAACCAGCCGTCAGGACTTCTGGAACTTTGTGATGTCACAACAAAGCAGTCACCACCTTCAGTCACACCCCAAGCCCCGCCCACCTGGACCCACCATCCAACCTTGCAGGATTTGATTTCTGTGTTTTCACAAAAATCTGCTATATTTTTATTGGATCAGAAAACAGTCAGCCAATCAGAAGAGAGGCTCAGAGCCTTGTGTTGGAAGTCAGAAGTCAAATGTCACCTCATCTTTCATGTGGTGAAATATTAAATTTAGGACATTTTAAATAAAAATAATCATTTTTACAGAGACTGTTTAAAACTATTTCTTACTTTTGGTTTCAGAATTATTTTTTCTCAGTATGAAAACAGCCGTTGCAGTTGTTCAGCAGCTGTTACTGCTCCACTGATAAAATAAAACCTGAGCACAGAAGCAACTCAAGATGTAATCTGGACACATAATGATCTGAGACTCCGCATATGAGCAGGACATAATGTCTGATATGACTGAAATAGAGAATATAGAGATGTTTTACTGCACAGACTCTGAGACCTTAGAAACAATGTGTTTTTAACATGTGTGTCCACTGCAGAACTAAAACTCCTGAACTGACTTTACTTTGGTCTTTGGTCTCACTGTTGAGCCACATCAGTCACGATGTGATCCAGGTATGAATGAACCAGAAGCATCAGCACAATCTTTAATCTGTGACTAAATAATACATGAAGATAAAGTGAGGAATTCTTTGAGACCTTTGTGCGTCTTGGTTGGTAGATGAAGGATGTGGGCTGTGACTCATGCAGTAAAACCACCACAGTTCTTTGCTGATGGTAAATGCCGTTTGTGCCGTTTTAAGGCTCATTTTTGATTCTTATTTTGCCAAAAAGAAATTTGTCTCGATAACTTAAGACTCTGGAAAATGCAAATTGCTTTGTAATTCAAACATTGGGAGGAAATGGAGTACATTATTGCTGAGTGAGGCTTAATAAAGGCAGATTAAACATTTAATGGTCCATGATGGGAAATTCTGCCACTGCAGGAGTTAATGATACAAAAGGAAGCCAAGTAAAAGAATGGAAAAGAGTGAATAAGTTGTTTTTATGATGATCACCTTTTCTCTAACTAAACAATCCACTTAATTTGTTTCACAATGACACAAAATCAGTTTGTATTGATTAGCTCAGGTGATCAAATAAGCAACAGACCAAGTTTCTTTACTTCAAAAAGAAATACTTACTTTCTACGCCATGTTTCTCTGGGTGTAGTCTGTAGTTTTCTTAACAAACAACTCAAGGGAGCTTCACATTACTTCTACATCATCTACCTCTGTGTCTACTATTATGGTTTCAGTTGGTCTTTTAGTTCATTTTCATCACAGGCTCCTATAAACCTGTCTAAAAGGAAAAGTGGGGGTAATGTGCTTAACTCTTTAAAAAGAAAAAGTAAAAAAAATAGTCTGAAGTATTTTGGCGCCTAACAAACCTTTTGAAACCACTGTGTCGAGTCGTCAGGTCACTGTCACAGGTGAGAACCTCATCATCCGCAGTCTAATCATTCGTCATATTGAGCAGGTGAACACAACAATGTGGACATGTGAGCATCAGAGCACAATAACACCAGCGAGATGAAATCGTGATGGACAGTGATGGTTTGCTTTGCCCCAGTGCATGCTGGGAAGCCTTCAGACAGGTTGCGGTTCCCTGACACACCTGTGCTCCGACACCCTGTTCAGCTGAGGTTCAGCTGACAGAGCAGTCAGGTCCAGTTTAGCTGAACTCAGCTTGTCAGGTACCAGGTTTAGTTCTGCTCTAATGCTCTGTGGAGCAGGTGGAGCTGGAGGAGGCTGGTTGGGGGAACTGTCACGTAACTGCAGACGCTGAACACTCACAGCTCCGCCTCCACTGCTTGATTGACTGGTGATCTCTGAAAAGTACAGTGAAGCAGCACAGACATGAGAGCTGCCTCTGATGTTCAAGGGAAGGTGTGTTGATTTGTCCTCTAGCTGTTTGATCTCCGGGGTCAGAGGTCAGCTGGTTGATGTGGAATCAGGTTCCATTGTGGTTTATAGTGTTTTTATTGAGCCTGGCTTCTATTATAGCAGGAGGGGTGGTGTTCTGCCTGGCTGACAGGCTGATGGACGGGTGGAGTGACTATGTTTCCATTAAAATGCCTTTTAACTTGAAGCCATTTTTGTTCTCTCAGGTTAGGTGGAGGCCTGTAATGGTGAGTGGCATTAGGATGATGTTCTGTCTGAGACAATAAGATGTATTTAAAAAAAAGATGTATTTAAAAAAAATCTGTTTTCCTCAGCCCTTATCACATCTTCTGTTTCCAGTTTTTCCACCTGAAATGTACAAACTTACTGAAATGGATGGAAACACAGCAGCCAACTAAATGACTAAATGATTTACTGACTCAGGACATTTCTCACATTTTGTTTATCCAAACCTTCTCGTACTGTTTTTCTCTGAGATGAGTCATGTGACAGGTCTGGACTGCTCATGAATTTTGTTTAAATATAATTTGTAATACCAGTCACCACCTGCTAGCATATCAACAACCATAAACATGTCTCATGAAAAATGCAAACAAGAAATTTCTGACTTCCTTCAGTCAGATCAGATCTCAGTACAACATTCGACGTTAGCCTAGCTTAGCATAAACGCAGGGGAAGCCCACTTTCCAGACCTACAGTGCATATTCACACATGGTTGGATATAAGTTCAGTCACGTGCATCACGTGTCTAATTTGCTGAATGCAGGTGTGACATCCACCAACATCACTGCATCCCGTCTTTAACACCTTTTTACTGGCCGGGCTGCAGAGGGTTCCGTATACAGCACATACATTCACATCGTCTCTCTCACGCCTGTAGAAACCTCATGTGCTGCATAGTGTGTGATTTTGTGGTATTGTTAAAAATCTCTTCCTTCCATTGTCATCCACACACGTGTACGTGCTGTAAAGCTGATGATGATGCTGGTGTGCTGGTGGTGATGAAGGCCGTGCTATTGTGTCTGGTGTTTCCATAGCTCTTTATGTGTCCTGTGTGCAGGAGGCCCCTGCAGGCGGCCGGCCCTCATTATGAAGCTGTTTAAACGGCTCAGATCAGGCCGACACCTGCTTCTCATTGGGAGCTGCAGCCGCCGCTGCCTTGTACTCCTGAGAGGGAAGTGCAGAGCGCTGCGATAAAGTCAGCCTGCCTTTGATCTTTACACAAAGGTCATTAAAAAACAGCTCTTGTTCAGCTTGATCACGTTTTCCTTTAACGGTGAAGGGATCGTGTGCACACGTGTTGGTGCTGTGAGCTAGCTGCTCCATGTGGCTAGCGACAGCTACTGCGATACTGGAGCTGTGTTTAACCTGCTGCGTTTAGTGAACGTAAGGATTTAGCAGTATAGTTACATTTCTACTTCTCTCAGCTGTATTTCATATTATTCATATCACCCCAGGTACGGAGAGGAGTCATGATGTCACATCGGAGCATCTGAACAAGACTAGGTCAAAACCTAGAACATGTCTGGACTGCATGTGGTCAAATCCTGATTTTATGACCATGACGTCGTCCGACAGCATCACAAAACACATCAGTTAAAGAAAAAGACCGAGCTGTGGTTTCAGCTGGAGTTACTGTAAAATGATCAGTCAGAGAGGAAGTTAGAACATATCTTTCTTGTTGTGTCTCTCACACAGAGCTCAGCTTCAGTCTGGATCCGCAACAGTTTAGTCTTTATTCACCAGAACATAACAGACTTTTATTATTTATTTCTACTCCCTCTGTTTGATATGTAGAACTGGTCATAGTTGTGTTTTAGTACGAAGCCTTGTTTTCAGTTGCTGTGTTATAATTAAAGTTACTGCATTACATGATCATACAAACTCAGCACTTCCTGGAACTCTTTCAAATTAAAAGCCCTGTAGCATTTCAGTGGACAGAAACTTTTATCGCTGTCCTGCACTGAGTGTTTTGTCACATTTCCTGTTGCTGGTGTTTCTGTTGTTTACATGTTATTCAGATCTGCTAGTTTCTTTAGCAGTTAGTGATGACTTCTCTCTCTCTCTCCTGATCTCTGCGCTCTGTGTGTCTCATGTTTAGTTCTTCCTCGGCCTCCTTCAGTAATAATGATACATGTAATGAAAGTGGTTTATTTGCTGTAATGGAGGCGGGCCTCAGTGTATTGATGCTCCTCCTCTTCCCTGAAGTTTCTGAGCAGCCATGAAACCAGAACGGCTCAGTAGACTGTAACAAGAGGTGTAGTTCTCAGCCCCCGTCAGCATCCATACACAGTCCAGACCTGGACCAGGTTTATACCCAGTCTGTTTGAAAAAAAAGTCAGCAAATCTAGTTACAATGAGCTAAGTTAGCAACACTGCAGGCTGTAAACACCCCAATAATAGAATCTGGATGCACCAGAAACTCCAATTCAATTACGAGGCATTCGGCCGACCAGCGGTGGAAATATGATCAGTCAGTCAGTCAGGTACATACCAGATCAATGTCTGGCCCCCTGCCAGCCAAAAAGCTCACCATCTCTTTTAAAGTTATTTATTCATGTTTTTGTTGTGGGGGGCAGGACAGTAGAGAGTGACAGGAAAGGGGCAGAGAGAGAGGGGGAATGACATGCAGGACAGAGTCGGGCCGGTTAGGAGTCGAACCGGCACTCGCCTGCTAAGAGCACTCAGCCCTCACCACTCAGCCATTGGGTTGCCCCAAGTGGTTTTTTTCTACTGTAATCTCTGCTGTCTAATAACCCACAGTGTTCAGTCCTCTCTGTCCTGCTGTTATTACAGACACGTCTGAGGTGGCCACAACCCATTAACTCACCCATGGGCACAAATTACAAATACAGGATGTGGATATAACACAAAATCTTCACCCTGTCATCAGCCAAGCTCCACAGTTTCCATCCCTGAGCAGGTGAAATGAGTCATCAAGCAGCAGATAGGAGGCAGATGTTCCTTCAGCAGATAATGAAAACCCAACACGTGATCAACATCAACGTCAGCGCTGGATTTTGACGTCAACCAGATTTTCTTTATCAACCAAAGTTTAATGTTTGTCCAACATGAGAGTCGTAGAGTCGTTGGAGTCCAGCGTCTCTGTGATGTGGATGTCCGGCGCCTGCTGGGGGAGTATGTGTTCTGTACATTTAACAACAACAGCAGCAAACTGGGAACAACACCCTCAGGCTTCACAGCAGCTCTCACACAGCCAGTGTTCTGTGGATCTTAGTGTGGTCCGTCTGTACTGAGATGCACTCCAGTGTTTATCTGCAGTGTTGATCTCCATCAGAAGATATATTTGTAGTTTTGAGAACCAAAAACCATCTCAGTGTAGTTTTACATCTCCTCTCTCAGGCTTCTCCCTGGAGCAACAACAGGTCAGTCAGCCAATCAGAAGAGAGGACCTGAGCCTCTCTTCTGATTGGCTGACTGTTTTCTGAGTGATTGAATAAAATACAGCAGATTTAATGCAAGACTGGGTGGTGGGTCCAGGTGGGTGGGGCTTGGGGCGTGGCTGAGAGCTGTGACTGCTTTGTTGTGACATCACAAAGTTCCAGAAGTCCTGACGGCTGGTTTTAAGGCTCAGGTTCTGAATACAGGCTGTGTGCATTTCTCTGTGGACTGAGGCTTTGATACTTTCACAGTATTAATATAGAACCTAGACCTGCTTTATAATCACAAACACATGGACATCTACCTTTAGACTGGATGGAGCTTTTATTGCATTAATATATGTAAATAATTTACACCCACAGATTAATGAAAGATGCAGGACACAAATTGAAAGGGGTTGTGGGTGTGCACTGATGGAGACATGTGACTGACATGTTACACAGGGAAGAGATGCTGTAACTTACTGGGATGTAACTCACCTTATGGGCTGATGGGAATATAACCTGTGTGAAGTAACCTCTGTGGATCATTTTAAAGCTGTGTGTGTGTGTTAGTGTGGAATGTGCAGCATGTGGGTGGCAGGTTGTGTGTTTTCCAGTGTTTAAGTGCTTCACTTTCAGCTTTTTTAAAGCATCCTGACGCTCAGCGGGGGGGGGGGGGGGGGGTGGGGGGGGGGGGGGGCGGGGGGGGGGGTTGTTCCTCCAGTAAAACCAAACAAAAGCATCTTGAATGGATTGTACAGAAACTCTGGACACGGTTTCATGTTCACGTACCGGAGCTGCAGAGGTTCACTGACTCCCAACTTTGATTCATTTAATACCATTAACCTGAGGAGTACCCATGAAAACTGAGGCGTGCTTCTGGTTATTGGCCACTGCCGAGAGATAAAGGGAAATAAAAAGAGATCATACAACAAATGCATGAAAAGTGAAGTAACCTAGAAGAGCTGGGACATAGTGAACAGACCCTGAAGTGTGGACCCTCCAGATGTGGACTGGACTCTCTCTGAGTGTGAAAACCGTGGAGATAATTAGACTGAGACAGGACAGTGACGAGGCCACAGCATCGCTCTAATTACACCTCATCCTGAAGAGAGAAGATCTCAGCTGCAGCCTCACAGTGCAGCTACAGCCTGTCAGGACTTTACTGTGAAGGACCAAACTGCCTTTTATCGTTTTCCAGCTCATGATGTCCTTCCTTCTTTCCTTCTTTCCTTCCTTCCTTCCTTCTGTAGGTTTGAGTTCTTTTGCAGGAGAATCAGTCTGCAGAGACCTGAAACAGCAGACTGATAATCCACCACAGTCAATATTTAGTTTTTGGTTTTCAGTAAAACATTTTGAAACTTTTCCATTTTGGTGCATTTAAGGACCCTCACAGAACAGGACTTCTGAGGCTCACACTTCACAGTCACCTCTGTCAGATCTGTGCTCCTCAGCTGCTGCTGCAGTTTGGGTTTGGCTCCAACGTGAACTATAATTGTGTGAGTCTGAAAACACGAAATAAAAGCCTCAGTGAAAATATCTGTTCTTAATGTGTCTGGTCCACTCCTGGTTTTTTCAGTTGATATCTGATGCAAAGACTGGAAGAGTCAGTGCTCCAGGGTCAGGGCTGAACACTCAGTGGTTGATTTTATTCTTTCTTTGTTTCAAAGATTCTTCGTGTGAAATTTGCTGTAGTTTTAAACATTTTATTCACTGAGACAAGTTTCTTCTGCTCGTTGATCCTGAAAGAAAGTCACATCAGATGAGGGTCAAAGGCCACATCCAGAACCATCCTGCAGCTCAAAGAACATTTAACTCCTCCTCTCTCTCTCTCCCTCTCTCTCTCTCTCTCTCCCTCTCTCTCTCTCTCTCCCTCTCTCTCTCCCTCTCCCTCTCTCTCTCTCTCTGCTCCCTCTCTCTCTCTCTCTCTCCCTCTCTCCCTCTCCCTCTCTCTCTCTCTCTCTCTCTCCCTCTCTCTCTCTCTCCCTCTCTCCCTCTCTCTCTCCAGCAGCAGCTGGGCTCAGACTCTGTGGAGAACCTCCTCAGATCAGCAGCTGTTTGTGGGAAGAAGAAACTGTGTTTCTCTGTCAGTGATTAATTTATTTGCAGCCATGAAGGAGCTCTCCTCTGAGGCCTTGCTGCTTTCTTTTGCACATTTCTGTTTCCTTTGTAGTTTTCTGGATGAAGCCCGCGCTCAGGAGGCAGCTGCTGATGGGGATGCGCTCCGGCGGGGGTTGACATGGCAACATAACGGGCAGGTCTTCAGCATCCTGAGCCGCGGGGCTCAGTACCGGCCGTCCGGCAGGAGGCAGACCGGGTCAGCGCGCCGCGGCGGCCCCGTGGTCGTCGTCAGCGGCGGGAACGACACGGTGCCAGCCGCGTCCCGCGCCTCCCCGCGGGTCCCCGCGGCCAGCAGCACTGCGCACTTACGCGCAATGACGCGTCAGCGGCAGCAGCGGCCCGGCGGCGACGGGGACTCTGCCCCGGTGAGGCGGGAGGACATGATGGTCGGAGATGATCCCTACAACCCGTACAAGCCCTCCAACTATTATCCCTATTATAACTACTACAACTCCTACCACAGACCCAGACCCAGGACCCCCCAGCGGCACGGGTACGGCACCAGCTACCACCAGAACGGTGAGCGAGCTCCTGAGTCTCTGCTTCATGTGATGATCAGTCAAACAGGCCCAACCTGAACTAATGTTACATTTTTGATCCTGGTTAAATGTTAATTATTGTTTCTCTTCTGTTCAGGAAAGGTGTTAAACTGAGTTTATAGTTGATCCTCCATTAAACTGAGGGTCAAGTGTTCAAATGCAACTTTTCACATGCTCATTATTCCTGTAGCTCAGCCCTTCACAATAAAAGAAGTCAGATATATTAAAATGCTGCCTGCAAATGTTTTAAAATTTCCTATAGATGTTAATGATAGGATTGTTTTATTTTGAAATAAAGTATGAAACCCTGTCAGGTTGTTACCTCTGCAGCTGCATCTATGCTATAATCTGCTGAATGAACGTCTCTGTGTGGAGGTTTGTCCTCTGCAGCACTGACTGACTGACTGAAGGTAAAACATGGAGGAACCATCAAATAGACCAAAGTCTGTGACGTCACACTGATGGACAGTGCAGGAGGTGTTACCTTGTTATCTCAAACCATCAGAGAAACCACGTGTGAAACATCTGGAAAGTTCAACTCAGGGCAAAAAAAATCAATTAATTTTACCCATGTAGTTATGAGTTAGCTCCTCCCCCTAAAGACAGGTTTACTCTCTATTAATTGGGATTAAATTGTTGGAAATTTGCATCAGTGAAGATCAACTGATGTCCTTCATCCTCCATGTTTCGGCCCCGTGTTGTAGAGGGAGCCTGTGTCAACATCTGGTTTTAATACTTAAATCATTTTGCTTGTTATTGAACGTGTTTGTTGTTGTGTGGTTGTTTGAGTTAGTGACTGCCTCCTTTTCCAACCTCCTTCATTAAATTAACTGCCTCCAGGTCTGTGATGTCATCTGAGCTGCTCAGGTGAGGATAATAGTGAAGGTAACGACTGATGGATCCTCTTCCTACCACCGTGTGCTCACTGCAGGTCTCCCTGATCTGGTTCCGGACCCCTACTACATCCAGATCGCCACCTACGTCCAGAGACTGCCCATGTACAACCTGCGCTGTGCTGCCGAGGAGAACTGCCTCGCCTCGTAAGATAACACACTGAGAACTGCAGCTTTTATCTCCACTGACTTTTATCTGGGGAGGATCGGGTCAGTTCTTCACTTGTGTGGAGATTTCAGCTGTAACTTCTTTCCAGTGTGACCGACTTAGTAGAGACGCTGTTGATGTGAAACAGAAAATGATCTTTTAGTCAAAGCTGGGAAACAAGAAACTTTAACTTAAGATCCTGCGAATTTCTGCAGAAAAAAACTTCATACTTACCTCTCATAGTCTCTGTCTCTATATGTATGACGCCCAGAGAAAAGCAGAGCAGAAGCTTTAAAGTAGTAAAGCCAGTGTGGACCAGTGATGCACCAGCTCTTAACAGGAGACACTAAATACGCTTTGGGTTGATATTTGATAATATTGAATATCGCAGTATTTCCATGGTATTGAAGTTTTGTTTTTTGTTGGTTTTTTTTTGCTGAGTCAGATCCTCATTTAACTCCTTTGCTTACTGTACATTGTACCTTGATATGTGACATATAAAACTTTGAGCAGATGTTTAGTGGCAGCAGCACTTATACCTGCAACATGAAATACAATAATATAATCAGGCATTATTTCTAAAACAGTTGAAATATAAAATACAATAATATAATATTTTATTTAAAAAAAAACAACTGAAATAGAAAATATAATAATATAATTATTTATTATTAAAAAACAACAAAAATATAAAATACAACTATACAACAAATTTTGGATATCGCCCAAATCCAAGTTTGAAAGCTGTGTAACTTCATTAACATAATTTCTATGAAACTGAACCAGGCCAGAGATTCATGTAGCATCAAAATGTGCAGCCTGCAGTGACGTAATGAATGAAACAGCAGAAACCTCAAATTTCAGCATTAATTGATGAAGAAACTGGGTTTAATATAGATTTGTCACATCATGGTTGATACCTGATCCTCTCTGTGAGGCCACTCCCAGCACCGACACCGATCCAGCCTATCAGAGCAGTGCGGCCCAGTCGTCGAGTCTGACGCTGGCTTTAATATATTTGTCAAATAAGAAGCAGAGAATATGCTAAATTGTATTAAGAACAACATGTATGGAAAGTTTAATCAAGCTATAAATTAAAAATATTAATATGAAAGATTCTTATGATTAACTCTCCTTGTTTGTTCTCCTCCAGTTCTTCGAGTTATTCTCAGGATTACGACACCAGAGTTTTGCTGCGGTTCCCTCAGAGGGTGAAGAACCAGGGAACAGCCGACTTCCTGCCGAGTAAACCTCGGTACGCCTGGGAGTGGCACAGCTGTCACAAGTAAGTGGCTAGTAAAAGCTAACATTAGCATGTTAGCATGAGCGATGAGGTGAAGTGGTTTTATAAACACCCGTCGCTGCTCTCAGTCACTTCCACAGCATGGACGAGTTCAGCCTGTACGAGCTGCTGGACGCCCAAACTCAGAGACAGGTCGCCGAGGGTCACAAGGCCAGCTTCTGTCTGGAGGACACTTCCTGTGACCCGGGATATTACCGCCGCTTCGCCTGCACCTCACACACTCAGGTACAAACACACACACACTCGTCATTTAAAGCTGATTAACTTCCAGAGGACAACAAGAACAGAAAGCATTTTAGATTACTCTGTGTGTGTGTGTGTGTGTGTGTGTGTGTGTGTGTGTGTGTGTGTGTGTATGTGTGTACAGGGTTTGAGTCCAGGTTGCTATGACACCTACAACGCCGACATCGACTGTCAGTGGATCGACATCACCGACGTCTCTCCTGGAAAATACATCCTCAAGGTTGAGTAGCTAAAATGTTCTGGTGTTCTCTGTGCGTCTGTTCTCCCTTCACCGCCCGTCTGCTGCTGTTCTACGTTCTCATTATTACTCACTAGAAATACTCACTGCAGCTCCAAATGTGGATTCCTCCGCCACAGAAAATAGTCCCCAACAAACGCACTATTTGAATGAACATACACAGACGCTCATAGAGGCTTCAAGAAACAGAATTAACTGTACATTAAATATATGTAAATAATATATGAGTCACTTATTTCCTGTGACAGGTGACAGTGAACCCCAGGCAGCAGGTCCCAGAGTCCAACTTCAACAACAACGTGGTTCGCTGTGACGTCCAGTACACCGGCACGGCCGCTCACGTCTCTGGATGCACCATGACATCGTAAGAAGCATAAACCTGCGCCGAGCAGCTCGGTGACGTGGCTCAGGACCACGTTCAGGGTCTGTCTGAGGTTAAACTGCAGCGTCACTGTGTTTGCAGAGATAATGTGAAGTGTCCATCAGTTCAGCTGATTTTTAATTTGTTTAAATTTTATTTTCACATAATATATAATTTCAAATTTACAGAATTCAATGTGACTGAGACTAAATGTTATTTATCAGTCGTCGATACTTTCTATCAGTGATTGATCGTTCTGTTTGCTTCCTGCAGCTACTGAGATGAATTCTCCAATATGACCCTGAGGATGAACAGACGGGTGGAGACGGGTGGAGACGGGTGGAGCTACAGCAGAATGAAAATTAAAGTTACAGTTTGTTTACCTGTGAATAATGATTCAATTATAACCAGATTAAAGTGAAATATCATTAAAACTGTCATAAAAACACCTGAATTACTGAAGCTGGATCATTAAAAATGACCACGACACGTCCAGTTTAAAATGGATGGATATTAAATAAAATAAAAACTACTCCGTACAGTTCAGGCTCTTACACACAAACCAACACATTAATCTGAGAGCTGCAGTTACTGGTTTATTACTTTATTTTACTTCGCAAATTTAGTTTTTACATTTGACATGAAACTTCTTTTGACTTCAAGTCTGTTCGATATTTTTTTATGGCGTTGCCACAAATCAAGCTCAAGCTGCCAGACATCACTTATTTCAGTTGTCTTTTTATTTTCTGATCTTATTCTCTGATGAACACGACGACAGAACCACTTCATCAGCACATATAAACCTACATGCATGTTCTTTCTGTACTTCCTTTGTTTTTCTTTTGTTAATATTAATTTTAAATTTTAGACATTTCATTTGTTTTGGGGCATTTTCAGTGAGAACTGACACAACAGCAGTTTGTGTTTCTATGATCATCATCGGTGCTGCAGAGAAGATCTTTGACTTTTGGTGCTAAATGTTTCCTCCTCAAACACAATGAAACTGAGCTGCTGGTGAAAATGTGTCAGACTTTCAAATGTGTGTGTGTCTCTGTGGGTGGACGCTGTGTAGTGTGTGTACAGAGTGCACAGTGTGTGTACTCTTGTTTGTACTTGACAACCTGTAACCACGCGTCCCTGCAGAGCTGTATATAGTCGAGCTCACATCATGTTATCAACCTGCATTACTGCTTCATATCACATAAAGTTTGCTTGAATGTGAAGTGTTGTTGTTGTTTTTGTTGTGTGACTCTGAATGTGTTGATTTAGTTCTGTCTAATGCAGAGTTCAGTGGCATGATGTCATAATTTATTCAGTTCACACATGATTTTTTTCTACAGCTCCTGCTTTACGTCGAACATAAAGAGACAGTTAAACAGTCTGAGTCTGCAGAAACAAAAAAAATTACTCACCTTCAAGGACGGAGGAAAAAAACACAGCATTAAAGACAGGTAGAGTTAATGTTTTTCATTTTCAGATAAAAATATTTAATTTTGAATTCTAATGAAATGAACCTAATTTATTTAGTTTCATGTTAAAAACTGCAATCACCACCTCCTGGTTGTTTCCCTCCACTGTTACAGGAAACGTGGTCACAGTCTCTCCTCCCTGAGTTAAAGCACTGAATCATAGTCACTTCATCATTTTATCATTTTATTTTTAACATTTGTGTCCAAATGTGTCATAATTTGTGTTTGGATTTGTGAATTATGGCCAAATTAACCTTGACCTTTCACCTTTCACCATCAAATTCCACCAATCAGAAGCGACCCTGAGCCTCTTCTGCTAAACCAGACTGTTAGAGCCAGTGACGGAGTCAGATGCTGCCACCAGATGACACTGTGGAGTTTAGTTGAGGAGCATCAGACTCTCTGGCTGCAGCACAGTGGAGACTCAGGCTGTTATTATGGAAACAGAACATTTATAGCTTCATCTGCGGTGCAGCTTCTGTGTTTCTCCCTGACAAACGAAAAGTTATATAACTGGATGTATGATGTCAAATGTCTGACTTTAGAGGAAGAGTCCAGTCTGCTGCTGACGCTGACTGTATTTAGATATAATTACAGTCAAATAAATCATCACTGACAAACGCAGGGGTTTAAGAAAACAGAACATACACAGTGAAACTAGTAACTTACTGTGATTATTGTTATTGAGATTATTGGTAATGATGCTAATAAAGCAAGTGTGGTTTTTTAAGTGTTTCCCAAAGTGATTTAAAGGAACTAGTTTGGCTTTAGTAATAAAACATTTGAACAGTGGGGGAAGTACTCAGACCTTTTAGCAGCTGTAGAAATACTCTGGTACATGTAAAAGTCTTGCGTTCAAAAATGTTGATGCTAACACACAAGTCTTAACATCAAATTATAGGATACTTCACTTTTGCAGCACAAGTTCCTGGAAATGTTCCCAGACCTCTGCAACTGAAGAGGTAAAAATAGAAACTACGATTAATGCTGATTTATTTTAATGTACAAACAATTTTCATCGTTGTGATTAAAATAATTTGAAATAAAATAAAATATCATGATCGGATTTTCAGAAAACACACACGTTGTAGTGAGAAACAACAGAGGCTTTATTGTAGTTTTTATTCTAAGGATAACGGAGCGACCTCACGGCACCGCCTCCTCTGTCTGAGCGGCTGCCCCCTTCAAAGATCGTCTATTGCAAAGATGACTCAGCGTGAGAGAAAAAGCTTTCAGACTGATACAGGCCGACGCTGCGGCTCCTGCCTCCACGGAGGTGGAAACTGCTGTTGCCTGAGAAAGAGAGATACCACACTGCAAATACTCATAAAGAATAAAGTGTACATTGAACATCGTGATACAAGTTTATTGCTCATATATTTTTCACTCTAGGCCAATAATCTGTCGCCAACACCAACACATCATCTTTTCCTTGTGGCCTCTTAGTGTCATTATCTTAATCTGACCTGTACAACTACAGCACATAATTGGATCTAATCAGATTAGCAGTCATTTTTCACAGTGTGGTATTTCTTACAAACACAGCATGATGTCAGGGGTCATCTGGGTTAGTTGAGTGGAGGTTAATAACAAGTTAACCAGGTTTCACACTGGGCAGTTAAGAAAAGAGTGAGAGTGATTGTTGAGGCAGTGTTTGAATGTTTGTTCCCCTTTAACTTCTATAACTGTGTGTTATTTGCGTCACACAAATAAAAACATGTTTCTGTTAAATCAGAATTATGACTTAGTATCATAATTAGTTCATTCTAATTTATATATCTTATAAACGAGAGTGGGACTTTCAGACTGAATCAGAATTATGACTTTTAAAGTCTGATTGTTCACTCTCGTTTATAAGATAAATTAGAATTAAAAGATAAAGACAATAGACCTATATTATTCATTCAATAATCCATTTAAATAATTGATAATAATAATTTTGGCATTCGTAATTTTGACTTTAAAAAATCAATAATTTGGCTTTTTTTCTTATAAATATGAATAATATCATAGTTTTCACGTGTAATTTTGTTCTTGATCCTTAAATTAACATTTGTTTTATTTTTAACTAAATACCTTTTGAGTTGTTTTTTTAACTCATTCATTTAGTTTCCTTGCTTTGCTCTTTTAATAATGTAACATTGTGCATTAATTATTATTATTATTATTATTATTATTATTGAAGCTAATCCTCTAGCTAAAGCGCGTTTGCTCTGACTGTAAGGGTAAAAGTGTAGTTCTCCGGCTAACACGGTGCTCAGAAATGCGCTCGGAGTGAGCCCTCGCCCCGCCCTCCCCTCTGCGCTGCCGTATGTCAGAGTCTTTGTGCTGAAGGCGACAGAGGAAAAACAGCTGGATCCACGGCTCCTGCTAGCGGCTCCGCTAGCCGAACGTCCCCCGGACCGGCCGCTCCTCGTCGGCCGCCTCTCTTCGATCAGGTACCGTATCAGACAGCGGCTCTTCCCGAGGAAGCAGCCGCGCCTCGCTCCGGACCGGGCTCGGTTTCACCCGAGCTCCGACCTCTTTTCCAGCTGCCCGCCTGCTAGCGTCGGTCCCGTAGCTCCCACGTTAGCTTCTCCGGAGCTAGCTGAGCTAATTAGCCTCCTGCTGCTACGTGAGCAGGTATCAGGGGATTAAAGCAGCGGTCAGCTCCGGGGGGGGCCGGGGGGGACCGGGGGGGACTGTCTCTGTCTCCTGCTCACACAGAAATAACTGAGCTTTATCAGCTGCTGCGAGTCTGTCGGGACCAGCTCTGATCTACCAGCGAGTCCAGCAGCAGAAATACACTTTAATTGTAGAAACCAAAGCTAGAATCACATCAGTGTTTCTGTCTGTTCCTTCATCGGACCTGCTCAGATCCTGAGGGGGTTTTTCTTTCAGAGCTCCCCCTCAGAATTTAATGTCCCCTTTATTTTTATCATTAAAACAGAAATTATTAGGAAAGATTGTAAGTAAGTATTCAGCAACCTTAGAAACATAACTATTGATTAATTGATTAGTTCATCAGCAGAAAATTAATCTGCAACTATTTTGACAACTGATTAGTTGTTTTCAAGTCAATTTGTAAGAAAATATGTCAAAATCCACTGGTTTCAGCTTCTTAATTGTGAAAATGTTCTGGTTTCCATTATCCTCTGTCTCAGTTTATTAATTATTTTGGGTTTCAGAGCATTGGGATGGACATTCTTCACTATTTCCTGATATATTAAAAACCGAATGATTGATCAGTTAATCAAGAAAATAAAAATAATGTAATTTGCAGCCTTAAATCTTATTATTTACACTGGTAGTTGCTTCCATCCATAACAGCTCATCCTGAATCTGTGCGTATTCTTAACCTCACACCACAAACCTGCAAGAGCTCATTTATTACTTTTTAAACACAGTTAACTCAGAAATGTAAATTTGGACCAGACAGTGCAGTAAAACGATGAAACTCTGTGATCATGTCCAGAGTTTCTCAGGAGACGTAGTTTGGCCAAGGTGGAAAGATGAGAGCCTCGTCATGGCCACACCCCTTTTTTTAACCTAATGATCATTCCTTATGTCCAGTTTGTAATGAAGCTGGGGGGTGTGATGAACTGACAGTGAACCCGCAGCACTGTCCACACAACACTAATGAGATCTCAGCTGGCCTCCGTCCAGGCTGCAGGCCTTAATGCCTGTAATCAGGTTCCCATGTAACCTGAATGACAAGCTGACGTTAGAGGTGGTTAAGGTGGAGAGAGAGAGAACCTGTTTAAATATCTTCAGTCAAAGGCTCCTGATCAGTGTGAGGACGCTCAGCAGAAACTTCTCATTAATCAATAGTTTCTTTATTTATTGAACTGGAGGTTCCCTGTTATTGTTCTGTAAATGTGACGCTCGCTACAGCCGCGTGTGTTTATTTGTCGCTGATTATCACACAAACATCAGTGTTTCCATGAGCTGAGAACTTTTCTGATTGTTAATAATTACACACTGGATCTTATGTGTTTGATTGGGAATCAGTGTAAAGAACTCTCCGCCTGCCTGACTTCAGCAGCCGGATGGTTGTGGTGCTGTGTGAGGCAGCAGCGGATTCAGCTCCAGGTCAGAGAAGCAGCCAGAGCTGAGTGAGGAGCTGCTGAGGACGGAGTCAGGAGAAAAACGTATCTTAGCCACTGAAAAGAAAATGGCCACAGAAAAAAACTAATTTTATTTATTTTATTTATATCATTTTTTAACCACTTTCTGTGCCGTCAAACAGCCTTTTACTTTGGAACTACGGATCTGCAGTTTGTATTTTATTCTCCTTTATCTCTTTAAAGGAGAAACTGTTGGTTATAGTTGAGTCTGACGTCTTATGAGGCGGAGTTTCTTTGTGGGTCTGACTTTGGGCCGTTTGTTGAAGTACTGTGTTTAACAAAAAGACCCTCAAGGCTCAGTTAATTGAATGTGTACCAGTGTGTAAATGGGACTTTGTTACTAGGAACCAGTAGAACCTGTAAAGGTCTCCACAAAGGTCCAGACCAGGAGCTCCAGGACGGAGCTCACACCACCAACCCCACTGTGGGTCCAGGACTCCGGAGGTGGTGCGTGCAGTCACTGATCCTTGTGGTTGTGAGTCAACAACATGCTCCAGCACTTACATTTCTATTTTTACAGCAGTTGAACAAACAGGACTCAACATGTGCATCACACAGACCCGGGACTCCACGTTTCACCTGACCACCTTCCCTCCCACAGAGAGGTCCAGAAGTCTGCCTGTGCTTTCCCAGTCAGCCTCTGTATATCTGATTCCTCTGTGTGGAGAGAGTAATCCAATCTGTGTCACATTCCTCCTGAAAACTCCCGACCTTGTTTCTTGTCTTTGCTCCAAAGCAACATTTCATCTCTCTGATTGTTTGTGTGTCTTGCTGCCTGGAAGGATTTGGACTCGTCAGCTGTTCACATAAACAGAGAGAACAGACGTCCTCCTCCTCCTTTTTTGATCCAGTGTTATATTTTTGATGTCGGGTTTCAGGACTAAACTGTTGTTATCAAGGATGTTGGTCCTCGGCTGTTTCTCAAAGCTGCATTTAGAGGTTTTTATTTTGACCGGTTTAGTTCTGCGGTTTTACTCCCACACTGTCTGAAAACAGCTCGGCTCTTACACGGAGGCTCCGCGTTTGGCTGCTCTCTGAGCCATAAATTGAAGTTTGTTCATTTGGAAACATAAAGAAACGTCTGAGAATTTATTTAAAGTTCACACATTTTATCTTCCAGTGTTTTATCTGAAGCGTTGATCTCCATCAGAAGATATATTTCTGGTTTTAAGAACCAAAAACCATCTCAGTGTAGTTTTACATCTCCTCTCTCAGGCTTCTCTCTCTGGAGCTCTAGTAACAACAGGTCTGTCAGCCAATCAGAAGAGAGGATCTGAGCCTCTCTTCTGATTGGCTGACTGTTTTCTGAGTGATCTAATGAAAATATATCAGATTTCAGGTAAACACTCAGAGAAACCAAATCCTGCAAGGTTGGATGGTGGGTCCAGGTGGGGGGGGGCTTTGGGTGTGGCTGAGGGCGGTGACTGCTTTGTTGTGACATCACAAAGTTCCAGAAGTCCTGACGGCTGGTTTTAAGGCTCAGTGTCTGAATACAGGCTGTGTGCATTTCTCTGTGGACTGAGGCTTTGATACTTTCACAGTATTAATATAGAAGCTAGACCTGCTTTATAATCACAAACACATGGACATCTACCTTTAGACTGTGTGGAGCTTTAAATGTCTAAAATCAGTAACGTTATGGTTTAAATTAGACACCATTTTTAATAGAGAGAATTAGTAAAGAGAATAAAGAACCTGACCAGACTTCTGGACACATTTTATTGTCATATTAATTGAATCCCTTTGTGTTTCTCAGATGAGTCCATAGTTTGGAAACATCTCTTTGAGCTTTGGTGACCCGTGATAGGGGTTCAGATTTTATAGACTAAACCAGGGGTCGGCAAGTACGTTTGGCCTCGGGCCAGTTTTTTCCTAACCCATTACATGTTGGGCCAGAACACAATCTAAGGCTAATTTGAAGAAACTGATGGATGAAAATATTATTATTGTGTGGCCACAGTCACACACAACAAGTTCAATGAACCAGTCAAATATATATATATATATATATTTGACTGGTTCATTGAACTGTTATTATTTTTTCATCTCACATCATATATCTGCTATTTCAGGTCTATCAAGATAGCGACAGAACCTTCAGAACATCTTGTCAGAACTTTTCATAATAAAAGCTAAAAGCTTGTTTGAACTATAGAACATTCTTGGGCTTTTATTTTGTAGACAAAATCACTACAGAGGAAGTGACTCTGTGGGAAACTGTTTCTGCTATGACGGAGATGTATTGTGAACCAGGCTCTGAGTGCTGCTCCTGATGAGACACTGTTGTGTCTGTCATTGACTCTCAACGTGGATAAAAGTATAATAAACATCTCAGCTGGGAGGAGATTCTCTGTTTGAATATATGCTACATCTTAATGTGACACTTTCAGTTCAATAATGAAAGGTAAAGAAATCAGATTATGAAAATAATCTGGTGGGCCAGATATTTTTGCTGGTGGGCCGGTTTTGGTCCGCGGGCCGCCAGTTGCCAACCACTGGACTAAAAAGTTCAACTATGAAGCAAAAAAGCAAATAGACAAAACAAATAATGATTATTTGTAGCTCTTCCTACAACAGGACCTCAGCAGGCTCGGAGTTTAGTTTTCATCTCCAGGGTCGGGTCTCGCTGCCTCTTTAAATCTTTGTGGCCCCTTCGAGTCGCCTGGTCTCTGATTAGTCCTGATTATCCTGCTGTTTGTTGCCTTTGATCACCACAGCTCAGGCTGTTTGTGCCGTTGACAGTTTGAGCCTCAAACAGTTTAAAACCTGCAGAAAAAGGATTTGACTCTGTTTAAACGGCAGGTTTTCAGATTCAGGATTTGTTGGCGGGTGAGAGGGAGAAATCCTCAGTAAAATAGAAGCAGCTTCTGTTGTTTCCACAGTTTCCTCTTTACTCACAGAGCTGCAGTTTGTCTTCTCAGGCAGAAAAAGTTGAACAATAACACAGAAAACACCAACACAAGTTTTCAACAGGACTGGACTCAGTTTCCTGCAGCTACTTCCTGTGTTTTATTCCTGCTGATCATATCACTGCAGCATTAATGTGCAGACGTGTTTAACTTCATCATATTAATGTTTGAGGACGGAGAAGGTACCGACAGCAGAACATTACCTCTGTTATTCTGTGGTTATTTGTGTGTTTTTGCTGCAGATTGTTGAAGAGAAAGACGTAATGATGTGATGTGTTTTCGTCTGCAGCTGGTCCTGAGGCTGATGATGTGGTGTGAAGATGGAGGCTCCTGAATACCTGGACCTGGATGAGATCGACTTCTCGGATGATTCAGTGGTCAGTTTACATGATGTTTACATGCAGCTGCCTGAACTGTGGCTGAATTAACCTGATGCTTCAGTCCTGGAATCATCTGTCGTGGCCTTGTGACAAAAACCAAGCTCCACAGTCAGTACAGTACAGTCAGTGTTGAACAGATTTCTTTATTATGTTTTTATGTTTCAGTGTTTTAAATACTCACAATAATAGAGTCTGTTCAAAATGTCTCCACCAGCCCTGAGCTTGTTCCCACAGATCAGTGGGGAACTTTCTTCATGTGGAGAGACGTGTGAGAACAAACAGAAACAGCTGCATTTATACATTTATATAACAACTGTACTTTAGCTGTTACACAGAACCATCTGAGCCGGGTCCAACCTGCTCTGTGCCTCCTATCAGGTACAACAGTCCTGCAGCACGTCCTTCCATCCTGTTCCGTTCATGTAGAAAACTACGAGGAGAAATAAACATTAGAAACACCTCACGCCGTCAGGAGAGACTAAATAGGCAAGTATAGGCAAAATAGGCCCCTGATGGCCCCTCATTTTGGAGCATTTTGCAGTGACAACTATAAAACCCCTTAAACTCCATTACAGCACATTGCTACTGCCCCAAGACCAAGCAAAGTGGGGGCCGCTGACCACGTGTGCTGTAGCTAGTGTCTACTGGTTTCTTCCATGTGAGACATTTAGGGGACATCTGTAAACTGTAGCATCAACTGATCGTCTGAATGTTCAGGAACGTGTTAATTCTAGCGTCTACCAATAGTCTTCATGTGGGGCGATGCTTCGATGGGGCCCCCCCGGAGTCTGAGTCTAACACAGTATGATTCAACAGCAGCTCAGATTGCAGCCTCCAGAATGACCATAAAGTTGAATCAACACCTCTCAAAAGCTGTTTCAGCAGAAAACAATCTAACCTTCATGAAGGGAAAGTTTAGAGAGACTGCATTGGTATAAAACTGGAAACTGAGCGTTTAATTATACAGCTGTTACCTGACTTACAGTCTGTAACTGCTGCTGCAATTAACTCATAGCTAAATATAACTGCTCTGCACAGCTGCCGAGCTGCTGTCCACAGTTTTGTAACATCTGTCCGTCTTCCTCTCTGGTTCCCTCTCGTCCTGCAGTATTCTGTGACGTCTCTGAAGAGCATTCCGGAGCTGTCCAGGAGGAGCGATGGTCAGTCTGAGGAGCGACCAGGTAACTGAGCGGATAAACCTCTGGTTTTTACACACCAGCACTTCAACGAGCTCTGTTCACCTCATAACACAATCCCTCTCCCACTGTCTCCTCCTCCTGCAGCTCCAGCCATCAACTGGAGTCGTGGCGTTTCCTCCCACAGCGGCGGGGGAATCAAACCCACGGGGCTCGCCGAGGTCCACAGTAAGTTCCGGCCGGTGAAGAGGGTCTCACCTCTCAAACACCAACCAGAGACAACCGACTCAGACTCCGATGGGAAAGTCCAGGGTCAGGTGCTGGGTCTGGGGGAGCCGGGGGAGGCCAGCAAAGATGACCCCAGCTCTGACAAGCCGACCCACGCGTCCACCTCCTCCTCCTCCGATGGGCCGGGGGGGAAGGTGAAGGGCCTGGGCGGCAGCGTGGGTGTGGTCGGAGTGAACAACCCTCAGGCCCTGTTCGGGGAGCTGGAGCACTATGATCTGGACATGGACGAGATCCTGGACGTGCCTTATATCAAGTCCAGTCAGCAGATGTCCACGCTGCCTCGCGTCCCCCACGACAAGCGCTCGGTGACGGGGAGCAACCTGGGCGGGGGCACCCTGGAGAGGAACCGAGGAGGAGGCCTGAAGAGCTCGGCTTTATCCCACAACGAGCCCCTGAGCCTGGGGAGCAGCAGCTCGCAGACTCAGGTACAGAACAGAATCTAATCTGTCTGAGCCCCCAGAACTGCAACAGGAACCACTTAGACTGGGAATATACATCTGGTCCTTCAGAATAAAAGCATGAATGATAAAAAGGCTAATTGTCGGGGATATTAATTGTTTATTAGACTAATTTTTTTAATTGTTTGAAGGAGATTCTTAAAACAATTTAAATGAGATAAACTTATGTTTTGCTTTGCAACAACTGCAGGTTATTGGCTACTATATATAGTTATATACTATAGTACTATAGTACTATAGTTTAACCTTTATCCAATCAGCCTGTAGTTTTTCTTTCTGTTTCAAATATAAACTTCATTAATGTTCATTTAATCAGCTGTAATGTTTTGTCTTTACTCTTGTACTCCATGTGTTTTGTGCAGTATTGTGTTCTGTCTCCGGTGAAGTGGTCGGACCTGAGGAAGTCCAAGTCGATGGATCCAGACCTCCACCACCTGCACCGCTCCTCAGCAGGAGGAGGTTACCAGCCGGAGATGCTCCCCTCTGGACTCCTCAGCTGCTCCTCCTCCCTCTCTTCTTTCTCTGATGCAGGTGTGTCACCTTTTCTTCTTCTCTTTTTTTTGTCCTTTCCTGTCATATGAAGGTGAGAGATGATGTCACGTGTGTTTGAATGATGACCTCCAGACAAGCTGCTGTCTGCGCGGGTCTACCCAGACTCCCAGACCCAGAGGCCGGGAGCAGAGCCTCCAGGGGGGCCGGCGCTGATGTTCCCCCTGCCAGGGTGCAGCGTGGGCAGGCAGGATGGCTCCAAGCCCTGGGCCACTGGACCAGGAGGAGGAGGAGGTGCAGGAGGAGGCGGGGGGTCGAGGGGGTTTGGGGGGGGTGGAGGAGCAGGAGCGGAGATGGATGAGGAGACTAAGAAGAACCAGAACATCATCAACATCGTGAGAGAGGGACAGATCTCACTGCTGGTGAGTGAGGGGTCAATGGGGGGTGGGGGGGTGGGGGGCACACCAAAACCTTCTGACCAATGAACGAGCAGAACCACATCTGACGTTTTATCCTCTTTCTCCTCCTCTCCTCCGGCTCCTCCTTCTTTCCAACCACTCCTTTTGCCCTTCTCCCTCCTGCCTCCACTCTTTCTCCTCCTGGTCCTGTCACCACATCCTTCTCCCTCTCCTTGCTCCTTTTCCTTCTTCTCCTTTACCTGTTCCACCTCTCCAACCTCTCCTCTTCCTCCTCCTCTCTCTTCTCCTCATCTCACTCCTCTATCGTTTCTACCACTTCCTCTTTTTCCTTGATGCTCCACCCCTCTTCCTCCTCCACATCTTCCTTCTCTACTCCTTAATTCTCACTTACTTGCTCTTCCTCCTCCTCCTCCTCCTCCTCCTGCAGCCTCACCTGGCAGCAGACAACCTGGAGCTGATCAGAGACGAGGAAGGGAACAACCTGCTGCACATCTCGGCCTCTCAGGGTCACGCTGACTGTCTGCAGCACCTCACCTCTCTGATGGGGGAGGACGGCCTCAACGAGCGCAACAGCCAGCAGCTCACCCCCGCTGGCCTGGGGGTCAAGGTGTGTGTGTGTTCCTGCTGCCTGACGTCTTTGATCCTGTGCAGTGGAAAATGTCAGAAATCTGCTTAATTTCCTCCATTCTGCACCTGACAATGCCATGCAGGCCTCTGATTGGCTCTTGGCAGCTGGTCGATGAGGTCATACCCTTCTTAAGATGAAGGCTTTTGATAAAACGATGTGAACTTTGTTCGATGTTGGCAGCAGCTTGATGTTCAAAAATGCAACCTGAGGAAAATGAACGTCATGAACACTGAGGAGGTCGTGTTTTGTCTTCGCTGCGGTGGAAACCAGGCTCTTGATTGGCTGCCAGACAGGAAGTGTGTTATCTAGAGACAAGCTGGGCAGCTGTGTGCTGATTCCTGATTGACTCTTATCAACAAGACTCTGGTTTATTCACTCAGATTAACAGGATGACAGATTTCCAACCACCTGTGTGTGTGTGTGTGTGTGTGTGTGTGTGTGTGTGTGTGTGTGTGTGTGTGTGTGTGTGTGTGTGTGTGTGTGTGTGTGTTTCAGAACGGTCATCTGGAGTGTGTGAGGTGGATGGTCAGTGAAACAGAGGCCATCGCTGAGCTGAGCTGCACCAGAGAACATCCCAGTCTGATCCACTATGCAGCGCGCTATGGACAGGTAACACACACACACACACACACACACACACACACACACACACACACACACATATACACAGGGGTTATCATATCACACTTTTTGAATCTAACAGATGGGTTTTAATCAGCGATTCCTTAGTCACAGAGAAAGATTTCAGGTCATTTCTGCACCAAACCCACATTAACAAGCAGCTTTAACAGTCGCTGGTGTCAATTATCACAAGTCAGACACACACATCATCAAATGCATCAGGTGTGTTCAGTCTCTAACTTCTAACAGCACCACCTGACATTCAGTCATCATTTTGCATCATGGTAAGACAGCAGCGAGTTCTTCATTCAGATCATCAGGGAAACTGAGAAATATCCACAATCTGTGAATGTAGCTCATCAACACTGATGAGATTTACTCATTTTCACTCGTTTCCTTGATCGTCTCGAATCAGTTTGGTTGCTCGGCTCCAGCTGCACGAGGGGACCAATGAGAGGGTCAGCAGAACCTGGAGTTTTCATGAATGAACCAAAGTTAATGACGATTCATTCAGTAGTTTCTGTAGTTTAGCAGTTAAGACAAGTCAGTAGAAATCCTGACAGAGCACAGATCAGTCTGAATAACCATATAATGTTTATTATTTATTTATTTGTTTGTTTGAGACAATGCATGTTAATGAATATCAGTATAAAATACAGGAGGTAAATGTGTTGGATTATAGCAAAAATGCCAATTTACATCTCTCAGCAGGAAACAGAAAACACCACAAGTCACAAAAAGTACACAAGTAAAAAGACAAATACATTGTACTACATATCGAGTTAAAACTGATCACAGATCTGTTTAAAGCCAGTGTTAGAGATGTGGGATATATATCTAGGACGCTCCCTCCAGTATTTACTGCCCTTCACTGACGGTTCGTTGGGTTTGCTCCTCCCAGTCGCCTCTAGAGGTCGCCCTAGTGTCAGTGCCTCTGTCTGACGAATCTGTGCAGAATCTGGTAAATAAAACTGTCTGCAGGCTGCAGTGTGTGTGTGTGTGTGTCTGTGTGTGTGTGTGTGTGTGTGTGTGTGTGTGTGTGTGTGTGTGTGTGTGTGTGTGACCTGGGTTAAACGTGTCCCTCTGTGTCTCCAGGAGAAGGTTCTGCTGTGGCTGCTTCAGTTCATGCAGGAACAGGCGATCTCTCTGGACGAGGTCGACCAGAACGGAAACACGGCGGTCCACGTGGCCGCTCAGTACGGACACCTCACCTGTATACAGGTGTGTACTCTACCTTAGCTGACCTAACCATCGGCTAACATCCTCTCCGTGCTGTTAGAACATGTTCCGTCTTTAACTGTTTTTAAATTTTGATTATTTTTATTTTCATTTTAACAAAAGATTAAAATGCTCAAAAAGTGGAGAATAAAAGTCAGATTCTTGTTTTTTGTTTGTTTACACGTTGCTTCACCTTCCATCAAACATTAATAAGCTAAAGGTCGATGTCACATGAATCCACTGACGATGCTTTTCTACAGATGCAGAATATGATTTAAAGTTTCTCTGCTCCTGTTTATCATTACAAAACTTAACTTATTCAAAAAATGTGTTTCAGCCTCTGAGGCTTTTTTTCCTGCAGCGGGAGCCGAGTGTTTTTTATCCCTTGTAGGTGGCACATCCTGCTGAAGGAGAGGCGGATGTTATCAGTCCTGTCTGCTTCCTGTTGGCGAGTCGGCCCCACAATCAAAATACTGATAGTTAATGATCTGCTTTTTTTAACAGAGCCAAGTCGACCTGTACTGTGTGTGTGTGTGGGAGGGGGAGGGGAGGGGGGGGGGGGGGGGTATTGTTGATTAAAAAAACTGATATCGGAGCCAATAGTGGAGATGATGATGCTGGAAACAAGCCTCACATTGTGTGACTGTTCCAGACTCTGGTGGAGTACGGCTCTAACGTGACGGTGCAGAACCAGCAGGGGGAGCGGCCTTCCCAGAGCGCCGAGCGGCAGGGACACACCACCTGCGCCCGATACCTGGTCGTCGTGGAAACCTGCATGTCGCTGGCGTCGCAGGTTGTTAAACTCACCAAGCAGCTGAATGAGTAAGTTCCAGTGTTTCTGCTGTTGTGGTTTCAGTCGGTTACTGTTGGTGTCGCTGCTCAACCTGTGGTCTGTGTTTCTGTGGCGCAGGCAGGCGACAGAGAGGATCACTCTACAAAAACAACTGCAGAGACTGATGGACCCCAGCAAGGCTGAGGGGACGCCCTCCCGCTCACCCAGGTAACACACACACACACACACAGATATTTAGACGCCATAATGAGGTCTACTCTATTGATGAGAAGAAACTTATTTAAAACCACTGAGTGAAACCAGCTGTTCACTCATAGAAGGTTTAGTCGCCAAGATCGAGACCGTGTGTAAAACAGCACAGTCGCCACAGCTGTAGTTGGTATTTTTCCCGCAAGAACGCGCTGATCTCAGCGCAGCAGCGTGGGATGATAACGATGATTCTCCACCAGGAGAACTTAAACCTGCCTGCAAGTGTTGGCGTAGACAGTGAGGCATGTGCAGCGGCAGCAGTAGTGAAAGCAGGTGATCTCAGCAGTTCACAGGTGAGCAGCTCAAAGAAGCTTCTGAAATACACAACCTGAACTAGTTCTCAGGTGCGTCCCTCCACCTGCCTCAGGTTACGGTTCACATCACAGATCTGACCTGCAGTCAGTTCACTCTTATCCTGCAGCTTAATGAAGCTGCTACAGTTTTATGTCTCATGATCTTTACGGTCCATCGTAGTCGAGTTGTTTTATATTATTTTCTTTCTTTAAAATCTCTTTAACTTCTGTAAAAAACCCTCAACTTTTTCCCTTAACTTAGGAAACTTTTTAAGAGATTTAAGGAAATGAAACCTTAAGTGTCATACAAAGTAGAAAACTTAAGGTGTTTGTGCAGCTTGCTGCAGCAGTCCTGTACGTTTGGACCTCAGCTTCATCAGTTATTTAAATTTTAATACATTTATTTATGTAATTATAATAATTTTAACAGCAGATAATTTTAGAACTGATATTTAACTTAACTTTAAAGACACTGTTTTGTTTTAGTAATAATTATGGTAGAAAGTATTACTGTTAGTAATAGTAATATTAGTGTGTGGTAATGGTGGCAGCAGTAGCTGTGTGTGTGTGTTTTATCTGTAGTGATAATTGAAAACATTCACATTCATATTAAAAAGAATTTCTGTCTCCCTCTCTGGACTCCAGCTCCCATCAGCCCTCGGTGGAGGCGTGGCCAGAGATGATGTTGACAGCGGAGGGGACTCCGGGTGACGGTCATTGGTTGGTTCGTCAGGGAGGGGTGGGTCAAGAGTCTGTGCTCAGGCAGCTGCTGGGGAAGGACGTGTCGGAAACGCTGTGTCCCAGAGAGAGGCTGCCACTGTCGGGCGGCCTGAGCAGAGAGGGCCCCTGTGGCCCCGGGGCCCCTGGGAGCCGCAGGACGGGGCTGGTGGAGAGGAGAGAGCTCAAACTGGCGAGACTGAAGCAGATCATGCAGCGCTCTCTCAGTGAATCGGATTCAGATGGTTATCCACCGGAGGAAGGGAAAAACCAAGGAGCCCCGCCCTCAAACACTCTGCGACCTGATAGGCCGTCCCACCTGCCAATCACAGAGGAGGATCCAGTGTCAAACCACCTTCATTTGATGATGAGAAAGCACCTCCCCACCTCCTCCTCCTCCTCCTCAGCTGAGAAGAAGCAGGCGTTTTCTCTTGGCGGCTCAAAGTCGGTCGACAGCGTTGGTTACAACCCCTCCCCCACCTCCAGCGACCCCGAGGCCACAGATGGCAAAACACCAGACGCCTCCAGCGACCTCCACGACGCCGCCAACGGCCAGAAAGTCGCCACCAGCCCCAAGAGTGCCCTGAAGTCCCCCTCGTCTCGCAGGAAGACGTCCCAGAACCTCAAACTGAGGGTCACCTTTGACGAGCAGGTCCACAAGAGCTCCAGTCAGGAGGCGGAGCCAACCAAAGGGCATCATGGGAAGGAGAGGACTCCAACAGGAAGCTCAGAAAGCAAGCGTCCGTTTGGGACGTTCCGCTCCATCATGGAGACGCTGAGTGGAAACACAAACCACAACAACAACAACAGCGGCGGCAGTCAGTCGGGCTCCACCTGTCAGAACTCAACTGGCAGGAAGTCGGAGAGTAAGAGCGGCCCGGGAGGAGCCAAGAGCAAGAGCAAAACCAGTAACGTTTAACCAACCAGTGCCTACTGAGGGCGGAGAGCTCAGGCTGAGCAGCAATACCCAGAGCAAACAGCAAGAGGCAGCGAACATGGGAAAGTTTTACTCATTAACCTGAGTTAAATATCTTGTGTGTGAAATCCCACCACTTCCTGTCGGCCTCAGAAACCGTTAAAACCAACACAGGTACATAAAACCAGTGTGAGGGTCGATTACATCACAGCAGCGTGTCTAAGGCTAAATGCGTCCTTCTTTTCCTGGCCAGCAAAGGCTCCAACAGGTGCATCCACCTGTTGGAGTGGACGTAGCCTGACGTTATCTAGTCAGAATCCCTGAGGGCCAGACGACCACAGCAGAGCCAGGCTAAACTGAACTGACCAATCACTGAAGGGTTAACACCTGAAAAACAACAGCAGCATACAGAAAACTCAGGTTTCAAAATAAAAGTAGATTTCAAATCAAACCTGTGGTCGTCTGAAGAGGAGACTAAAGTTTCTCCACAGCTTCCGTTTGTTTATTTGGTCCAAACACTGACCCAGGTTTGGGTTTGTTTAGGACACAGTCACATCAGCTGATCACAGGCGGACCAGGTCTCTGCCGTCCTGCCAGTCAGTCGCCACTTCATGTGTTTGTTCCCAGTAAAACAGTGAAAATCAGTTTGGAGAACTGATCATCAGCTTTACCACCACAAATATACTAGTTATCCTCTAAACAGAGCTGCAGTGATGATGTAATTCTGTAGGCTAACCCACATGTTAGCGTCACCCTGGTTCCCTCCACTAACAGCCAATAGGATTTCTCCGTTGTGTTTTGGATGATTAGAGAAAATCAGCAACAGTTTCTGATCCTGACAGGTTTAGTTCAGCAGGATCATCTTCACTAATGACTCCACTTTATGATGTTTGGAGCCTAAATACAATCAGCAGCAGTAAAAAGCTCATGTTAGGCTCTAAACCAACGACCCCACGGTCACATGACTTCACCGTCACCACCACAAAACATCAGCTTGTAGTTTGATTCAGCTCTGAGCTCTTCTACAGAAGCCTTTCCTCTGACAGAGTTAGTGACAGTTTGTGGAAACACAGCGAGGCTGTAAAGGTGGACTGGTGAGGAGATCGGTTTCATGCTGGACTGATGACGTTTAACGTCCCTGACAACCTCTGTCGTCTCATTTAGACTCTTGTTAGCAACCGGCCTTCTTAACAGATGGAGAAGCTTCAAGAATCAGGACTGAGGGATTTTATGTTGTAGAATAAAACATGAAAATATCTTGAGCTGCTGTTAAACACAGACCTGATTTCAGTCATCAAGCAGAAACACGGAGACACAGGACGAGGGAACAGGAAGTGATAAAATGCAAATAATTAACCGGTTTTTAATTAACCAGGACTGGCACTTTGTTAGTCGGTTAAATAAATCTCCCAGTCTGTGTCAGATGTGTCTCAAAAGACCGTAATGAAGCTCTGTGCTGCTGCAGAGACGTCCGAGCTGCAAACATTCTCCAGACAGAGGATGTAACGTGTTTGTTTGGTGCAAGCCTCAACAAAAATCACATCATCATCATTTTTTGCGTTTTTTCTCAGTGAAAATCAAATGAACGATCACTCCAACTGAAATCATGACTCACAACATAATCACAATATCTGCCAAAATAATCACTGAATGTTTTTTCTGGATATGGTTCAGCTCCTACTCCGACAGTCCAGTCTGAACTTTCACTCTGCAAAAACACGTTGTTTAGTTGAGTCAGTGACTGGTTTCGTGATAACCAGCTGGATTTCCTCTCACTTCTCCTAAAGTTTCTCATGTTCTTTGCCTCCGACGTTTGACTCTTTCTACACAGTTTCAGGTCTGACAGACCGAAAGTGAAGCTGTAAGTCTTTCAGCTTCGATGCTCTTTTTCCGAGACAGAGTCACTGCACAGTGAAGCAGAAGAGTCTGTGGAGACTGAAGGATTAGTTTTCACTGACAGACTGGATTAAGGTTGTTTGTGTGTTAATCAGCGTCCTGCAGAAACCTCACATCTCCATAATCAGGTTTATCATGCAGTTGTAGTTTTTTCACATTGACTTTGAGTTTGTATCAGATTTTAAAACATTCCCAGAGTTCAGGGTCTGAAACGCTCCGATAGAAAAACACTTCATCTCTCTGTGGAGATACAAGGTTTCTGCTCCTCTGCCACTGAACGACACTAAAGGTGAACTGATGAATTATTAGTATTTATGTTTATGCACAGTTATATGATTTGAAATTTTAAAAATGTGGTTATAATCATGCACGTGGTTAACGTGCACCAGCACAACAAATAGTTTAAAACCACTGTATATATACTGTAGTAGTATTTAATTTTTCTTTGTTTTTTACATTATATTCCACACTTTTTTTTATTTGCAATGTTATTATCTATGCAGTATTTTTTGGCATGAAGTAGACAATAGTTGTGTGACGTGTATTTGAGACGGGGAGGTTAAAGGATGCACCTTCTACAACGGCAGACAAACAGGCTCCGATCAGATTTAAGTTCCACTGCAGAGGCTTTATGAGATTGTGAACTTGGACAACTGGTCTCAAAGCTCGAAACTAGAAAACTAAGGCTGTAATCTGATGCTCTGATGAGCTGTTTGCATTTAACATGGCACTGTTGGTGCAACATGTTTCAGGACGGCACCACATCTGTCAGACACGCAGACTGAATAAAGACGGTCGTAGCCTCTGTGACGTCACCCACAGCTTCCTGAGGAGCAGTTTTAAAGCTCAGAGTGAGCTGCTCCACTGTCGCCACCTTGGCAGAGCCTGACTCCGCCCCCCAACTCCCAGCTAATCCAAAAACTAAATTCTACATCACTTTAATCCTTAAGAAAATGTAAAAAATAGAAATTCAGCCGTGCAGTCGTCATGAAGGAGGAAATTAGCTCCAGAGACCAGAACAGTTTCTGTACCAGGCTGTAAACATGTTTCTTTCTGCTGTAGAGTTGGACATTTGAACATGGGAGTCTGTGGACACTGACTCACTGCTGGAGCCAGACTCTAGTGGTCGTTAGAGGAACTGCAGCTTTGATCACCTGGAGGCTGCTGTGTGGTCAGAAACATAAAATAAAAACAGAATAAAAAGATTTAATTCACCACTTAATGAGACATTCTGCTGATATTATATTAATCATTTTAGGTTTAGATATTCTACAGCTTAATGGTTGATCAGTTTTAAAAAGCTGTTTCCTGTAATTCTCAGGACCTGTGATGGTGAATACAACAGACACTAAAGCCTCAGTAGCTGCAGCTTTCATGGCTGAACAGAACAAACCTTTTTTTTATCATATTAGGGATAAAAAAAGGTCACATTTTTCACATTAAAATCCTGAAGAGCAAACTGAGAGATTTAGATGATTTATTCATGTCTGTGTTCAGTCTTAACGAACCACAGCCTGACACTAAATCTCATCTTATTCCTCAAAGTGTCACCACTGAGGCGGGAACCACCTCCTGCCTCCGCCGCAGTTTCATTGGGTGTGGGCTGAAAACACAGATTACAGCCTCGGCTCTGGTTCGTAGCTTTGGGAGAAACTGGATCACGTCTGTCGTGTTTCTGACACGTTCACGTTCGTGCAGAAGCCGTTACTGGTCTGACGCAGCAGGACGTCTCCAGTCCAACCCTGCAGAGCTGTGACATCACTTCCTCTTTATCATTCTTGCATGTGTTGAGTTCATGAACGTTTGGAGTTTGGGTCACTGAGATTCTGCTGTGCAGCATCTGGTTTACAGTTGACATCTGTGGGTTTCTGGCTGTGGTGTGGAGGATGATGGAGATGGAGGAGGAGGAGGAGGAGGAGGAGTTACCTGTGTCTGCTCCACTCACTCTGATTTATTAAAGGACCAGTCCAACATTTTAGAGTCACGTGAGAAGATGGACATAGCATCTTTGTGCGTCCCAGTACAGACACACTACTGTTGAATATTTAAGATGGTGGAACATGTTCATTAATGTGCTGCGTTCACAGACTCCACTGCTCTGCTCTCAGTCTGATGCCAGTGTAACATCATCTACAACAAACTGGGAAAACGTTTCTCTGCGGAGCTGATCTCTTCATCACGTTGAAACGACACAAAACACAAACCGTGGACATGAAGATGGAAAAATACCGTCGTCTAAAATATCACTGAGATTTAATTCTCTGCTCATTGACCCAGATTTGAACCAGAAGGCGGTCGTTCTGTCTACTTGTATGATCGACTGTTGGTTGGACTTTTAGTTTGACTGGTTCACCTGATGATTAACCCTCTGACTGCTGGATTCCTGACGTCAGTCAGCTGTCTGCAGGTTGAGCAGGTTTCCAACATGGCTGCTGTCAGAACTGTACTGAGCTCGTTTAATATTATTCTAGACGTACAGTATTTTACACGTAGATCTCATCAGCTTCATGTTCCTCTGTTAGTTTGATTGGAGCAGAATGACAGAGTCTTGTCTCAGTAGAGAAGGGCTGTGCCATAAATCCAATTAATCCGATTAATTCGAGTTTTTGTTTATAAACGATTTGAAAAATGCTTAAATTGTAAAACTGAGATGAATGCTCCCTCTGTCATTTATGAGCCAGTGCGAGTAATTCTCTGGAGTCACCACAGCGTGGCGGTTGGCGCAATTTCCCATGTGGACATGGTTTGGTTTTGACCTGGAACACACCACCGTGCTGTGCAGAGTCTGTAAAAGTGGCAGAACAGCAAACCTTTTCCACCACCTGAGATGAAAGCATCTGGTGGAATGGGAGCAATGTTTTCTCTTGAGTTCATGTAGAACAAAATAGATCTTAAATCCTGAATCGTCCAGATCACAGAAAATAATCAAGATTTACTTTTTTGACCACATCACCCAGCCCTACAGGAGAGGTTGTGTGTCTTGACCTTGCACACAGAGAGAGTTAATACATTCTACATTATTAATAATGGACCCAAAAGTTTGTAAACCAAGTCGTCCATTTACTTTTGTTCATTAGTGAATCTCTACACTGGATGTCAGAGATGAAACTGACGTCGTGTTTCCTGAAATGTCCGACTGGTCCTTTAGTTTCTGGTACAGACTGAGATGATCACATTAAAACTTCACTGTCGTTGTGAACGTCTCCATTTTCACTCCACTCCCAGCTGACGTGAGCGACCGGTACCAACTGGTACCAGCTGCAGTTCCAGTGAATCCAGTGATTCCAGTGAGCACTTTGGAAACATGGAGGAGTCTGTGGGTCTGAAAACTTTCTAGTAGTTTCCAAGGAAGTTTCCTGTAAAAAAACAAAACAAAAAAAACATCAGATGTGAACAGTGTTGAGTTGGTGCAGGTCCAGTTCATTTGTTCCTTTCATTCACTGGTGTGAGTCAACAGTGGCTCAACCGGACATGACGACATGTGAAATCTGTTCAAATATAGAGAGGAGACATTTTCCAGTCATAAACAAACAAGACGCTTTCTGTGAATTTATGAGGAAATTTCAGACCAGTGAAAGAGTGGAAACATGTTGAGGTTCTTCAGATAATCAGTGTTCTGTCTGCGAGGTTGATTGAGTTTATTTTTATTACATGTGTCTTCATCGTAGCCCCGCCCTCAGGACGAGGGGGAGGAGCTTGACGCTGTTACCGTGGCGTCGTTGGACTAGGAGATGAACTGAACTGTACCTGTTTGACCTGTTTGTTGTGTTTTTAAGGAACTGATCAGATGCACAGTTGCTGCGTCGACTCAGTGCAACAAGAAATCAGATGAGACAGAGGATCAGTGAATGTTGGTTTGATCTGAGTGAAGAGTTGTTTTTTACTAACCAGCGTTTACAGAGACGGCAGCTTCTCTGTCTGTACTTTCAACTGTTGTGAAGGCTGAAATAAATCGTTCCCTTATTTCTTCCAGATGGTGTCAGGGTTTGTGAGTGTGGACGAATGAAGGTTGTTCTATTTTCTTACCTGAAGATGCTGCAGTCAGAAAACTCAGCTTCACTCACTGAACATCAGTCGCTGGAAACAGAGCCTCTGCAGCTGTGTTCCGTCAACTTTTCCCAAATAAATTGCTTCTATTTTGCACAAAACTTTGATGGAAGCAAAGCGCATAAATGTTTGTGCAACATCTGAGTTTTTTTTCAAAATTCACATGTTCATTTTTCGAATTGTGCGTTCAGCAGGTTCATGGAAACAGCAGCTGACAGTAAACAGTCTGAACTCAGATCAGCTTGAGGATTTGTGTTGGACTGGAGAAGTCAGATGTTTCATCAGAGACAAACAGATGAAAACAGATGTAATATTATCAATCAGATGTGAGACTTGATTCATTCCAAAGTTCAAAGTTAAGTTTCCAAACTTTTCCAGCTTCTGAATAATTTACGAAGTTTTCTTTACTTTCACTGAGACCTCCTCCAGCAGCACCAGAGGCCCTCCTCAGGTCCCTGGACCCCACGTTTGACCACAGCTGATCAAGATGGATGACGTGTGTGAATTGTGCTCTCTGGTAATTTAATGGACAATATATAACAGAGCGTATATTTATTTGTGCGCTTCAGTGGCATCAAAAACAGTCACTTAACGGGGCAGGATTTATGGTGTTTGGGCAGCAAATTGGCCTTTGATGGTTCCCACGCAGGGCCGGCTGCTTCCCCACGGAGCCTAATGGGGTCTGCTCTAATAGTTCCCCTCAATCATCGCCGCGAATATGAAACATGAGCTTCCCGCCTGACAATTAGTAAAACAACATAAAGAGAGAGGAGGACGTGATGCGTTCGGAACGCAGGATTTATCAGTGCTCTCCAAACGTTCCTCGGTTCATGTAACAAAAAACAAGAGCTATTTGTTCTGTGCTTTTCCCACCCTCCCTCTTTCTCTTTCCTCCTTTTCTTCGAGGGGGTGGGGATGGTGGGTGAAGTTAAACTGATAAATTAGACCTCATTTATTGGACAACAATTTGAGTCGATACCCAGGGGCCCCTGCTCTGCAGCCTGGACGAGGCTCCAGAGCCGCTAATTGGTTCGCTGTGTGTGGATGGAGAGGGTGTTTGGCTGGGGGGTGGGGGGTGTTTAAGGGGGCCGGCGGGGAGGGCGGGGCAGCCAGGACAAGCGGTGTGTTTGGCCGGCACTGACACACACACACACACACAGGTTGTCTTGCGGCAGACGTCCACGGCGCACGCCACGAAAACAGACGAGACAAGCGCTTGATTTGACAGCCAGGGTGGAGGGGTGGAGAAGGTGGGGGGGTGGAGGAGTCATGTATAGATTTTTGTGTCTGTTGTTTTGGCTTATTTGTGTGCTTCTTTTACTCAGTCAATCAAATTTAATTGACACCGCTGGGCTGGGGCCGGGGGCCCCGCGCCATGCTGGGATGACAGGCCTTTAATGCCAAAGAGAGGAGAGGAGGTTCTTCTGCCTGTGAAGGATGGAGGGGGGCGATGGGGTGAGGGCGGGGGGCCGGGGCTGAGGGGGACAATTCCTCAGCCCGTCAACAGTATTAATTGATGTAACGACAGCGATGATGGATACTAATAAATACAACCTTTAAGAAAAAAGGTAATTAGATGGCGTCCTGTGCGCCACCGCTGATCCAGACTCGCTGATAAACACCATTCGTCTTCCACAGAGGCCATCAGACGGACGCGGGGCGCCGTTTACATGCAGATCAAACGCAGCATTTGCATTTCAGCCTCAGAAGGAGACAACAGAGTCAGACCTGAGGAAGGAATCCGTTCACAAAGAGCCAAACTCTGCCTCCACTGTTCCTCATCACCCTCGGCTGTTTCCTGTCCGAACACATGAACCTGTTGGCAGCGAAGATTTTTCACCTCTGACCTTTCAGGGTGTTCAACCAGATCACAGATTACAGCTGACCAAACGTCTTCAACTGCGTAAATCCAGCAGGAAGAAAGAGGAAGAGGAGGGACCCTGCTCCCTCAGTGTCAGTGCTGAGGTGCAGCCGAGCGCGGTCCTGAAGCTGAGACCACAACGGGCCCAGACCCTCGCCCCTGAGACCCAACTGCCACTGGAACCAAGAGCCTGTGGAGGCCGCAGAGGGTCACAGGTCGTGTGGTTGGTTGGTTGAGCTCATTTTTGAATTCACGTTGGACGACATGTAAATGTTTTTCTGAAAATCTGTGGAAGTTTTAAAGAAACAGACGCCAGAGTCTCATCACGACCCCCGAGCACGTTTTCCCACGTGAGGCCTGAAGAAGCCTGAACATCTAGACTGAAGATTAATGGATGTTTCCCTCAGTTAAAGGATAATTCCTGTTTATTTTCAGTCAATTTGAATATATAACTTTTCCACATTAGAATTAAATGAACCTTTTGTCCAGTTTGAAGTCTCATGTTTCAGATCCTCTTTCTCCTCCTTGGTGGTTTTCAGCTCTGTGTCTGAACCAGATGAAGGATTTTATCAGAGAAACAAGCTGAGGAAATGTTAGACAGCTCAGCTCCAGCCAATCAGAGACGTCCTGTCACTGAAGAGTGTCGACCAATCAGTGACTTTAACTGTGAACCAGTTTGATTCAGTGTTTTTACTGGTTCTGATCAGCTGCTCTGTTTGTTGAGGAGAGGAGGAGACTGTGGAGGATCCAGCTCCAGGTCAAAACCTCCTGAACCACTGACACTGAAGGATCCAGACCAGGAGGAGACTACAACTCCCATGATCCCACACTACTTTACATCATCACCAAACATTATCTTTTGTTATTGTTTTGATTGAGAAACTGCTGGTGGCAGAAAATTAAATACTGCCCCTTTAAAAGCTTAGATCTGGGAACACGTCCGTCAGATTCTTTTCAGTGACGTCTCCATGTTCCCAGGTGTCAGCTGTTAATTTAAAGACAGTGATGTTATTATTATTATTAGGGATAAAGGTGAAATCTAGTTGTATTGAAAATAAATTATCCCAACGCAGGTATATTCAGGTTGATTCTGCAGCTGAGCCTCAGAAATCAAATCTTTGTGTTTCCCACAGTGTGATTCAGAATAAAACGTCTGTGTCTTCAGGTTTTCACTTAAATTTCACGCTTTTCATTACAACATTGATCTGAAGGGTTTAAACTGCTTCAGTCTTTGTCCTCTGAAGATCAGAAACTTTATCAAAGCTGCTCAAACACTGAACTCCGTCAGATTTAGTTGTAGTTTCCTGGATGAATCCAGTCACGGCAGCGTTCAGTCCTGTGGTTTCAGTTCTAATCCTGCTGTTCACATCTGGATCTTTGAGGCAGTGACATTAGTTTATTCTAGGTTTATTCTGTTTTTTCTTTTTCTGAAATTCCATTAATATCACTGAGGAGAAAGTTGCTGCACATTGATTTATTACATGAACATGTTTCATTGTATTTTTCATGAGATCCATTGTTCATGTTTCCATCAGTTGAGCCTGTTGGTGAGGTTCAGTCTTTACACTGTGACTGTAGTATTTATAATTCTGCAGCCATATTGGCAGATGAGCAGATAACATCAATACTCAGAGGCAGAGCTGAAAACGACCATCTATTGTAGTGAAATTACACTGACGAAGCTCTGTCAAAGAAAACGTTTGATCACCAACAACAGCCTGAAGGAGAAATGATTATTTCTTCCTTCCAGAGTTTGACTCTGTAAAACCTCCAGTTTTCTGTCGCTGAATTTCTGCAAGTGAATCAAACAAGAGTTTCGTCAGACTGGAGCCTTCGTTTCTGATTTTTATCTGAAAACTGAACAAAATAATGTCTTTAAATATTCCAAAGAGTGAACATCTCAACACTAACAGCAGATCCCACCTCCCTGCAACAGAGTAAATCAGAGATAAATAAATGATTAACAAGTAAGAAAAAAATCAAAGTTAGAAAAAATAAGAATAAACAAGATAAGTTATATTATCAAATATGGAAAACTTTCATATTTAAGAAGAAAACACTGACCTAGAATGATAGAAAAGAGCAGCTTAATAAATATTGCTAAAGCTGTTTTAAACTTGTTCAAGAGCATAAAACTTTAAAATAGCATTTTTTGTATTTATTTATATTTATTTTGTAATGCACGCAAGTTTTCCTCTAAAATTTCTTTTCTTTATTTGATTCATTTTTTGCTGCTCACAAATAATTAAACTGTCGGCCATCTTTGCTTTAATACAATCAATAATATGTGATAATGCAATAATGTAAAGATGTTTTCATTATTAGGTCATAATTATAATATTTGTATGTTTGTCTAATGTTTCCTGATGTAAACTAATTAGAGGTGTTTGACTCTGCTGCCATCTGATTGGATAATTTCAAATCTCCACCATCTTTGCTTTAATTCAATAATTCTACATTTATTATTAGATATTGATGATTATTAGTTGTGTTTCTTTTGTGAATGAACAACCTGAGCTGTCTGCTGGTCTGTAGTTCCCCTGCAGGGTCAGCAGGGGGCAGCATTACAGTTTGTAACCTGCTGCTGCAGAAACAAACAGCCCACCTCCACCTCCACCTCCTCCACCTCCACCAGCAGCAGTTTTGCTCTTTAGCAGCCGCTTGGCATTTAGCTCCTCTGTCACGTAGTCGATTTAGTTGATTCTGAGCATGAAAACAGCAGCAGCACCTTGTTAAAGTGTTTGTTCGGCCTCTGGACTGTTTGTCCCGGAGGACGGACTCACCGAGAGCACATATCATGAATAACCTGCAGTAACCTGGTGTCTTATTTTAATTTTCCTGCCTCTGTAATTGACAGTGGGCTCAGTTTCTTTGTGAGTGCAGAAACAGTTTGTGACCCCGGAGACGAGGCCGATCGTTGATGATGTTCTGTAAAATGTCAGAAATACACCAGTGTTACACTCAAAGAGATGATTGATTTCCCCCCCAATTTCTTCAGAGTTGTCTGTGAGGAGGCAAGAGGTTTTCAGCTGAGATGTTCTTTAACAAACGGCTGCGTTCCTCTCCTCATAACTGAGATAACTGCAGAGAAACAACTCCTGTTTACATCTGTGACTTTTAACGCGGGTTTTACACGTCGTTCACATGGGTGAGTTTCATTTCTCTCAAGAATAAAGAATGTCACAGAAACATCAGCAAACACAGGAACTATTCAATATGATTTCAACAGTTTAAAAGTGTCTGTACATCTAACTTCAGCCGGGTGGATACAGTTTACTGATACTGTTTCTATGTTTTAAAGCTCCATATTTTACTCTTCTTCTGTGGTTTATCTGAAGTGTTAATATCCTTAAGGAGATATATTTATAGTTTTAAGAAACAAAATCCATCTCAGTGTAGTTTTACATCTCCTCTCTCAGGCTTCACTCTGGAGCTCTAGTAACAACGGGTCAGTGAGCCAATCAGAAGAGAGGATCTGAGCCTCTCTTCTGATTTGCAAATAGAAATATAGCAGATTACAGGTAAGCACTCAGAGAAACCAAATCCTGCAAGGTTGGATGGTGGGTCCAGGTGGGTGGGGCTTGGTGCGTGGCTGAGAGAGGTGAGTACTTTGTTGTGACATCACAAAGTTCCAGAAGTCCTGACGGCTGGTTTTAAGGCTCAGTGTCTGAATACAAACTGTGTGCATTTCTCTGGGGACTGAGGCTTTGATACTTTCACAGTATTAATATAGAACCTAGACCTGCTTTATAATCACAAACACATTTAAATCTCATGTTATACAGTATGGGACCTTTAATATATGATAAAAGAAAACAAAACACTTATATTGTTAACCTGGTTCTTGATATTCAGTATCACAGCACTAGAAGAGAAATATCCACCTCATGAAGTCATTTCTATCAAGATCTGAAAACATGTAAAATAAATTAATCAATTAATCCAGAAATAAATAAATGTTAGTATTATAGAATGATGCAGGTTCAATGCACTGGATCAAGAAAGATAAAACTTTTAACCTGGAAAATGTTTTCACTTGTGTCAAGAAAATAAGACTCCAGGGATTCAATTACAGGAAAAATGACTTGAAACATATAAAAATGTTTTGTGTAAATAGGCTCCAACCTGCCAAATCACCAACAGCTGTTTTTTCAAAAGCTTGTTCAGTGTTTTCTGTGGACTTTTCCCCTGGATGTACACCATGGATCACAGCACCTCAGCTCATAAGATTTTGGGAGGCGAGGATTTTGTCTGTCAGTTATTGTTTTGTGTGAAGACGACAGCAGAGGCTCAAACCTCTGATCGCTCATTCTCACTCAGTCTGTTACCTCCTCCTGAACGAAGTAATAGTCAAATAAAACTCTCTCATTTCACTGAGGGGTCCCCCGGGAGCCTCTTAAGGGCCCCTGAGGGTCCCCAGACCCCACTTTGGGAGCGGTCGGTCAGGCCCATGTTTACAGGCTGCGGTAATGATGCTTGTTTGTCCAGCGGTCTGTAAATCACACCGACATTAGAGCTGTCACAGGATCCACTGGAGACACAGCAGACCATCACTAATGCCCCCGAACCCTGGAGACGCTCCCCATCGGATCCATAACACCAGCCACACACAAACCCAACTACAGAGGAGAGCATCTCCTGCAGAGGAGATAAAGTAGTTTAAACTGATACAGACCATCTTTAACAAGAAGCTCTGGAGGTGAATATTACACAGCAGATCATTCAGGTGTAAGTGTTTAAGAGGTTTTTAACAGAGGAGGAGGATTTAACTGTGTTTAAATTTCAGCTCAAAGAACTTCACATGGATTTCATAGAAAAAAGTAATTAATCTCATTTAAGGCAGATCAATCAAAAAAAAGTTTTTAAAACAGAATCCTCAAAACCAAATTAAACCAGTGAGAAGTTGCATGTCAGATGTTTATGGGATATTCATGGCACCAGTCAGGTTCTGCACGGGTCTAAAAGTGAGCTTCAGACCTCAGTGTTCCTTGATTTGACCATAGACTGTCAATAAAGATGGACGTAGCCTCTGTGACATCATCAACAGGGGCCTGACTCCGCCCAACTCCTGGCTAATTCAGAAATGGCCAAAGAGGTGGGGCACGTGTGGAGCCGCTTCAATAACTGTGGCAAGCATGAGCTCCTGTTAGCACCGTTAGCACACCGGAGCATTAGGTGCTTGAAGGCTAAAGCAAACCTTATTCATCTGCTGGCTAATTTAACTAGTTAAGGCGCTAAGCTAACAAGCCAGGTACGGTGAGCACAGACTTATCCAGTAGTTAGTGCTAAGATAAATAAAATAATACCAGAATTTCACTCAACACAACAACCCACATTATTTGTCCAACATTTCCATGAAAATCCTCCAGAAGTTTCCAGCACCACAAACACAGAGAGGTCACGTTCAGACTGATTAGCTGAGGCGCAGCTAACAGCTAGAGACCGAGCGGCGGCTCACCCTCAATTATGTATAACTTTAATAAAATGTGAACAGGTGAGTTGTATAAATTCAGCTGTACAGGTGTCATGAAGGAGGAAATGATCTCTAGAGACCAGAACAGTTTCTGTACCAGGCCGTAAACATGTTTCTTCCTGCTGTAAAGTTGGACATGTGAACACTGGAGTCTGTGGGGACTGACTCACTGCTGGAGCCAGACTCTAGTGGTCGTTAGAGGAACTGCAGCTTTGGCTCAAATCCTAACTAATCCATTTTTACCCCCCAAACAAAGAAAAAGTTGCCCAGCCGGGATGAAAACTGCCCCGGTTGTAGCTTCACCTTTAAGATCCAACCCGACTAAAGCCAGGTGTCGCTGCCAAATTTGAGACCCCAACGTGACCTGAGACTGTTTTCTGGATCCAACCCACAGCTTTATGCAACAAAACCAAAACTTCTGTTGGATCAGTCGTGTTCAGGTCCCACTCTCTTCTCCTGCTCCAGTGACCTTTAACCTCGTCGTCTCCAGCCTCTGCAGGTGGATGTAGTTTCCCCTCAGGCCTGACTCCTGCTGCAGAGCCTCTCAGAGTCTCTCTCCACCCTCCAGCGCTCTGTCTTCGTTCATTACCGCAGCTTTACTGGGAGACCAGCGCCTTTTACTGGCACTGCCGCCTGTAAAATCACTCAGAGCCGGCCGAGAGACTAACCTGTAAACTGAGAGAGAGAGAGAGAGAGTTAGTTGGACGTTCACAGTAAACAGGAAACAGCCCACAAATACACACTGTCATTATTTCACACACACACACACACACACACACACAGACTGCAGATAGATACATTTTCTGCACTCTGCACTGTGTATGTGTGTGTTTTGATATTTATTGGGAAGCGACGGCTCCTTTAATCTCGCCCATCGACCGCCCAGTGCTCCCATTAAGGCTGACTGGGATGTCCACAGGGAGGGAGAGAGTGTGTGTGTGTGTGTGTGTTGAAGGGGAATCTTTAAAAGGCTGTAGGTTGTTGTTGGTTGAAGTGTTTATGAGCTGATGTCTCCGCCTGAGTGTGTGTGTGTGTGTGTGTGTGTATATCTGTATAAATCTGTAATGTCTGGTTTTATGTATAATTAATGATTTAGTGAGAATTCTTCCTGATGTTTTACTGTTAATATAAATTCTTTTTCCAGCTAATTTCCTAAAAACTTTCCTCATAATTTCCTAAAAATTACCTGGTTTTATCTGCAAGTTACAAGAAAGGCTTCACATTTATTTACAAACATTTATTTATTCCTGGATTAATTAATTTATTGATTTTGCATGTTTTCGAATCTTGAAAGAAATGACTTCATGAGGTGGATATTTTTCTTCTAGTGCTGTGATACTGAATCTCACAAATCTCAGACAACGACAATGAACATCATGTTTTGGTGTCAAGAACCAGGTTAACGATATTGGTGTTTTTTTTAATCATGTTAAAGGTTCCATAATGTGTTTGTGCTTATAAAGCAGGTCTAGGTTCTATATTAATACTGTGAAAGTATCAAAGCCTCAGTCCACCGCCCTCAGCCCCGCCCCAAGCCCCGCCCCAAGCCCCGCCCAACTGGACCCACCATCCAACCTTGCAGGATTTGATTTCTCTGAGTGTTTACCTGAAATTTGCTGTATTGTTACTGGAACAATCAGAAAACAGTCAGCCAATCAGATGAGAGCTCACTGACCTACATGACTGTTTCAGACCAATATGCTGAATTAAAACACTGCACTGATCAGACCTGTAAAATAAAATAACTCAGTGTGAAATATTTTCCATCTAGTTCACAGTTAAGACTTTTTGTTTCCTCTCTCGGGAAACTCCTACAGACGTCTGTTTATGAACCACTCTTCACACACCTGCTGCATAATTCATTCATCATATCAGCTCCTTGTGTTTGGGAAATTATGAGGAAGGTTTCCTGGAAATTTGCTAAAAAATACAAGACCAATAAGATGAAGTGTTACTGTTGGTGGTAACGATCCATAATCTAATGGTACTATCAGTATAATTATCAAATATCAGAGTTGTATCAGTAATTTAAAAATTCTTGACAGAAAACTTTGACCCACATGTTTTTAGAAAACTTGACTTTTTATTTTTTGCTAAATCATATGATTTCCATCATAGCAATGTTATAAATCAAACTTTATTTATACGTCACATTTGGAACAGCTGACTGCAGAACAAAGAGCTTTGACAATAAAACAGTTCAACATGTTTCTATGACTCAAACTTACACTTTGGTATCAGAACCACAACATTCACCCAGCACCAATTAGCACATGCTAACATTAGCATGTTGCTAGCATGCTCTCTGATGTCGTGACATGATAAATCATAGATAAGTGCACTTGTTTGTCCAATCACGTCACTTGTTTTCTGAAAAGAACTTCTGAACATCTGTAGAAAACAGCTGTTCTGACTCAGTCCCTGGGCTGATGGAGAAGTGAACAGATGTTGTTGCCCAGCAGGGGGCGCCAGCTGGAGCTGATATTTACAACAATGTTGATTTGAGTGGTTGAAGTTCGCCCCCCCGGTCACTTCCCCGGGCAGAAGGGGCAGGAGTTGTTCTTGCTGGACTGCAGCCACATGCGGATGCAGTCTCTGTGGATGGTGTGGGAGCAGCTGAGCGGGTGGCGGCTCTCTGGGTCCACCAGGTTCTGGCACATCAGGCAGAGTTTACGGGGCCCACCACCCTGACCTCCGCCTGGCGCTGCTGGGCTGGCTCTCTGGAGGGGAGGGGTCGGTCTCTGGATTGGGCCTGGGGGCATGGGCCGGCTGATGGGCCCCGGGGCCAGCCTCTCGTTCTGTGCCAGCCTGACGCCGACCTGCTCGATGACCTCCTCCATGGACATGCCGGCTAAGGTGCCGCGGGAGCTCTTCACCTGCTGGAGCAGCGACGTCAGCTGGGCCCTGTTGCATTGTGGGAACCGAGCTCCGAGCTTGTCCAGGACTTTGTCTAGTTTGCCGGTGGGGGCGGGGGTGGGGGCAGCAGCAGTGGGGGGAGGCAGGGAAGAACCTACAGGGTGGAGAGGTTGAACAGGAGGGGATGGGGAGAGACTGGGAGGCGGAGTCACCCTCACCGGGGCCCTGATGTGGGGCTGGAACTGAGCAGGGGGGGGCAGAGGCTGGAACTGTTGCTGCGGTGGCGGTGACGGCTGGAAGTAATGGTCCGGTGGTGGGTGGTGTCGCGGGTGGGGGTAGCGCTGGCGGAACTGCGGGCGCTGGTACTGCTCCTGGTAGTGTGGGTGTCTCTGTGGAGGAGGAGGTCGGGGCACCGGGTGGGGAGGGGGCACGAACTGTGGATGAGCCAGCGACTGCATCACCTGGTTGAACCTCAGGTCGGCCTGTGGGAGGAGAGGACAGAGCTGAGATCAGACTCGCAGTGAATTCTGGGATCAAACTGTTTCAGCTGCACCGACTTTTAATTTAAAAAATCATCTCCGGCTTTAATTTCCACATCACAAGAGCTGCAGTTTTATTGAGACTTTAACACACATGATTAAAACTGTCTCAATGAGCTGTTAAAAACTAATTTGCTGATACAACTACAGCTGTCATGGTGCAAATTGTTAGGAATCACATGCACACGTGCACACGTTCATGTGTGCAGCAGCCTCTGTTGTTTTCTGTGGTGCTGAATTTAGCATCAAGAATTTCAGTGTCGTTGGTACCAACCACCAACAAGCTGGTGTCACGTCGTCTCTGCTGCAGTGAATCTAACAGTGTCTCTGCTGCTGACCTCGTCATGATGAGAGACACAGTCGTCGTTGTGAGAGCTGTAAAATCCAGATAACGTAAAAACCTTCAAATACCAGGACCTGTCGCTCAGACCGGTTCAAACCAGTGTTTTCATTCTGAACGTTTACAGATTCCTCCAGATGTTTTAAAGCTGCTCTGTGTACCAAACACATCTGTCTGCCTGCATGAGGCCAGTTATAGAGCTGTTAGCTGTTAGCAGGTAGCTGTTAGCTGTTAGCAGGTAGCCAGGTATGCTGTCAGTTTGCGGTGAGTCTTACCACGGGGACCTGCGGCAGAGACGGCACGTTGATCCTGGGGAGGGACTCTAACTCTCGACCCTGGTGGAGCTGCTGCAGGACCTCCTGGAAGCGGCTCTGGAGCTCGGCCTGGTTCCTCCGGACCACGCCTTCCTTCTTCTCCCACTTCAGCCTCTCGTGGGGGTACTGCTGGGGGAACTCCACCCTGAGAGCGTGCAGGTACTGCTCCACCTGGGACAGGTGAGGACACGATCAGTATCTGCTGTCATCAAACATCAGCTCAGAGCTCTCACCGCCAAGACACGTTGTGACCTCCGCACCTCTCTCAGCCAGGCCTCGATGCGCGTCATGGCGACGTCCCTCTGCTTCTCCACGGCGGCGAGCTCGTCCTTTAAGGCGAGCAGCTCGGCCTCCTGCGCCTCCTTCCTCACCCGCTCCATCTCCTGCCTCAGCTCCTCCAGCTCCGCATGCCACCTCCGCTGCTCCTCGCTCTGCTCCTCCGTGAGCGCCGTCAGCTTCCTGTCGCTCTCCTCCAGCTCCTTGGCCAGCCTGGAGAGAGAAGGAGGACTTCAACTGTCTGCATCTGACAAACATCTGATTATCTGACAGTTGTTTTTATTTTCAGTGAGACATGATTTTTTCCTGATCTGTTAATTAATCAATTCATTTATAACTTGTCAAATAACGATTTCACTGTGACATAAAACCGAGAGAAGAGGGAAATCGTCACTTTGAGAAGCAGGAACCAGACAATGTTTGGTTCTTTTATTCTTTCAACGGATGAATAAAACCTGTGCTGATTCACTTCCTGTCAAATCACTGATTATTAATCCTTGACAGAAATACAACAGAACTCATTCAGCCTGGTTGTTTCCTCCTTCCTTTGAAACAGCCACATCTGCTGACGAGTCCCTTCTCTACACACGGAACATGAACTGTTTTCATTACTGGAAGGTTTTTACTGTGAAGCAGCAAAATGCCGTAAAATGACGACGACTTTTTCTTTGTGGATCTTTCCTGCTACATTCATTCATGACTCTGCTGTAAAAAAAAAAACGAAATCATATAAATAAAGACTTGTTGTTGTTTATCAGAGCCAAAGCAATATGATTTTTTTTTGCATGGATCATTTTTGTAAGTCTGTGAAAACAGCCACTGAGAGGCCTTGTTATCTACATATTATTATTTTCCTTTTTTATTATTATTAATTTTGGGTTTTTTTGTGGTGGTGGTTCATTTTTAATTTTTTTTTTTTTTCTTCCCAAAAAAAAAAAAAACTCATTTGCCTCTAGTGGGTCGTTTATATGACAATGATGAAAAAAAACAAACTTAGGAAAATAAAAAAATAAATAAAAATGAATTTGCCTTTCTGGGCTTCCATAGAAACTGGCTTTTTGATAGCAATATTGTTAGAGTTAAAAAATTATACAACAATATATCAACTGGTTTTTTCACATGAACACAACACGTGAACAAGAAGTTGTGATAAGGACACGTGACATTTGTTTTTGAAAGGGTTTGATCAGTATATGTAGAGAAAAGGAGATTTTCCAGTGTAGAAATCATTTTGTGGAGGAGAGAATATCTAATAGATAGATCTGTCATTAGTGGAGACACTGTCTCTGATTAGGTCTATGTATGTCCTTGTTTCTTCCTTCATTTCCTCTGTGTTGCTGGTTTTCACCTGTTCCTCTCGTCCTCTGCTCGGTTCTTCTCTGAGGTCATCTCTTGTTTTTTGGATAAGAAGTTCTTCCTGGCGGCTTTAGAGTTGTTCAGCTGCAGTTTAACTCGCAGAGACTCCAGTTTCTCCAGAAGAGCCTGAAAACACACTCACAGTCTGATGGTGCAACACACAGTGTCCCGTGGCTTTATACTGTGTGTGTGTGTGTGTGTGTGTCTCACCTGGTGCTGGCGAGTGGCCTCCTCCTTCTTCTTCTGCAGTTGTTGTTTGTGTTTCTCGTGTGCCGCCTCCTCATCCTCCTGCTTCTTCATCAGCCTGTCGTACTGCTCCGACAGGACGGCGCTGTGCTCCAACATGGCCGACACCTGGCTCTCCCAGTCCGGCTCCGTGTTGACGCCCAGCTCCTCCGTCGTGCTGTCGGTCTGCACAGCCTGAACCTTCTGCAGCAGGTCTGAGAAACAAGACCAAATCACTTCAAGACTCTCATTGGGAAGCCACTGAGGCTCATGGGTATTGTCGTTTTTAAAGACAAATATGGCATCAAATAGTGACAGCGGTCAGTGAGGTTATTGGTGTTGAACTGTGGATTTTCTCTCAGAGCTATTTGTTAGACCTGAGTGTTTATCTGCAACGAGAGATTGAAACAGAAACTGTTTCAATAATCAATTAATAACAATTATAACATAACAGAATAACCTTCATGAAGGAGGGTTTACTGGAGGACTGCTGGATTAGACTCTATTAGTTTTCGACAGGTGTTCCTAATAATCTGACACTTGGCCACTGAGGCTGGCTCTGACTTTACCTTCCACCTTCATGTTCGCCAGCTCCAGCTCCAGCTCCTCCTCCATCAGCCCCACCAGCTCTTCCTCCTCCACCTCCTCCTGTGTGAGATATTGGACCTCTTCTCCTGGAGCCATGCTCACTGTTTCCCCGCTAACATCCGTGCTAACATCCGTGCTAACATCCGTGCTAACGTCCATGCTAACGTCCATGCTAACGTCCACGCTAACAGAACTACAAACCCAGAGGACCAGGAGTGTCAGAGGTCACTGTCTCAGCTTTGAACGGTTGTTAACATCAACATTAGCTTCATTAGCTGCTGCTAAACTCCAGTTTACACATGGATGTATTATAAGACCAAGTTCTTATAACACATCCATGAGTTCACAGCTGCCGTCAGCGGTTTGCTAACTACACGGAAATGATGGCGTGTCTCTAAATATGGTCCGACTGAAACGCTTCGTCTCCGCAGTGGGTCCGCCTCAAAGATCGTCTATGTTCAGGTTTCTCAGAAAGCCTTACATCGCAGGACAGGGGGTTTATATCGGAATCAAAAGACCAAAGTCTGCATAGACGATAAATACACGGCAGCTGTAGCATTGATCTTAAAGCAGATCCAATATGAAAATTAATCAAAGTTAGAAGAAAAGTTGCAGAAAATGTTTTGGGATGCACAGATTTCCCCGTCATTGGAGAAAAGGCTGAAGTTGGAAACCCTGTTTGCTGCTCTTGATTTATGTATTTCATATTTCCAACAGTTTCAGAGTGGCAGAAACGGATTCGTTGTTAGTGTAAGAACATAAAACAAAACTATGTATTCATAAATCTGAATGAGTTTTGTTGGATTATTCACTTTACAAAATGAAGAGAAACATGGAGAATGTGCTTCTTTCTCAGCTACAGGTATAAAAGTTATTTAACTGTCGCTGAAGAAGTGAAGCAAATAGGACCAATTTATTTTTTGTTTTTATTAATCTACTTTTTATTTATATAGTTGTTGTGACATATTGCATAAATAAAATCAAAAATCCTGAACCACCAAAAGTTTGTAATTTAATTTTTTTCCCCGTATCTTTTCATTTAACTGTAATTATATATTTGTAATTATACATTTTTATCTCCTAAGTGATTGTCTACAAGACTGTTTCATAGCCCTCATTATTTACATATATTACACATTACTGTGTAATATATGTAAATAATTCAAAACCATATTTTAATTAGTTTTATTATTTTTTTGGCCTTTTCCTTTATTTACTTTTTGACCAGAAATGTTCATTAAAACTAAATGATTTGATCAATCTTTTATTTTTTTAAATTCCAATGAAATCGTTTTTTATTTTATTTATTTTATTTTATCATAATGTTAATTTTTTCTTTCCACATTGTTTTCTTTTCTATTGTCTTTATTATCTTTCTAAGACTTTTTTCAACTAGAAAAAAAGTCAATTAAATTATTTTATCAATACTTTTATTTTATAGTTTTTGAACCTAAAATGTTAATGTAATGTGTTTATTTTATTTCATTTTAAAGTTGTTTTATTTTCTATTGTATGTATCACCTTTCTTAGACTTGATATTAATTGATTCTGAAATTATCCTTATTTATAGATACTTTATAGCCTTTGAAGAAAAAACATCTTGTGTAATTTGTGTGTATTTGGTGATTGTAAACTCCTCAGTTCAATAAAACCTCCCAGGAGCAGCACCTGAGCTCGGAGGTGCTGCTTCTAGTTTTTACATAAAGGCTCTGAACTAAAAGGGAAGAACTGGCGGGTCCAGGAAACAGAGGCAGAGTGAGCCCTCGTCTTTTTCTCCCATCAGGACTCCTGCTCGTCACATGACAGCGCTGGGAAAACCTCCTGACTCCCCGCTCCTCCTCTCCTCCCCTCGCCCCGTCAGTCGGCTGTTTCCTCGCTGTCCGTCGGTGTGTGTGTCGGTTAGCTTCACCACAATCAACCGCAGGAACCAGGCGAACATGGCGGACACAGCCAGGGACCCTCCACCGGAGCACGCCGGCTTCGAGGAGCTGGAGGACGCGGAGGACCTGTTCCCGGAGCCGGCCGCCACACAGGAGGTGAGGAGGAGGAGGAGGAGGAGGAGGTGATGAAGGGAGGCCGAGGGGAGCTGTGGCAGGCAGGGCGTGATGCTTCAGCTGACAACAGATGGAAACTTAGAGGAGGGGGAGCAGGCGGGGAAGAGACCTTTAAAACAGCACATTTTTGAATGGGGTTTGGTGCGTGTGTGTGATTCGTGTTTGCGTTGTCATCATCAAACACAACGGCCGCTGAAACGCACGAAACGCTGCAGACAACAACAGTGACCGTGGCCTCCACAGCGACAGTTACAGGAGCCAAGGAGGGTCATGTTTGCACGGGGGAGAAACGCAGAATAGGTGTGTTTGCTCGGCGTCAGGTGACTGTCACACAGGTGTCGGTGATGCATTCAAGGCAGACTGGAAAAAACGAAAATACAACACCAAGTCCATTCAGGAGATCAAAGTTTGAACTTTGTTGTGTTAATGCTTCAGTGTATTAAAACAAATTGAAGAGAGTGGTTCAAGTTTTGAAGTTAAATTGGTCAAAGAAATAATAGTTTTGTGGTTTTGAGTTATATGTACATGGTAGATGTAACCTGACAGTGTTTTAACACAATGCTAGCAATAAAAAGACACAAAACAACAAAAGGTGGTCAAATATCAAAGATAAACTATATTAAAATGCAATACTGAGTTATTTACTAAGAAAACAACACAACAAACTGCAGCTGCAAAAAAACTTAGGTCCAATATTCTAACTTCTCCTGTGTTTTATCTGAAGAGTTGATCTCCATCAGAAGATGTGTTTGTGGTTTAAGAACCAAAAACCATCTCAGTGTAGTTTTACATCTTTCTGAGTGATCCAATGAAAATAAAGCAGATTTCAGGTAAACACTCAGAGAAACCAAATCCAGCAAGGTTGGATGATGGATCCAGGTGGGTGGGGCTTGGGGCATGGCTGAGGGTGGTGACTGCTTTGTTGTGACATCACAAAGTTCCAGAAGTCCTGACGGCTGGTTTTAAGGCTCAGTTTCTGAATACAGGCTGTGTGCATTTCTCTGTGGACTGAGGCTTTGATACTTTCACAGTATTAATATAGAACCTAGACCTGCTTTATAATCACAAACAGATGGACATCTACCTTTAGACTGGGTGGAGCTTTAAACTCTGCACGCTAACCTCGGCCCATGTCACAGAAGCGACTCTGGAGATGACGTGTGAAAAGCTGCACCTTTCACAAATTGTTGTTGCTTCCAAATTGCAGATAAATCTGTTTTGATGATGTGTCCAAACGTGATGAACAGCTGACGTACCGTTTTGCTGACACAAACATTGCTGCATTTTCTTCTTTGAATCACTAAACGTTCACACAGCGTTTCATTTCTGCACAAACTGCAACGAGGGATTATTTTCATGATCGACTCATCTGCTGATTCATTTTTTCCATTAATCGCTCAGTTTATGAAACGTTGAAAAATCTGCCAGAACATTTTGTAGAGCTGGAGTTCAGCTCTTCAGGCGTCTCGTAAGTAAATCAACAACATGTTTGTTTTAAACATTCACACTTTACAGGTTCACGTCCAAAAAGACAAATAGTGAAGCTCAAACCCACCACAGAGTTGTTCTTGTCGGGCTCAGTCAGATGAACCTGAACAGATACAGGCAGGTACAGGTAATCAGTGAATGGACTGGAGTTGGTGGAACTGAAAGTTTCATGTTTTAGAAAGAAGGAGGAGTGAGACATCTGTGAGTCAAAACATCTCTGATTGTCACTTTACAACTGTTTCTTATTATAAAAAAAAAAAAAAAAAAAGTCTGCAACTGTGTTGAAACCTCTTCAGCTCAGAAACAGGCAGAGTTCACACACACACACACACACACACACACACACACACACACACACACACACACACACACACACACACACACACACACACACACACACACGGGTCATTGAAGAATGCTGTTGTGACACTCAATGAAGACAATCATCACCAGGAATGAAGTCCAGAGTGCTGACATGACGAAAAGAGAAAAAACAGGCCTGCGTCTGTGTGTGTGTGTGTGTGTGTGTGTGTGTGTGTGTGTGTGTGCGTGCGTGTGTGCGCGCAGCAGAATGAGTCCTCACAAGGACATGAAGCAGATGTCAGGACACTGACACGATGCATTCCTTCACCTCTGACCCTAAACCTGGTTCCAACCTGAACCCCAGAACCGAGTCTGAACCCTCCAACAGAACCGACTGTGACGTCTCCACAGCAACGGTCTCACACTAAACCTTGTCCTCAAAGCCTCCAGCTTCGATCTCTCGCCCTCAGGTGTCAGTTTATTAGGAACAGCTCGTTAAAACGAGTCCCGTCGGTCCTGTGAAGACTCCTCCTCCTCCATTCTGGAGGCTGGTGAACTGCTGCACGTCTTCATCGTATTTCATCCTCCCTCGCTTTAGAAGTGGGGGCTGCATGAAGACCCTAAAACACCCCAGGTCACAGGTGTGTGTGTGTGTGTGTGTGTGTGTGTGTGTGTGTGTGTGTGTGTGTGTGTGTGTGTGTGTGTGTGTGTGTGTGTCAGCATCATTCATCTCTGACATGGATTTCCTCATGTTCCCTTTTCACTGGGCTCTTTCCTGCAGATGTTAGCTCTGTGTCTTTAGCAGGTCGACAGTTGTGTAGTTTGTTAAAGGAGCCAAACAGTAGTTTACAAACTGTTCACTTGGTTTTAACAAATCTTCACGTGTCTAAAGTGAAAGTTTTAAAGGAAACTTGAGTCCCAGTAAATTCTCCGTCAGGACGATCAGAGATTTCTCGTCTCAGAGCTGGAGCCAGAATCACAAACACCTTCAGGAATCTCTTCAAAGTTTGCACAAACATTCATTTGGACTCAAAGATGAACAGATGAGAAATTAGTCAAAGGTCAAAGGTCACTGTGAACTCTCAAACACGTTTTTGGCCATAACTCATGAATTCTTTCACTAATTATGACACAATTGAACTCAAATGTGATTTTCTATCATGATGATGATGAAGATGCAGGAACACACTGTGTCACCTCATAGGTTATTGATCAGTAATAACAGAGGATTTAATTGTTTTGTTATAGATGAACTTAATCTGAGATTCACGATGTTTTGTTTTATAGTTGAAATCAGTGAGATGCAGGTTTTTGTTGAGTGCTGCAGTTTGTGCGTCTGCATGTGTTCACTCAGTTTGTCGTGATTTTTCTCATCAAGTTGGTTTTTAGCTTCAGTTTTCATGAACGCTGTCGAGCTTTTTTATTTTATTTTATTTTATTTTTTTAGTGTGTGTGTGTGTGTGTTTCCTCTGACCCCCCTCCCCCTCGCTCTGTGTTTGCTGAGTAAGGAGGGAGGAAGCTCCCTGTTATCATCACTCATTTCCTCTTCTCTCCTCCATCCTCTCCTCTTTCTGTCTTCTCAGCTAAAATCTCTCCATCTTTCTCCTCCTCCTCTTCCTCCAGCTGTGATCTCTCTCTCTCTCTCTCTCTCTCTCTCTCTCTCTCTCTCTCTGATCAGACAAACTTCCACTAAACCACAAGTTCACTTCATCATAAGCTGCTTGAATGATTCTTTGCTCTGTTGTGTTTGCTGTGTCGTGAAAGTCCCAGTGAACCTGCTCAGCTTTATTTTTACAACAGTCAGATAAGCTGCTCTCAGTCGCTCAGATTCCTTCCTGATGAATGTTTCACCTTTGCTCTTCGTGATCGTGCTGACGTCTCATCATCTCCAGTTTATTATGTTAGAGGACGGACTTGAACACAGACGCTTCCTCCTGTAACATTTGAAGGGAAACGGTGAGAAATCTGCAGATGATTTTAAACCACGGCTCCTCCAGAGTTTGAGACTGAAGCTGGAAGATTTTAGAAGAAGACGGAGTGAAGTCGTTTTCAAATGCACAACGAGCAAAAGTGTCTGATGTAACGAGCGTCAGTGAATCATGAGACGTTTACGGTCTGTTATCAGTGTTGAAAATCAGCACTTTGAAGCTGTAACTTGAATCATGCACATAAAAGCTCTGGTGTGTGTGTGTGTGTGTGTGTGTTGTAAAGTTGCAACACACTGCACATGTGATTCAGTAACCGTCGCCTCTCTCAGACTGTTGAGTGTGTGTTTCTAACAGCTGCAGCGGTTGTGTGTTTGCTGCTGCTGCTGCTGCAGTTGGGGGTTAAACTCTGGTGCCTTGCTGAAAGGCACCTCAGCAGTGACCTTTGACATGAAGTAACTCACCCACACACAGTGATTCCACACGTCTCACTTAAAGCTTCTATATGTAAGAATATGAAGCAGTTTACATGTTTTCATCAGTTTTGTTGCTAATATTTGAACAGATTCTAACGTAACTTCAACTAGAACCACAGCCTCACAGTTAGAATAGAATAGAATAGAATACATTTTTAATGTCCACCAGAGTGGAAAATTGTCTTTGGCTCACCACTTTGGCCTCCACTCAGACTAGTTTCAGATCACATCCCTGTTTATTCATAATTGCCGTGTGAAGTCTTGAGTTTTAGCTTTACCCCTGACCTTTGACCTTTGAGCACCAAAATCTAATGAGTTCATCCTTGAGTCCAAGTGAATGTTTGTATGAAATTTGAAGATTTTGTTCACAAAGTCAAAAGGTCATCGTGTCCTTGACCTTCTTATGGCACCGCAGGTGGCTGCCTCGGTGTTTTGGTGCGCTCATTGCATCAATCACCAGAAAAAATTCCTTGTACGTGAAAACATACTTGGCAATAAACCTGATTCTGATTCTGATTCTGATGTCCACAGGGCAGCAGTGCTGTCGACAGCACCTTTATTCATAATAATAATAATAATAATAATCTTTATTTATAGAGCACTTTTAAAAAGCTGTGTTACAAAGTTCTTAACAAAGACAACAAAAATAAAATCAAGTAAATCAAAAGATTTCAAAGAGAAGAAAAACAGATAAAACAGTTCAAACACTCAGGTGTGTAAAAACTAACTCAGAGGAATTCTAACAAATGAAAGGAAAGTAAAACCCGGAGAAGCTCAGGTAAAGGTTTCGAGGCAGTGATCACACTGAAGCCTCTCAGATCTCAGCAGGAGACATGAGTCAGTCGTTACAGATGTGACGTGATGTGTTTCTCTGGAAGGAGTCACATGATCAATGACTCACTGCTGATCAATCACTTTTACCTTCAGTCTGTGGAGCAGCTGGATGCTTCCTCCCCGGCAGCAGGAAGCTGACACACACACACACACACACACACACACACAGACACAGACACACACACACACTCTTCCTTTCTTAAACATGTGGGGTCCGTACAGATGTGGCTGCTGGATCAGGATCACAGTGATTCTGTGTCTCTGTGACGTCAGAACCAGTGTTTGGGATTTAGTGGCATCTAGTGGTGAGTTTGCAGATTGCAACCGATTGAATTCCCCTCCCCTCACAGATCCAACCACACGCTGGTCCACACTCGGGTCCTTTAAGTGGAAACTCAGCTTCTACTGCAGCTGCATCAGGTTAACTGTTAATTAATGAAGTGGTTCAGGAATCAGGTTCTAATCCAGGATCCAGACCCAGAGGAACCTTTTATTTCTGCCTGACATCAGAGAGAGCACGTTTCTAAAAACTCATTGTTTGCTTCCTCTGTCCTGTGTGTGTGTGTGTGTGTGTGTGTGTGTGTGTGCGCAGTCAGAACCAGCCAGTCTACCTGCTGAAGACATCAGCACCAACTCAAATGGACCCAAACAAGATCTGCTATTTGATGACGACCCCGAGGACCTGTTCGCAGGTACACACACACACACACACACACTCTTTTTTTATATATATATATATATATATATTATAAACCAGACTTTAGAGAGAAAAACAAATGTAGAGAAATGATCTGGATCAGAACCAAAGCTCTGACCTGATCCACGTCCCTCCACCGAGGTCGGTGTGATTCACTTCAGTGCTTTTGTCTTAATCCTGCTGACAAGAACAAACATGGTTGAAAACACAACCTCCTCAGTGGAGGTAAAAATACCACCTGATAAAAGTGAGAGACTCACATCACAGGCTCGACAGCACATTTCCTTAATAAAATCTACAGCATGATGTTGTTTTTCCTGTTCTTCCTTGTTCCTGAACGCAGCACATTTTCTGAGCTGGGAGTCTGATGTTTGAAACATGTTGCTCGTTACCAGGCAGGGAGGCGTTGAAAGTTTGGTTGCATTCTGGGAAATGTAGGATCCAGTGTTAATAGAGCTTGAGAGGACTAAAAGTCTCTCACCGTCCCCCGACTCTATGGAAAAACGAAACGAAAACATTTAAATAAAGTTTTGTCGTAGAGAAACAAAGTCAACAGATAATGTGGTGAAATATTCACTTTAATGAAAGTTTGATTGTGAAAAATAAGATAATAAAGCTGATGAAAGTATCTGAGCTGCAGGATTTAAACTGACAGGATGTAAGATTTGTTTGGTTTTGTATAGATTTTGTGTTTGCAGTGTGTAATCACACAAGTAAATGCATTAAACCTTTTTGCCGTCTGCACACACACACACACACACACACACACACACACACTCTAACGGACTGTCTCTTCTGCAGAGGCCACAGAGGAGGTGTCGTTGGACAGTCCAGAGAGAGACGTCCTGCTGTCCGACGGCCCGTCCCCCGCCATCACCCCCATCACCCCTCCCACCTCCGTCATCACCCCCTGCATTGGCCACGCCCACGACGACATGTTCACACACTCGTCCTTCGACGAGGTGACTGCACACACGCGCGCACACACACACACACACACACACACACACACACACACACACACACACACACACACACACTGCAGTGTGACATGTGATCCAGACTCCATGTTGTTGATGTTACACGTGTTTGTCTTGGTCGACGTCACACAGTTTCTCTCAGAACTGAAAACTAAAACTAAGAGCTTTAACAAAATAAAAGCTCCTCATGTCACATTTCCTCACATCTGGTATCTGCAGTTTCTTCATAAGCCTGTGAATATTCTCATTTATCCATGTCATAGTATCTCAAAGGAGTTTTAAATCGAAAGCAACTGGACTTGGTTATTTGTCTAGGAAGACGTTTCACCTCTCATCCAAGAGGCTTCATCAGTTCTTTCTCGCAGGCTGATGATTGATCATGATCATCAGCCTTGTGAAAACCCCTCCCAGAGGTTAAAAATACCTGGGTCTCCACACCAGATAGTTGGACCAGTCCCAGCCTGGTCTGGTGCTTCATGTTTTTCTGTTTTTCCGTCACATGTATAAAGTGTCTTTTGTTGTTTTTTAAATGTGACCTGAACCCTGATCTGTGCAGTAATGTGTGTTACACCAAATCTGATCAATAAGATCATTTAACATGTCATCAAAGATCAATATCACAAACATCTGGAACTCAGAGTGTCAAAAACCTGAGTCATGATTCAGTCAGACCTGAACTCAGACACGATCAAACTGAAACCAGAGAAGAAGAAGCAGCAGACACCTGACAGATAGTGATGTGGAGTTAAGGGGGGGGGGGGCTTACAGGTAGCTCATGATCCACCTGTGGAGACGCCTGATCTGGAGGGAAAAGTTCACACGTGAAGTTTTCAGTTTTCTCTTCACGCGCATTAAAGAGAGAGGGAGGAAACCTTTCACCTGGTTGTTTGTCTGTTGTCGTCGCAGCAGAAACAAACTGTTGTGTCTCTGTTTCTGCAGATCGAGGAGGAGGAAGGCGGCGATTCCTTCGACATGCACATATCAGTGTCCGACCCTGAGAAAGTTGGTGAGTTCTCAGTGACATCACAACCTTGTAGTCCTGGAAAGTCCTGAAATCTCCTTGAACAGTGAGCAGTGCCGACAGTCAACTCGTTACTTTTTGCAGCAATAAAACACAATGTGTGTTTATGTTACATTAGATGATGCTTCAGTGCTTGTGTCTCCACGAACTAAGACCACGTTTCCCATCAGCCCTCTGTGCTCCCTGCTGCCTGTGGTGGAAGTGATGTTTTACACACTGGACACAGACTCACACTGATCCTCATCAGGCTCCAAGTGATTACTGAGCTAATGTTTCACTGATGCAACAAACTGAGGAGCTGCAGCTCTGCTGGCTCCCCCTGCAGGCTGTCCACACACACACACACACACACACACACACACACACACACACACACACGCACACACACACATGCACACACACACGCACACACACGGCTGAGCACAGGTACAGGGTTTGATGTTGAGCAGCTGATAATGTGTGTGTCAACATGAGACAGTAAATAAAACCGTTTCCTGAGGAGAACACATGAAACCAGTTCATCCAGTCCGAGGTGTTCTGAGAGGATTCAGCTCCGTCAGATACTGAGGACACACAACCGACAACGACTGTTTGTTTTACTGATTAACACCAGTTAGTTCAGGTCGTTTCCTTCAGTCTGGCTGGACTCAACTTTGTGTGTGTGTGTGTGTGTGTGTGTGTGTGTGTGTGTGTGTGTGTGTGTGTGTGTGTGTGTGTGTGTGTGTGTGTGTGTGTGTGTGTGTGTGTGTGTG